>OZ030023.1:60005274-60517774 GCA_964023405.1 Apodemus agrarius | reverse complement strand
TAGTCTTCTTGAGAGATGGGCCTACTTGGTTTGCTGTAGTTTCAAACCCTGAAAGTTTCCTTCAGAATTCTTTCTTTGGCATGCAGACTCCTGGGAAGTGTAGCTTGGAGGTGCAGAGGGTGAGCTTTAGAGCCATGGTGTCTGAGTTTGAGCTCCTTCCCGCCGCCGTGCTGGCTTTACTCATCTGATCTGACGGGCCTCACACCTCTTCTGTATTTTAGTAGTCTCAGCTATAAAATGGGCTAATAACAGTAACTGTTCTAGAGACTTCTGGGGAACAGATGGATTCACAAAATGAAACTGCTTAGTGCAATGTCTAGCATATTACTACACATTTCCTAATCTAGTTATATTATTTATAAAATGGACATTCATTTTTTATAAATTAAAATAAAATTTATAAATTAAATTAATATTTTTTATGAATTAAAGCGAACACATTTTCTGACATGTTGTTGCTGGTTACTGAGTGTATGAAAGAGAAAACATTTTTTAAGTGCCTGTGTTTCTCATGCTGATTAGAATATTAGTGATGCTGAGGATGAGTTACTTACTTTATATTTTTTCCAGTGCTGAGGATCAAACCCAGGGCTAGGCAAGCACTCTAGCACAGATGGACTCTCTCAGCCCAAGATAAGATTATTTCTAATATTTATAGCAAGTCCAAGAGTCAGTTTTTGTTATTCACCATGCGTTAATTTCATGTTATTATTTATAAAATGAGTGCTTTTACTGAGATTGCTTGAAAAGTATCGCATGCACCCAAAGTACTGTTAGTGATGCGAAAGTTTATCCCATTGCTTTAAAAACCGGATCCCAACATCTTTGAATCTTTTCACGGGACATTTTCAATTACTATCAATTACCCTTTAAATATTAATTTATCACAGG
Source organism: Apodemus agrarius (assembly GCA_964023405.1). Lineage (NCBI taxonomy): Eukaryota > Metazoa > Chordata > Mammalia > Rodentia > Muridae > Apodemus > Apodemus agrarius. Next base: position 60,516,883 of record OZ030023.1, on the reverse strand, counting down.
AACAGTAATGTACTCATTAGTAAAGTGACTGTGACAGCGGCACATACAAGTGAGAGAGAAGGATTGTCAGCTCCGGCTTGATGTCACGGAAGCAGCTTTTGGGCAGTGTTTTTGCATTTGCCTCTTCCGTCGGAACATCGTGAGAATTAAATGCTTTTAAAGGGAACCGGCCCGTCTCGGTTCATGCGTGTCATTCCAGCACCGGAGAAAATGCTGCATAATACTAGGATGACAGCCCCACCTCTGATGTCACCCAGGATGGTACGATCCTCCCCGAGCCTCTGCCGGCTTCCTGCTGCTGCACTGGGGGGAATGGTTACATTAAAGCTAACTCCCGGCATCTCAGTTACCTCCTTGGAAGTAGTTTTGACAATTATAGCAAAGCCCTACAGTGGCTGTCTTCGGTAAGCTACCCAGGCGGAGAGCCACTGCGGCTGAGCGCGGCAGGAGGGGCTGCTCTGCCTTTGTGAGGGGCTGAGGCGGCAGTTCCCGGCTCGGCTCCGCTCTGGTTCCAAGCGCTCAAAGTGCTTCCACTTACCTCACCGTGTGCAGTGCAGGGCAAGAGGGGCCTCCAGGAAATTTGAAACTAATTTGCTTCCAGTTGACTAGAACAGCACATTTTGCATTAGCTTGCTTCTTTTCTCGTTAACTTTTTCTCAAGCGTTAAACTGATGAACTGGGCATTTTCTATGATCAATGGGTAACTGCTGGAGCTACAGTAATCTCTGTGAGTAACCTCTATTTGTAGGTCTATGCAGGCAAATATATTTTATTTCTCTCTCTTTTGTGCAATGCTGCTGTGAAATTTTCCGTCTGTATTATTGACTGCTTGTGTTGTCTTCCGGCCATCCCAGCAGGAGACTTCTGGGGGCGAGCCCAAGTTCTGCTGAATCCTGCTATGGAAAAGCGCAGACGGCACCCACTTGGGCATCCCTGCCAGCGCTCTTTAATTCCCCAGAAAACAGAAAGGTGCAGGGGGGGGCCTCCAGAGCCTTTGCCCAGGACCTCACTTGGCCTTAGCTTTTAATATTTGTTTTAGTATCGGATGCTGAATTTTCTATTTTTTTTTTTTAAAAATTTAAGTGAAGAGTAGAGTATCATGCTTACCTATAATGTCACTTCCTTTCATCCCTCTGTCCCCAAGCAGTTTCCCTAGGGACAGGGCATTCTATCGTCCTATAGAAACAAGCTCCCTTCCGGTGATGCATTATATAGGCAGAAAGAAGGAAACAGGCTATCCCTTAGTTTAGAGAGCTATGGTGTTGGACGGGATAGGGGAGGAGTTTCTCTTAAAGAACCCAAGCTTCTTTTCATCTGCACATCTGAGGCACAGCCAGGAATCTAAGTAGCCCAGAGCAGGTGGGGGTAGGGGTGGGGATGCCTTCCGAAGAAGTGGCTGGAATATTCTCCGTGGAGTTGCAGCTGAAGTCCATACAGTTCTTCCAGGAAGTTTATAGCAACTGTCTTATTATTCCTCAATGTGTCTTTCCTAACTGTCAAAAACATTTTATAGTATTTTAAAATTTATTTCTCTCTCTCAGGAGAAACCGAGTTTGAACTTTGTGTTGAACTTTCTACAGTAGATGTGCTCGGAATTGCTCATATCAGTCTGCGGGATGAAACCTGGCTTTAAACTCTAATGTTTCTACTGCGCATGGCGTGCAAGCCAGTGTGGGTCAGCTCGGGGAGGGTCAGCTCGGGGAGGGTCAGCTCGGGGAGGGTCAGCTGGGGGAGGCTGCTTCTCTAGCCTCACGGCTGCCTTGCCCACAGCTGTAAAAACTCTACACACACTGCTAATAACTCTAGCTGCTTGGCAACTGGCATTCAGTCAGTTTTAAAAGGACTATATAATATTTTGAACATCACTTTAAATTTCTTCACTGTTAAATGACTTAACAAAAACGCACAAGAAAAATTTATTCTAATATTACCATGTGGGTTAACTTTAGCAAAAGATGGCCTGTTCAGATGATATTATGGAGGAGCTAAGAGTTCATTGTGGACCATTGTTCTCTTAAAAAACATAATAAAAACTAGAATCAGTGTAGAGGAAAATGAAAAGTGGATATTAGACACACGTGTGGATGTGTAAACAGGAGGAAGGGTAGAAAGACAGAATGGATAAAATATAGAAGAGAGAAGAGTTAAGGCTAAAGGAAGACATCTGCAGGGTGGACATACGCGAGCATTGTGAGAAGCAGTTGATCTGGACGAGCTCCTGCTGCAAGCTTCTCTTCTGGGCCGTTGCCGAGACTTTGCTGTACAATTAATGCTGGCTTCTGATCTCATCCTCTGACCTGAATGCTGTTGGCGTGCTGCTCTGTAGTTTCCAAAGCTTCCTCTGACATTGACAGACGTGGTAAACTGCTAGCACTCCTGTGGGGAGTGGGGCTGAACCAGGAGAATTGGGTTCTGGATCCTTGGCGTGTGGGGTTTAGTCTGTGGTAAGCACAGCTGTAACTGCTAGCCACCAGGGGAAGAAGGTCCAGTTAATGGAAGCTTCTGTGTTTGCATGCGCTAAAAGCTTGTATAATGCTTGGCAGGTCTTTTCCCGCCTTCGAAGCACATAAAACCTAGAATATGCATGTGCTTAGAGAGGTATCAGAGGCCAGTGGATGTCCTGGTCTTCTCCAAATGTGGCTTGTCAGGATGGAGAGTGCGCCCCGAAGTTTAATGCAGGGCAGGTCTGCATTATTCACACCCATTTTCTGATATCTTTATCATACTCAATACATTTTTTACTGCTTGGTACGTGGATCAGATTATCCCCTGCTTTGTTTTAGTGAACCCCTTTCTATTGCTTTGAGAATGTAAGCTGTGATCTGTTTCTGGCGAGGTTATTTGGTCACTGTTTTTCATAGTTCAGCATTATAGTTACTTATAGACAAAACACAGTTGAGGGCTTTAATTCTGCAAGGCTTGATTTTTTGTATTTGTAAATGAGGCATTTTGTCACAATTGCTCATTAGTAAAATTACAGGCTGAATGGTCAGAATTGGCACTCCGCTTTCATCCTTGCTTCTGCCCAAGTCAGAGGGAGCTGTCTTTTGGTGGTTTCTGTGAAACTCCCACTGTTGAAATAATTCAAGAAGGTGTAGTTTTTCTTACACATTACTGCAGTTTGAAACCACACACGTGAGAAGGAAGGGCAAAGGTTTATGGTGGTTTATAAAGGATTGAAAATGTGATGATTTGTATTAGTCTCATAAAACAGATTATAAATTCTTAATACAAGCTCACTGAATGTGCCCATGAATTTCTTTTATTAGCAAGTAATGTAACCAAGAACAGGAATTGGAACTTATGGAAAAATTACTGTTTTTTTTATATACTGAAAAACATTATTTTTTCTCAACTTCTGTCTTTTAAACTCCCATATAATTTATTTAAGGACAACTAGATGATAATATTCACATTTTTGGGGGAGAGTCAAGCTCACATTTGTAAATTTCTGGCAAGTGTAGTCACTAGCTAACTGAGCTCTAAACTCAGAAAGTGCTCCGTTCCAGCAGAGGCCCTTGGGCCGTTGGTCCCTTGGTATGAGGGCAGACCCAGAGCAGGTGACAGAGCTAGGGGAGACACTTCTCGACCTCTGGACACTTTGTTGGTTGTTGTCTATTCTGTTGATTGAACAATTGGAACTTTCAGTTAGGAGCACAGTTAGAACTTGCACTTTTTTAAAAGAATAAGAATGGAGTCATGTATTGAATAGTGTCAGAATGACGTCGGGATGGCAGTGTGGTTCCTGGAGCCATGCTCCTTACATTTCACTGTGAGTATGAGTCTCTGGCCTGCTTGGCTGATTTACTTTTATTAATTTATTTGTGTGTATGTGTGTATAGTGCATACACTTGTGTGTATTCATGGCAGTTCATGCAAGAGCTTTGGTTTCTGCCTGCCGTATCATGTCTTGAAGAGAGGTCTTTGAATTGAAAGCTTGTCCTTTTCAGCCAGCCTGGCTGAATGCTGAGTTCTGAGACTCTTCCATTTTGGACCGTGAGGAGGCTCAGTGGTTAGGGAACACGCTGCCGTGCCTGACCACCTTAGTGCTGTCTTCAGAAGCCATTCACATGGTGGCAGGAGAGGCCCACCTCACGCCGGGTGTCCCCTGAACTCCAAAAGCAAGCCACGGCTTGCATCCTTCCAAACAAACACACACATGTGAAACAATTAAAAATAATATCCATATGTTCACTAACCCACCCGAGTGGGAGTACTAGGCACATGTAGCCAAGCCTGGATTTTTTGTTGTAGCATTTACTTATTTCTGTTGTGTGTATGTGTGTGTGTGTGTGTGTGTGTGTGTGTGTGTGTGTATGTTTTGCCTATGTGTATATGTATACACCACAGTCATGTGGTGCCTGCAGAGGCCAGAAGGGGGCATTTGGGTTCCCTGGAATGGGAGCGGCAGACAGTTGTGAACTGCCATGTTGGTTCTGGAATGGAACCCAGGTTTTCTGCAGGAGCAGCAATTGCTCATGTCACTGAGCTCCCTCTGTCCCATGCCTGGCTGCTGTGAGTGTCAGGGAGCTCAGGACGTATGCCTGAGCTGTAGCATTTTTGCTCACCTGACCATTTCCACAGCCACTCATTTAAGGTTTTTGTTTGAAACCCTCAAGGTTCTGCCTTAGATGGTCTGAGCAGGGCTTTTGTAACATCCTTCTGGGTGCTGTCTATGTTGCTGTCTCAAGGTCATACTAAGTACGAAGCTCTAGGGCAGCACTCCCAAGTAAAACTTTTCATGATGATTGAAATGATCTCTCTATATAGAGTTGTTTGAGAGCTGATAATAATAATTATGGAATAGTGGCTGAAGAATTAATATATTTTTAGATTTATTTATTTTTATTTAATAGGTATAAGTATTTTGCCTGCATGTATATCTGTATATCATGTGCATGTCTGCTGCCCCTGTAGGCCAGAGGAGTTGGATCCCTGGAATTGGAGTGACAGAAGGTCGTAGGCCACCATGTGGGCGCTGGGAATTGAACCCTTGTCTTTTGGAAGAGCGATAAGTGCTCTTAACCCACTGAGCCATCATCCCCTCAGCCCCTAACTCTGCAATTTTATGATGTTGATATAAGTGATAAAATGCTGATATGGCTATGTTTACAGAGTGGTCAGTTGGGAAATTATGTTTTTAGTTATCAATCTGGCTGGCATCATGCTACATTCTAGAAGGGCAGGTAAAGTTGTCTCTATTGAACTTACCCCTCCCCCCCCAGTAAATGTCTACAGGCAGTGTGTCCAGGAGGTATTGATTGCCAGCTGCATTTTCATTGTTCTGTTCAAGCTGGCCTGTGGTTATCAGGGGCCAGAACTCGGTGGTCCTTCCGTGTCCTGTCCCGCTGGTGTTTAAGGAGGCAGCTTTGTTTTGTTTCAGCCTTAAAGTTCTTTGTGTTGACATCCCATTGGTGGAATCACTCAGACAGCATCCATTTGCTAGGCGCTGGTGTCGTAAGGGATGTAATGGCAAAGGCCAGACCAAATGTCCTCTATTTGACGTTTCTACCTAATTGCGCCTAGGAAAAACAAGCTAGGTCTTCCTAAAAACTACTGGCTCCAGGTTCCAGGAAACACGTATGCAGAATTCATAATTGTCCTCCCACAGGACCCAGGCTGGACACAGCTGTCCTGGTACCTGGGTAAGCCTGAACTCTGCTGCTTAGAATCACTAAAGAAAGCTGCTTTCCTTTATTTATTCAAGTTCCAGTGACTAAGTGTGTGGCACATGTGCCACATGGTCTGTGGGTTGTTCTTCCCGAGCCACGTTCACTGTGTTTGCTAGCCCGAGTGTTCTCAGAGATCATTGGTAGGAAGGCAGAGGCTCTCTGCAGCTAGCCGTGCATGACAGGCTCATTTCCCCGGATTGAAACACATTAGGTCTCTGTCCCATCATTTTATTACAGCCCTGTCCCCACGTTGCCGAGACAGATGGCTACTTAACAGAGAGCGCAAAGCAGTGCTAAAATTGATCTTGTAATGTACAGAATTATCCTACTTCCTTCTCAGTGTATTCAGTCAAAGAAAAAAGAGCCAGTGGGTTTATAGATCACAGAAAAGTAGCTTTACCAAATACCAGGAAACATAATTTACTGGAAGTTTTGCCAAATGTACAATGTAGCAGATAAGATTTCAGGAAGAAAAAGACAACTTTTAATGAAACAATATTCCCTCCGAAGTACATTTTTTTTTATTTTGTTTTTTTTTGAGACAGGGTTTCTCTGTATAGCCCTGGCTATCCTGGAACTCACTCTGTAGACCAGGCTGGCCTCCAACTCAGAAATCTGCCTGCCTCTGCCTCCCAAGTGCTGGGATTACAGGCATGCCCCACCACCACCTGACTCAGTGAGGGTGAACACTTTTCTCCTTCCATTCACCCCGCCTGGATTTTAGCCTATATTTACATTATTTTAAAGAAGGACAGTTCAGCTCTGTTTGTGCCTGTTATTTCAATGCTGTGAGTATATTTAGGTAGGTGCCGGAGTTGTTCTTTTTAGTACTTATTTAGCAAACCTCCTTGTCAGATTTGGGCTGAATCCAGTAAGCCTTCCCGCTTACTAAATTTCACTAGAAATTTTACTAGAAAAGTATATTAGTATTAGGCTGGTGGTGGTGGTAGTGTGGAGGTCTGGGGAGCATTTTAAGTCAGGGGTGACCATCTGCCTCAGGCCCTTGCCTTGTTCTGCCGAGCCTCTGGTTGTCCCGAGTCTGTGTGTGCCCACCCTCTCTCCCTTGGGCGCCCTTCACTTGCTGTCCAGGCGCCTTTTTGCCATGTCATGCACACACATCTTGTCTGACAGTGCCCTTGTGAGTTCCCTACGTTGCTTACATAACAGCTTATTGATAGGAACATTTGCTGACTGAGTGACTAAGGCCAGAAACAGAGGCAGTGTCGAAAGGGACCAAAACAAAACATCCCAGTAAAATAAAAATGTTCTCATTGTCTTTCTTTTCAAGAAATAGTCACACTAGTATAATGATCTCCACAGGAATTACTTTAATGGGATAAATACAAAACTCCCAAGTAGGAGGTCAGGATTAATAGTCTGCAAAGTTTTGTTTGTTGTTAAAGGCAGTTTGCAGGAATGTAAACAGCAAAAGGAAGCATCTCTTGCATGTAACAAGGGTCCTTCTTTTGCATGGGAAAACATGCTGAGTTTTGTGACATGTTCTCTGTGTGAGGGGTACTCATGGTGTGTATGCAAAGACTACTATAGTTAGAAGAAAACTTGTTTGCTCTATTATTTTTGTTAACTTTACTGCTGTTGGAAACAGTGACCTCATTATTTAGTAGTATCTGGGTCTTTGCCTCATATTTATCTCTAGGAAGCTCCAGACTGTCAGTGTAGTGCAGCCTGAGCTCCAGCAGAGGGCATTGTTCGATACTGTTTTACACATCTTAGGGCCTCAGCCCCACAGAACTGTTGCCGTCTTTACTTACTAGAAGGTCAATGAGGTTTATTAAATTAGTTCTTTCTAAAACAGTCAGCTCAGCTCTGGAGAGCTTGTGGAGTGGTAAAGTCCAGGAGTCCCACAGGCCCTTCCTGCCTCGTTTTTTTTTATCTCTTTGCTTGGACCAGTTGCCACGTTGTGTGAAGCGTCACAGGCATTTCCTACACCTGATGTATTTCCTTTTCCTTTCTGAAGGACATTTCAGTATAACTGCTTTAGCTTCAGTGAAGGGCTTAACATATTTATGAAACCCTGTCCCCCCACCACACACACACACCTCCCTCTCCCATTGCATCTCTGGGTTGAATGCCTATTTTTATGCTTATTTTGTAGATGATAAACTAAGTGGTTAGGACAAAGTGGACTCGCAGGTGATGTCATTTAACACTTCTTTGTTCTTGTAAATGACTTTCACTGTAGTGGATTTGAGTGTTCGTATGAGTTTAGTGTCCCTGTGGTAGAGTTTCTTAAAGTGCTTGGGGATGGAGAGATGGCTCACTGCTCCTCTACAGGAACCGTTTGGATCCCAGCCTCAATTTTGGAGGGCTCACAACTGCAACTGAGGCTCCCAGGGGCTGGGGCACTCACACAGGCATGGCAGATGCTCGCACAATTTAAGAATTGTTAGAACCTTAAAATGTGAGTTAGTGTTAGTGCTCCTATTTTGTGTATGTGATCAGCTAAAGTTCTCTTGGCTTTCCAGCGAGGGAAAGTGCTTTCCTTCATCCAAGAACTGGTATTAAAAGAAGATTTAATTAAAGATAGCATGCTGGAGTTAGATCTGGAAGGGTAAAAGTAATCTGATCATTTCAGATGAGACGTTCTGTCCAGTTAAGAAAGACAGTGAAGAAAGGCAAAGGAGAGAGTGAACTTTATTTCCAGGGTCTGCCAGAATGAAACCTTTCCAACGGAGGACATCTGATACCTACCCTTCAGTTTAGAAGCAATGACCAAAAATTGAAAGGGCAACTGAGAGAGGCTACATAGGAAAGGCAGGTTAGGACAGGAAAGATGCAAACCTCTCTTCTATTCACACACCACAAGGTATTTTATGAAAACCTCAAAAAATGCATAAAATACCATGAGATCTAAAATACAAGTTCATCGATAGTTGAGTCTAACAGTAGTAATATTGTCAATAAGAATGAAATAAAAAATATGGTAATTAGAATCGTGTTCACAAAACTATAAAACTACTGAAATTGAAAGAGAGGAGATAATGGAAGGGCGGTCCAAGCAATAGTGCTATGGCTGAGGATGCAGTGCGCCGTGGATTAACTGCTGTTCTTGTGAAAAATCGAGTCTAAAATTCACAGAGGAAATACAAGGGACCCAGAGTGACCAAAACAGTCTGGAAAAGTACTAACGACAGCGATGAAGAGAGGCATGCCAGCATGAAGATACAGCTCAATGTGAGAGAATCGAGAGTCACAATAAAACCTAACAGTGTTAGTCAGGAGAGATTTGCAGAGGCATCAAGGCAGTTGAATGAGCAGGGAGAATAGTCCTTTCAGCAAATAGTAATGAGATAACTAGATGTCCACCTGCAATAGAATGAACTCAAATCTCTAACTCGTACCCTACACAAAGACTAACTTAAAATAGCTAACCTTATAAAACCTATTAAAATAAAACAGGAGTATATCTTTTAACTTTGTATAAGATAGTGGTTTATCACATATAACAACAACAACAAAAAGCAACCAAGGAAAAACAGATAAGTTGCACCTTAAATCAAAATTATAACCTTGTGCAATTCAAAGATGCTGTCAATCAAGACAATGCATGTTTATATAATTTTTTGTAATTAAATAATAAACGACATAATTGTAAAATGGATAAAAGATCTGAATAAACACGTTTTTAAATAAGACATAGAAATGGCCAACACATGGCAAGGTGTTCAGTATCATTAGTTTACAGGGCAGTCAGAAGCATGGGGAATGTAGTTTATACATTGTACGGGGATTATTTATGATCCGACACAGACACTAAGTGTGGCAATTGACACACTGGCAGGAAAAAAAAACAGTACAGTTGCTTTTAAAAATCTATTCCACACTTTCTTAAAAGATTATGAAAACATTTGCTAGCTTATCAAAAAAAATTCCATGTTTAACTATGAGATCTTAAACTATATGTAGTCATGAAACTTATATACAAATTTGTTACCTATAATAGCTAAAGTGGTAAACAACACCCAAATACTTATTAATGAGTGAATAAGGAAAATGTATTGTTCTGAGTAATTAAATATAATTTGATGAAAAAGTGTGATAAAAATTTGACATGTATTACAGCTTGAATCATTGTAAAAATACTGTTGTAGCATAAATAAGAAATGTCATTTATTGTATGAATGTACTTATAGGAAATGTTCAGAATAAAGAGGATAACATTTGAAATGTAAATAAAGAAAATATCCAATAAAAAAGAAATATGTACTTTTACTTTAAAATATAAAATAATGAAATGCAAAATAATTACACAAAGATTTTCAAGTAGGAGTCCAGAAATCTTCCAAGCACTGTGTTTTCTTTTCTTTTCTTTCTTTCTTTTTTTTTTCTTTTTGTTTTTCGAGACAGGGTTTCTCTTTGTAGTCCTGGCTGTCCTGGAACTCTGTAGACCAGGCTGGCCTCTAACTCAGAAATCTGCCTGCCTCTGCCTCCCAAGTGCTGGGATTACAGACATACGCCACCACACCCGGCTCCTATGTTTTCTTTTTTTTAAAATTATTGTTATTTTGACTTCATTGTCACTCGAGAGAAATTTTGGAAATGTTTCCCTACCCCAAAAGTATGTCAGGCAAGAGCATACTTCAAGCTGGGAAAATTTTTACTGACTTTAAATAAATCTTTCTTTTTCCAAGGTTTAGTCTCAGAGTTCATATCCATATTTATTATTTTACCAGTGGTATTTGGATCAAGTACTTACCATAATTTTAATATTTATGCAAACGGAGGGGCTGAGTTTCTACGGCCTCCTTTCTTGGACTTCATGAGAAGTAGGGTTAAATGCAGTGTGAGGTATTAACCTGCTTCCTCCTATGCAGAAACGTCTGTGTTGATGTTTACATAGGATGAATAGGAGGGGCCACTGCAAGGTTATAAGTATGTGTTACAGGGTTGGGTGGGAGGAAAATAGTAAATACATAAATATTATTGAGGACCTAGCATGTGTACTTATTAGTCCGCACAGGAGCCTGACGCCATGTTTCCATTCTGTTCCGTTCTTAGGTGATCATGGAGGAAGCACTTTACTCCCACCGACCGTCACAAATGAATTTCCGGAATACGGGACCATGGAGGACGGAGGGGAAGGCCTCAGGGCCTCTCTAGACGTGGACGCTAAGTCTCCGCCATGCCGCCTGCCTGGGCAGCAGGCAGCCCACCTTCTAGCTGCACAAGACTCTATGCTAGGCACTATTACAGAAGGACCAAATGATGCCCCTCAGTGCCACGCCCAGGAACAAAGTTTACAGCCCATTGACTCTTTAATTTCTGCTCTGAAAGCTACAGAAGCAAGAATAGCTTCAGGAACATTTCAGACTATAAAGGTACTGGACAAAGATGCTAATTTTTCAGTTCACCGGGTGGATAACGAACTGAGAACTGCCAGTCATAAGCCACAGAGAGCCCATAGAACATTCCCCGCTGGCCCAGGAAAATCACCAGATATACCTCTTTCAGTGGACGTACCAACGGAGGAAGACTTCTCTTTGCACATCCAGGAGGATCTGACTGAACTCTTACCTGAAGAAGCTCAAGCACAACTGTCCCGGATAACTAATTACAGGAGACAAGGGCCTCTCCATGTGCCAGAGTCAGCGTGCCCTGTGTCCTCAGGCCCAGCAGGGAGCCATGACCCTGCGGACAGAGTTGGTGCTGTAAAAGATGAGAGGTCTGCCCTTGGAGGAGAGCGCCCTGGAGGACGCGATCGGGGTGGCTCCATGGGGCGCCAAGGCCGGATCAAACATGTAGAGTTTCAAGGAGTAGAAATACTGTGGACAGGAGAGGAGGCGGAGAGCCGGCCTCCTGTAGGCTTTGAGACATCACCAGAAAGGACAGCCTCGCCTGCGAGCAAAGAGTTTGCCAGAGGGCCAAGTCATTCTAACCCCGCCGCCGCTGGTGTGAGGATCGGCTCCACCCATGGAACTGGGGGTGTTTGGGGTGACACCTGCAAAGCTCCTTCGGCAAGGCCTGGCACCAGCTTAGGCTCTCTGTCCCCTGTGCCTCGTGGCGAGAGTGGAGAGGACGACGTCTTCCTGAGAGGAAGCAAAGAACATCTTGAGGAGAACTTTGATATACAGGGAGACAAAGAAAGGTAAGCTCTCGAGTTGTCCTGCGGTTTGCGATGCCCGGAACACGCTAAAGAAAATCACCTCCAGTGATGGCCATGAACGGGGACCTCACCGCAGCGGTCCGTAGTCTTGCCTTCGCAGTCAGTTTGTATTGCGAGATTGATTCCACTTACCTGGAGTTAACTTTGACGGCTAAAGATATTAAATGAAAAATTCAAGAAATAAATAATTCATGTTTTATGTAACTTTAGGTTGTTACAGTTTTTCGGTTTGTTATGATTATTAGATCTCTTAGTATGGCTAATATGCAGTAACTGTAACATAGGTATGCATGTATAGGAATGACATATTTCACATCAGTGACAATTAATACATATCTATCTGTCTGTCTGTCTGGGAGGATTGCAGTAATTATTGTTCTTATTGCCATAGAAGGGAAGACAAATTATTATAATGTAGGCTATCCTTAGATTATAAGTTTCTAAGACAGAAAAATGATCATGTAATGAAGTTGTTCTGTTAGCCCCGGATCAGGGAGGAAGGCTGAAGAGACTGAACACTCATCCATACAAAGGCATTTTTGACATGATAGATTAAAACTATAATGAGATGTATGCGGTCACTGCAGCTCATCTGGGCCTTCCTCTGAGTGCAAACAGTGGTTCCAGTGCAGCATGCATCTGACCTGGAGTGTAGCCTGCTTTCCTGGATGGGCATAGAGTTTGGGGCCATGTATCTCTCTACGGCTGAGAGGGCATCTCAGGAAGTCAGAGGTAGATTAGACTCTGTGGGTTAAAATCGTGTCCTGCATCTGGCGCAGGGCTCAGGCTGCTGGGCAAGGTGGGATGCGGGGTGTCTGACTGCACACACTGGGAATTGCTGGGAGCCTGCTCGTGCGGGCCTGAGGCCTCCTGTGGGAGATTAGACATAGCTCTTTAGAGGAAGACCTGCTCCATTGCTCCAGCACTGCAAATCCTGATGAGAAGAGGCAGTTCATGGTTTTAAGGCACTTTGTCATGGTGGAGAGTTGTGATGAGTGAAACCGTAGCCCACTTTCTCAGAGCGGGTATGAGGTTAAGTACCTTTTGCAGGGAGGAGTGTCTGGGATGGAGAGTTTAATTGGCTAAGCCCTTCAGGCCTTTAGATACATCATTAAAGTGGAGATCTGTCTTAAGGCTCTGTGTCTGATGGCCACAGACCTATGGAGTGGAGAGCTGCGGCCTCCTGTCAGGAGCCTGGTGTCTGCATGGCAAACACCTGCAGTCCCTTGCCGGATTATCTCCTGCTGGGTCACAGGATTTAAACTTAGCTCAACTAGAAAACAGGCTGCCTTTCCAGTCCCACAAGACTCCAACTCATTTGTTCCATGATCTTCATAAATGGATCTTTTCTCACAAATACCATGTGTTCTGATGTATGGCTTGGATAAGCAAACTTGGCATTTCCTGATATTTTCTGGCCTTCCTCAACATTTCTCTCCATTCTTCTACCTTAGAGCCTTGTTAGATGGAGGTCACAGCTATCTTTCTTCAGTCTTTCTGATCATGTCTGGTCATAGATTTTGACAAATCCTTTGTTGTATCCTGTTCCACTATACTATGAATGTTAGTGTTCTGTCATTCCTCAAGGTACATGTTATAGTTTATCATCAGTGGCTCTCAACCTGGAAGTTGAATGGCCTTTTGGCAGGTCTAAGACTACCAGAAAGCACAGGTATTCACTATGATTAATAGAACCAGGAAAATTACAGTTATGAAGTAGCAATAAAACAATTTCAGTTTCCTGGTTAGTGGTCACCGCAGCATGAGGAGCTGAATGGAAGGGGTAGGAAGCCTGAAAGCCAACGGTTTATATGGTAGAAAATGTCTGTAGGTGTGTGTGTGTGTGTGTGTGTGTGTGTGTGTGAGAGAGAGAGAGAGAGAGAGAGAGAGAGAGAGAGAGAGACAGAGAGAGACAGAGAGAGAGACACACAGACACAGACACAGACACTGAGAAAGAGAGAATGGTGAGAGGGAGAAGGAGAAAATGTTTCCCCTAAATGCTGTTGGGTGACTATCAAGATCACAAACCTCTAGACTTCTATTGAAAGCAGCCTTGGTACGTGGCACGTGGCTCTGACTCTGTATCCCTCTGAAATGTGCACCTTTACGGCTAGTTAGACCAGCAGTTCATTGCTCCCATCCTCCTCTCTTCCCCATTTCCCCCTATAAATGTTTTCAAGTTGCTTATTGTATTCCTGACCCTGTTATGTGCTGGACATGAAAGAATGGGGACCATACATGAGATCCCTGGTCTGTGGACTTCGGTACTAAATGCACAGAGTGACCACATAAACACTATCTAGATCCTGCATAGGAAAACAACAGCAATCTACTGGGAAGATAAGTTTGACTGGAAAGGAAGAGGCTTATTCAGGTGGCAGCTGGGACAGTGTTTTCCGTAAACATGTTAGTTAAGTAAGACTTGAGAACTTTTGTTACCAATGAAAAGCACTTAGGAGGTGTAAGCTCAGAAACTTATTTGTTACACAGGGGGGTGACAGTAAGTAAATACCAACAAGGACAGTCATACTGTTGAGTGTGGATTCTGGTAATACCTAGAAATTCTTTATGAGATATTTATTCTGGTTTATTTCTATTTATAGGAATGAGAGGTTCAGAGAGGTTAAGTAAAGTCATGTGAAGTTACATGGCAGTGGTCAACACAGCAGTCATTCAGGTCCATGTTTTTCTAATGGTTGATCTACCGCTCTGACCACAGACTTATCTAAGCTGTCTGAATGTTCATTTCAATCTTTGAAGGCCTTGCTGGATATTAATTCTTCACATCCATATGAGCTGAGCAAGGGCAGCAGCAATAGACTTGCTGATGTGCACAGGGGCAAGGATGGGAAAGTCCAAGAGACCCTGACCCCCTCCAGGAAGAGCACAATAACTGTTAGCCTTTTACAAGTTCCTAGGTACTCTCCAGCTGTGAACCCGAAGTCTGCAGTTCCACTTTCCATCAGCAGAGGGCAGCCTGTGGGTCCTCCCAGGGTCCTCCCTGGAGCTTCTGGTCTCAAGTCAGAAAGTATTAATAGCCAGTAAAAGTTCGGTACCTTTGTACTGATTGTTTGCTGTGTCAAGTTTATATGATATTTATATGCTTCTCTTAAAATTAATGATGATACTCATATGATATGGATATGACTGATTAAAAAGAAAATTTAGTATTTCAAATATGCACTATAAAAGATATAGGAAACTAGTTTGAAACTTTATTAAATTTCTACAGATTATTGACATGTGTATTAAGAATATTTTAGCCTGGGTTTGGGGATTTAGGCTAGTAGTTAAGAGCCCTTGTTGTTCTTGCAGAGGACCTGGATTCAATTCCCAGTTCTCACATAGAGGTCCAAAATCATCTGTAACGCCACTTTCAGGGGAGCTGATGCTTTCTTCTAGCTTCTGCAGGCTCCAGGAATGCACACATTCAAGCAAACTCATATACATAAGATAACCGAAAGGGCATACTTTAACCTAAGTAGGCTTGTTATCTTTCTTCCCATATATGTTAAAAAGCCATAGATTAGGGAATATAACAGTTACATGTATACAACACTATCTTTTTTATATAGTTGGTTGAAGGCAGGAAATTGAAAAGAAAAAAATATATTAATATTGAAAAATTTTGCTTTTTCTAATTTTCCAGGTTTCTTGATCAAGAGGAGCACCTTAGGGGAGGAGATGATGATATTCTTGGGCCTGGATATACGGAGGACTCCACCGATGTGTACAGCAGCCAATTCGAAACAATTTTGGACAATACTTCCTTATACTACAGTGCAGAGTCATTAGAGACACTGTATTCAGAACCGGATAGCTATTTCAGCTTTGAAATGCCGCTTACTCCAATGATCCAGCAGCGCATTAAAGAAGGTGGCCAGTTCTTGGAGAGGACCTCTGTGGGAGGACATCACGATGTGCTGAGCGTGTCGGCAGATGGTGGGATAGTGATGGGCTGTTCTACAGGGATCACCAACGGCTTGCACGATTCTGCCAACTCTGTCTACACCAGAGGCCCTCAGGAGATCGCCTTCTGGGGAAGGTAGCGGTGCCACTCTCATTAATCTCACAGTGGTGTTTTTTGTGGTAACCTCTCTTTGGGAAATCTGTGTGTGGGGTATATTTTAAATGAGTTTGGCCAGTTTCTGTGATTGAAAGCAAATGACGTGAGTAAACGACAGCTTGGTATTCAGGAGAGCACAGCTGTACTCCAGTGGTTTGTCGAGCTGGAGGGGGTGGGCATTTCCCGGGTTGCTCTGGGTGAGTGGATACCGAGCACATAGTTGTGACTCGTAGTTGTTTGCGCTGATGCTGCGGGCTTCAGGCAGTGGCTGGGCAGCTTTAGCTTCGCATTGTTCTCTCTCTCTCTCTGTTTTACCACTGACGCCCATCTTGAGATCAAACGGCAGCTTAGGCAGGGCACATGCTCCCCAGCTCCTGCCTGGCACGCCGTGTGTCTGCCTACGGACATCCGCCGTCCCACCTCCTCTTGCCCGCCTCCTACCTTCTTCACCTGCCTGCCACTTAGCGTCTCCGTCAGCAGGGAGGGAATGCTGGACCGTGTAAGCTTCGTGCATCGGGTGTTGAAATGGTGTATGTCCCTGAGGTGATGATGGAGGGAAGCTGGAATGAGGATATAGCACTGTGAAGGGATGAAAATGCCAGTGCCTTTTCCTTTAGAATTCTGTCCGCACCACAGGTCTTCAGTGATGCTGTCTTTTCCAGCAGCCTGTCCTGTGTTGGAATTTCCTAATCAGCATAGTTTTATGCTCCTTTGGAGGATTATAATTGAGAACCCAAACATCTCAATACTGTAGATGCTTCCCTGTGAAGCAGGTAGTGCTAGATAACTTGGTTCACGAAAAGCACGCAAGGTCTCAGAAGGGCGAAGTTTTGGTCTAAATATTTATTCACTCCGAAACCTGGTTTAATTTTGTTTTCAAAATGGGATACTGATGCTCTGTGTACTGTCTAGCTATGAGAATTAAAGGGTTAATGGAGCCGAAAGCACCTGGCAGGGTCTGCCTGCCAGCTCCTGTTAGATATTCTGTCTCATGAAGTGGGCGGCTAAGGGGGGCACCCGTGAGAGAAGGACGCATCCAGGGATGTGTTGCTGAGAGGAGACTGCCCCAAGGAAAGGAGATCCTCGAGCAAGCCTTTCTAGAACAGGAGTGTGGCCGTGAGCACAGTGTTCCTAGAGTGTCTCTGGCTGCACTGTTGTGGAGAAAGTGTCTGTCTTTCAATAGGGAATACCTATTGAAAGTATAGTTTGTTTTATTCTCATCTCCTGTGACGGCAAATTTTGATAAAATACTGTAGAACATGTGTGTAAAAGAATTCAGTGTGCTTCCAGCCCAGCTCTCTGGGGCATATAGAAGCTGTCTATGTTGCACACAAAGTCAGGTTAAGAGTTAAGGACGTTTGGGCTGAGACATTCTACCTCAGAAGCCACAGGAGAGGTATGCCAGTGAAGGTAAGAAACTAGAGACATTAGGCAGCCTAGGAAATACTAGATGAAAGGCTTATTCCTTTGTACTTCTGTGCTTAGGCATTGAAGAAGTAATCATCACTCGTCAGTGTCGTCTCTGTCTTAGGGTTATCTTTCTGGGATGAAACAGCGTGACTCTAAGCAACTTGGGGAAGAACGAGTTTATTTCACCCATAGTACCAAGTAACAGTGCATCATCAGAAGCAAGGACAGGAGGGCAAGCAGGCAGGAACCTGGAGTAGGGCTGATGCAGGGGCATGGATGGGTGCTGCTTCCCGGCTTGTTCATCATGATTTGCTCAACCTGCTTTATAGAACCCAGGACCACCAGCCCAGGGATGACACTACCCACAATGAGCTGGGCCTTCTCCCACCAATAACTAAGAAAATGCCTTACAGCCAGATCTTATAAAGGCATTTGCTCAGCTGAAGTTCCCACCTTTTGGATAACTCTAGCTCGTGTTAAGTAGATATAAAATTAGCCAGCAGAGGCCTCAGACTTTAGTATGGACAGAGCTAAGTACTTACAACACCAGACTAGCTGCTATTGTTTTAGCATGTCAGAATAGCTAGTAGAATCTTTGGGGCTATCTTGAAGTAAGATTTCAGTTGTGTCACTTGGCTAAGGCTGTTAGTGGTGCATATGTGCGTGCGTGCGTGCGTGCGTGCGTGTACAAAAGAGCTATTTTAGACGGTGATCCTCGGCAGGACTCCGGACAAGGCGATTCCCCACTTCGATGTACACTGCCAGTGCTTAGGACAGACCGATTTGATAGGGAACTTTTTAGTGTTCTTTCAGTTGGCTCAAGATAACAGGTGGTTATGAGTAGACAAAGCTTTACAGCTTGAAAAGGACCTTTATATAGCATCATTTATAACCACCACCACCACTACCACCACCACCACCACAACAACAACAACAGCAAAATCAGTGACCTAGTTTGGCTGGTAGAATTACCCAAAGGCATCTGCCAGATCCTATACCTGACTTCAAGTTGCTTAACCCCTGGACAAGTGTTTTCACTGTCCTGCTCTTCCAGGTCTTTTATATAATTAGTATTTATATAGAATGATTATTTCTTTTTTGTTCTCAATTCTTTCTATATAGACAGATGTCTGAATTTATCTATTTTCAAGAACTTAGTTCCAAATGCTGAATTGGTTGCTACTGTTTTTGTTGCTGTTAGTGGTGTATGTGTGTGTGTGTGTGTGTGTGTGTGTGTGTGTGTGTGTGTGTTGGGGGTGTTGTTCGGGATGGTCTCTTGTGGTAAAAATTCCTTTCCTCTTTCAGTTTTCAAGTTAGTCTTAATAGCTACTTTCTTATATACATCAAAGAAGAAAATTCCCTTGATCTCTCAGATTCAATATTTAGTTGGGAAGGTTCATTGAGTACTTCTCTTACCGTGTGTATTTTAAAGTGTTATATAGAAATAACAAAGTCGGCTGAGATCCTGGATCCCCTTTGAACAGGAATAGTTAAATTCTTCCAGGATGCTCTGCCTGCCGACCATGAAGCTGCCTGTCAGCAGGAAATGGCTCACCAGTCCTGCTATGTAATGCAATGTTTTAGCGAAGGAGCAAAGAGCTGCGTCCCCTCCCTTAGTGGTCCAGCTCGGGCCTCGGCCCCCAGGGTTCAGCAGGCTATGTGAGGTCCAGTCACATGGCTCCAGAATTAGAAAGGATAATTAGAGACTTACAGTCACACACGTCCCCATGGGTTCCTTTGTGTCTGGGTGTTTCTCTCTCGCAGGCCTATCAGGAGATGACCACAACTCCAACCAGTAAGTGCTGTCTGACCTGAAGACCACAAGCCACGCGTGTCCTTGTCACCAGGAACTGTGGTGAATAATGTCCATTTCTGTTGAACTGGGTCTGGACAGAGGTGAAATGAGACAGAAACTGCAGGAATATGCCAGCAGCTTCTTTCCTGGTTCTCTCATCTGTAAGAAACTGCTCTAAAATATGTTTAGTTGTGTGAAAAATACGTTTTATAGTTCAGTTTCTTAGATTTTCTCTCAGGGTAGGACTTCGGCAGCAGAGGTGAATTGCATCTGTGAGCAGCTGATATGCCTGAGGGAAGTGCTTCTCTGTTGAGTCCCCTGAAGTTGGTATTTGTGGTCTTCTGCTTTCCTCCTGCCCTTCCTCCTCCTTCCTCTCAAAGGGAATGCTATGCTATTTCTTCTTGAGCCGTTTTCTCTCCTTAGTGCTTTCTGCTTGGGAAGACGTAACTTGAAAGAGCAGTGATAAAGCAGTTGGCTAAAGTATAATTTAAGGAAAATTTCCAGCACCCCAATTTAAAAGCAGAAAGGCATGTGCATATATATAGTTATTAAAGTAAGAGAGTGACATCACTCGGAGTTTGCTTAGCTGGTGAATGTAAAGTCTCGGCTTTCCTCAGTGTCTCAGAGGCGCATGGCACACTCTGAACTGTTCTGTCCTTAGGGGCAGGGCACACTGCTGCCTCCTGGTTTAGTAGTGGGCAGATGCGGCTCCCGGGATCTCTTAAGCTTTCTATGGTCTAAATATTTTCTACAGGAAAGGAGGTTCTCATTTTTCTCTTCCTAAATTTCTGAAATGGTTTCAGTGGTGAAGTTATATATTTTTGTTTTTGTTGTTTGTTTTCCCATTTGAGAATTCTTGCTCAGTTGTTTGTGTGTCTTGTTTTGTGCAATTGTGGAGGAGGCGCGCCTGTAGAGTTCACACTGAAAGCTAATTTTGAATGTTACTTTAGTTATTTAGTAGGAGTGTAATTGTGAAGAAACGGAATCTCTCCCAAATAGAATATAAAATTAATAGTAACTATTATAATGGAAGAAGTAACAAATGAAATGATGCCAAAACAAACAAACATACAGACAAACCAAGTCAAGGGTAATCAGGTGGCTGACAGTGTCGGAGGCTTAGTAAAAGATAGAGTGAGAGCCGCTGCGAAGAGTGGAGCTGCAGGAGTCCACCAGCCTCTCCTCAGGCCCTCCAGCTGTTAGACACAGTCCCAGCCCTGAGCTTCAGCGCTTCCTGTGACATGGCTTTCCTATATAAAGCACTGTGCAGTAGGGGGTTGCGGAAGGGGCCATAAACATGGGAATAAAGAGCAGCTTCCTCTTGGCCAGCTCCATTCATTTGTGGAAATCCATCCTTTATCGGTAAAGTAGAAGTGTCTTTAACCAACTCATTTAATTTGGGTATATGAATTTGCTGAGTGTGAGGTTTAATCTGTTCATGGTTTTCAAAAAGGTATTTAATTGTCCGAAGTATAATAGGAAAATAGATAAGAAAAGTCTTGGTAAAGAAAAAAAATACACAAAGATTGAATCAGTGTTTTAATATGGGACAGTTGGGGTTGGGTCAAGGTGACTTTAGACTTCGAACACAGATCTAACTCACTGAACCCCAAAACTGTCACAAGGAGTTGCATATAAAATCCAGGTTGGGAGGAGTCACCTGGCAGATCAGCTTTAAACATGTTGCCTTTGTGACATGCAGTGGTCAGTCATTTCCTGGAGGGCTGGTGGACTGTGGAACTGGAGGTTATTGGAGAGACACTGGCATGCTCTCTTACTGATACACACTTTCCAGTGGGAGAGACACTGGCGTCACTCTCTTACCGATACACACTTTCCAGTGGGAGAGACACTGGTGTCACTCTCTTACCGATATGCACTTTCCAGTGGGAGAGACATTGGTATCACTCTCTTACCGATATGCACTTTCCAGTGGGAGGGACACTGGTGTCACTCTCTTACCGATACACACTTTCTAGTGGGAGAGACACTGGCATATCACTCTCTTACCGATACACACTTTCCAGTGGGAGGGTGGTGACAACGGTATACATGGAAGAACCTGGGTGTCCATTGTGGACCCTATTAATTGTTTTGTACAAAATGTAATCTACACAGGCTTTCCAGATTTTGGTATGATGATTGGCTAGATGGTCTCTTATCAGATATAACTTCCAATGATAAAGGTGTGGAGGTAAGAAGCTATGGCAGGGAGGGTTGTGGCCTTAAATATCAAACTTGAATGGCTAACACTTCCCATTGTTGAGATGCTGTTAACAATCTTTTATATACACACCGATGCAACATTTTTGTTGTTGTTTCGTGGTGGAGATTTTTAATCTTAATCTAACCTAATAGATGCTACAGTTCTCATCCAGTATTAATTAGCTTCCCAAACAAAATACATAGAGCCAGGTCTGGATCTCAGCAGGCAAGAGAATTGGGAGTTTAAGACCAGCCTCAATTATACAGTACGTTAGAGGCTAACCCTCAGCAACACTAAAGGCAAATTTAAGAAATGGAACATTGAGAATGCATCTGCATCTTTCTAGAACAAAGAAGAATGTGTGACTTTTTGCTTTATATAGATTCTGTCAGGGATTCCTGCATGTATGTGTGTGTGTGTGTGTGTGTGTGTGTGCGCTTGGCAAATTTAGAGAAAGGCACTTTAGTGTTTGCTTTCTGAAGCTAGAAACAATCTCTTTACAATGGTCTTTGATTGATCTGCAGAGAGCTCATCTAGCCATCCATTAGTGCTGGCACAGAGACACAGTGGACTAAGGAACAGTAGTAGCAGATGCTTTGAACAATACCAAGCCATTTCCCCCACACAATAGCAATGGTTTAGGACATTCACACGATGCTTGGAATCTGTGACTAAGTAAGATGTCTACTGCTTTTAACTGAAGGACAGCACAGCGGCAGAGTTGGGGGCTATCCCTTCAAAGGCAGAAGAGGTGACTTATGTTTCCTTGGTTCAGAGATACTTCTGAGCACTTACCAGATCCTTACAGATCAGCCTTGCCATCTCCAGATATGACTTAAGCACATCTTTCTACTGACAGAGACCCCTCTGGGACAGAGATGCTTCAAGAGACAGAACAGGAACTCTTCTCTTTCAGGTGGGATGAAGACTTCATATTTTTTAGTCTCCCATGAGCGAAACACTCTTTCCTCTTCCTCTTCCTCTTCCTCAGGGTTTCCTGGGCCCCGAGGGATGGGATTTGATATAGGCAGCCTGCCTAGGGCTGAGTGTTCCAAGGTCTCTCGGTCGGTCTGGCTGTGCTTCTGTGTTTGTTCCCATCAGCTGCACTCAGATGCTTCTGTGATGACGGCTGAGCAAGTCACTTTCCGTGCAGTATTTAACTGTCAGAGGAAGTGATAACGTTCTTTCAGCAGAGGTCCCTTTAATGCCCTATCTACAAAACTAGATATTCTGCATTAATGCTTGCTTGTGGGAGGGAAAAGATACAGACTGTCTTTGAAGAAATAGTTCTCCGGGGCCTGGTGAGCTGACTCAGTGGACAAAAGTGCTTGCTGCGGAAAGCTGGCGATCTGAATTTGATCCGTTGAACCTATGCAAAGATGGAAAGAGAGAACCCACTCTTAAAAACTGTCCTTTATATATGTGATGGTTTGTATATGATTGGCCCAGGAAGTGACCCTATTAAGAGGTGTGGCCTTGTTGGAGTAGGTGTGTCATTGTGGGTGTGGGCTTAAGACCCTCACCCTAGTTGCCTGGAAGTCAGTCTTCCACTAGCAGCCTTCAGATGAAGATGTAGAACTCTCAGCTCCTCCTGCACCATATCTGCCTGGGTGCTGCCATGTTTCTGCCTTGATGACAATGGACTGAACCTCTGAGCCGGTAAGCCAGCCCCAATTAAATGTTGTCTTTTATAAGGGTCATGGTGTCTGTTCACAGTGGTGAAACTCTAACTAAGACAGAAGTTGGTACCAGGGACTGGGGTATTGCTGTGGTGATAGGTCTGTCCATGCTTTTGTTTGGAAGAATGTGGATTTTGGGACTTTGGATTTGGAAAGCCATGAAATGCTTTAAGTGGGCCTTAATGGGCCAGCCTAGTAGGAATATGGAAGACAGTGGTGCTGAGGGTCATTTGAACTGTGTAGGTCTGATGGTCCAAGAGGTTTCAGTGGAGAAGAACTTTAATACGTGGCTGAGAGACTGTTTTAGTGATATTTTGGTGAAGAATGTAGCTGCTTTTTGCCATAGTCTGGAGAGACTGCCTAGGGCTAAGGTAAAGAGATTTATATTAATTGCATCTGCAAAGGAAGTCTCAAAAAAGCTCAACAAAGACTTTGTTCTCTGGTTAAGTTTGATGAAGAGAATTTTGAATAATCATAGCAAGCTGAGAAAGGAAAAGTACAAAATGCATAGTTTGAGGATTAAAGGGACTCCAGGAAGTGAAATGGAGCTGAATTCAAGGATATTAAATTGAATTAATGGAGTGGTGACCTTGGGGCAAGATTCCACCCATCTAATTTAGGTTCAAGCCAGGTAGTACAAACCTTTAATCCCAGGAGGCAAAGATAAGCAGATCTTTGAGTTCAAGGCCAGCCTAGAACAGAGCAAATTCTAGATGAAGAAAAACTTAAATCCAGGTTTGGTGGACCACACTTTTAATCCCAGTGCTTAGGAGACAGGCATGCATATCTCTGAGTTCAAAGTCAGTTTATGGAGCAAGATTCAGGACAGCCAACTTAGGCAGTGAAGGAGCTGGGAAAAAGGAAGCTCGTGATAAAGTAATATAGAACAAGGGGGCTAGTGTTCTAGCTCCTGCCAGCAGCAGAACTCAGCAGCTTTGGCCATGTTTCTGGCTTTATATTCAAGAGGAGAAGGAGACTACTGGGACAATTGATGCTGGTTAGCTGGAGCTAATAAATTAGTGGTGATTAAGAAAAGACAAGCATCACTGAGGTAAAATCTTCTGGTAAGTGTTTTCTGAGAGAACAAAGAAGCTGTATTCCATAGAGAGCCAAGGTTGTACCTCATGCTGCAGCTGTACTTGGTATGTGTAAGAATCATCCAGGTGGTACTGGTTTTGAAGGCATGAAGGCATCATGAAGAACAGCTGAGGTTTGGCACTCTGAGAGGCCATGTAAGGCCATTGGTGAAAGTGTACCCTCAGTTGTAATTGACAGCCCAGGACTGAAGGGGTCATGCAAAGGAGTTGAGGCTTGGTTCCATGAAGAGAGCCTATGAGAGGCATAGTTGCAGTGGAAGACCCTAGCATATTGGAGATGCCAGTACCATGGGATGGCCACCAAGAACAGCAGTGGCAGCAGAGTGGAACAACCTGAACTTTGAGTGCTACAGAGGGCAGAGCTGGAGAAATGACACCAGCTCTTTGGAGATGCACAGAAGGTCATGCGTGGATCTCAGACATTGGAACAAGAAGCTGTGAAGCTGAAATTGACTTAGGGACCCCAAGATGTTAAAGATGCCAGAGCCACAGGATGCCTGCCAAGGAAAGCTGCTAATAGGGAGTGGAACAAGTCAGGAGAAAGAAACTTGTTGCAGTCAACAAAGATGAAAAAGGAGTTGGATATCTTAAGACTGCTTTGCCATTAGATGTGGAGATTCAGAGTTTGGACTTTGACCAGCTGGTTTCCTGTCTTGCTTGGGGGATTACAGTTAAGTGGTTAGATGAATCTCAGAAGAGACCTTGAACTTTGGACTTGTTGAGACTGCTATAGACTCCAGGGGTTTTTGAAGTTGGACTAAATGTATTTTTGCATTATGCTATGTTTAAGTATGGCGCCCCCTAGACTCATGTTTGAACAAGCCTATGGGGGCCAGGGAGTGGAATGTGATGGTTTGTATATGATTGGCCCAGGAAGTGACCCTATTAAGAGGTGTGGCCTTGTTGGAGTAGGTGTGTCACTGTGGGTGTGGGCTTAAGACCCTCACCCTATAGTTGCCTGGAAGTCAGTCTTCCATTAGCAGCCTTCAGATGAAGATGTAGAACTCTCAGCTCCTCCTGCACCATATCTGCTTGGATGCTGCCATGTTTCTGCCTTGATGACAATGGACTGAACCTCTGAGCCTGTAAGCCAGCCCCAATTAAATGTTGTCTTTTATAAGGGTCATGATGTCTGTTCACAGCCATGAAATCGTAACTAAGACAAGTCATATCCTGTGTGGCCCCATACACATCACATGTAACAACAACAACAACAACACAAACACACACACACACACACACACACACACACACACACTTACGTTTGGATCCACTGGGCCCTAGAGCATCTTTGAGCTGTACAGTTCTAGAATTCTAGCTCTCAAATATGAGGACATATTAGAAATAGTCTCTCTCAGTTTCTGCTTCTCTGGGACTGGTTTCCTTCCGGGCAGGGGCGGGGGTGGGGGAGGGGCAGGCGGGGAGGTGGGTGGGGAGGTGGCACATGGACATTGACAGCTTCCCAGGTGATTGTGATGTGAAGCCTAGGTTGTCAAGGAGCCCCTGCCACTCCTGGCAGCATAGGTATCAGTTTAGGGTGATCCAGACTTCAGTCTGGATCCACTTGGTTGCATTTCAGTGGGACTTTTAAGTACTTTGAAGTTTAAGAAGACCTACCTGAACCTGATGAGAGGCAGAGTTCAAAGCCCAGCAGCATGAAGTCCTTGCAGGTTTATTACAGTAATGTGCTTGTGGTGGGCAGAATCTTCCCTACAGAGCTGAGAGAAAGTGAGTGTTCTGGCTATGAATATACAAATAATTTTGTGTGTATCTGATATAGTACAAATGGTGCTCATCTTTCCCCTAGAAATATGGGATTGCTTTCCTTTTTATCCAAGAAAATGGGATGTTACAGTTTGGCTCTCCTAAGTGTCTTCCAGAGCTTGGTTGCTAGCCTGTGATGCCAGTGGGGAATGGGCGGACCTTTGCGAGCTGGGCCTAGTTGGAGAAAGTGAGTTCAGGAGAGGGAGGGCATGCCCTAGGTGGGGTGCTAGGGCTCTAGCCCCCCTTCACGCAGCCTGCCGTCCTGAGGTGAACAGTTTTGCTCGACTTCATGAACTTTCATATGTCATGGGGTCTTGCCTTGCCACAGATTTAAAGCAATGGGATCAAGAGGCTAGCCTGAAACCTGTGAACCTGTGATCCCAAACAGATCGTTTCTGTTTTTAAAATGTCTCAGGCATTTCCCCCCACAGTGGTGGAAAGCTTACTAACCTGTTTAATGGTGAACTATGTGGATTCTTAAGTTCACATTTTATTCCTATGTTTTATTTGAGATAACATCTTACCAATGTGGTATGAGTTGACAATTTATTAAAATGTTGTGAGCCCTCAAAAATTTATATTGTCAATAATAGTAGTGTTTGAATGATCTCTACAACATCTTCAAGGTCATTCTATTTGAATGGACTATGGTAAGATGGACTTAATATATTGTTTATGTGTAATGATAGTTCTGAGCACCTCATGCTACTTGGAAATGAAAGAAGTTATAATAGCTTTCTTATTGTCTTTAAAATATTCTATTTATTAGCTTCAGCTCAACATAGTATGACGTTTTTGGACAAGATTAATATTATAGTCTTTAGGATATAGAGAGGAAAGAGGTATTGAATTAAATAATTGTGAAATAAATCTTAGAAGTATATTTCACTTGGCAATCACGTAGGTATTTTAGGGTTTTTCATAACATTATACTTAAGTACAGTTCCATCTCACATACTAGGCTGTAAACTTCTTAGGTCTTATTTTGAGGCCTCAGAGAAATCTCTGGTATGGTGGTGGGGATGCATTGAACACTACTCTTACTGACTGACCAACTTAAGGAACAACTGTTCTCAGCTGCTTCTGAGATAATTGGAGGGCTAGGCCTGGGGAGCCGGGCTGAGGCCCCAGGCCAGGGTAATTGCAGTGTGGCGTCACAGACACTCTCCTAGAGCGTTGCTTTTTGAGGAAGGCTGGTACGTGGAACTGGTTGTTGGGGTGTGAGACAGGGAGGGAACAATAGAAGGGCTAAGGGGGCGGGGGCGGACAGACAGACAGACAGACAGACAGGTACAGACACAGAAACTTGGACAGAATAAGCCGCAGGTGCTTGGATTTCAGCAACTGGGAGTCAGGAATGAATCTTTTTCCTGTTAATCTTGGTCCTGAACAGGTACTGTTTCTCTTTAAAGTGTAGCCGTCACACAGCCCACTCCAAGTAGGTAACATTGTAGACATGCCAAACAGTGCAGAGAACAGTGAGCCTGTGGTTTCATCATTCACTTTGGGGAAGAAAACATCGCCGGGCATGGTGGCGCACGCCTGTAATCCCAACACTTGGGAGGCAGAGGCAGGCAGATTTCTGAGTTCGAGGCCAGCCTGGTCTACAGAGTGAGTTCCAGGACAGCCAGGACTACACGGAGAAACCCTGTCTCGAAAAACCAAAAAAAAAAAAAAAAAAAAAAAAAAGAAAAAGAAAAAAAAAAAGAAAACATCACACCTGGATTAGACTCAGGACCACCTCTCACCTCTTTCCTTCCCTGGGGCAGGGGAATTGTGTGCTGATGTTTATCAAGCCTCTCAGACTCCTGTCCATGGCCGTTAGGTAGTATCTTTTCGCACATTCAGACTGCATATAGATGTTGGCTCTTTGCTTCTTGCGGCACCACTGTTCCTACCCCCCAACGTCTAATACATTTATTTATTTTAAAACCCTACCTTATATGTTAATTGCTATAAAAGTCATTATATTAATGCATTATAATTATGTTTCTATTTTCTTAAACTTGTATATTATCTCTAACAAGGCAATGTGTATGTATTCTTGTATAACAGATAGCTTCCTGTGTAAATGTGGGAATCTTTCTCTAGGCCTAGGTATTTATTTAGGGAAAAAAATTATGGAAAGTGTAATCAGTTTTTGGTGAACTACTCTTGAATGTATATACTCCATTTTCTTTGAGCATATGCAATCTCTTCCCATCCTACGAAAAGCTCAGGTGAGGGGAAAAATTGGCAAAGAAAACATTGCAGTCAGTTTATTCCTCTCTCCCTTTAGGAGCTCTGGTAGAGACTCTGGTATCCATTAGTTGAGTCTGGAGGCTGGGTCTGGATCAGATTTCTCAATTACTCTTGTCCCTGTTCTCCCCCCAGATGCTTTTGTGGCAGTTGTTGCCCTTGTCTGACAGCTGTGAGTGTGGCCTGTCCACTTCTGGCTGACTGTAGTGGAATTTGAACAAAAGGACAATAAATATTTTCACAGGGCGATTACAGAAAAAACAGAAACCAAGTCAGAATGAAAATAGAGAAACACCAGCCTCTGCAGTGTGTCTCAAACATGCCTTTAACTAGTTATAAAATAAAGGAACTAAGTCTGTTTTGTAGGCTAGTTCAGTCAGAATAAGTGAGCTATTAGAAGTTCTTTTTATCGTAGTACTTTTAAAATCTTAGTGATTTTATAAGAGACTGTGCTCCAGCAACTTACGAATCCTTTCCCTCCTTAAACAGCAACTACCCCAATTATGCTGAGAAATCTGCTGTTTCTCCCTGTCGCTTGCTCTCCTCTGGCTTTTAAACAGTTAACTGGGAGGTTTATGAGGTCATGTGTGACTTCACTGGGTCTGGACTTTTGAAGTAGGTCTGTTGGAGGGAAGCGGCTTGTGAGAAGGAAGGCTGGGAAGAGGGGCAGGACTCCTTCAACTTCTCTCAAGTGCTCATCCCACAGGCAGCCCCCAAGGGCATAGATAGAGTGGCATTCTGGGAGAATGTCACTGTTGAGACAGTGTGTAGTGGTGTGTATCCACACAGAAGCAGCGTCAGAAGTACGGTGAAAGAGCCCTGACGGTCAGACTCAGACGCTGAAAGTTTGCTGAGCGGATGGAGAGAGTCATGGGGCAGACTGTTTGCTGAGAGAGGTAACAGGAATTTGGGTTGAGTGTCTTTGTCTGGTCCCTGGTCCGAGGCAATCTGGATTATGTGCAAATGTAATCAGAGAAAATTCCTCGGGTTTGAAAGTGTTTAATTTCAAATATAAACCTTTATAGGACAGTGTTGGAGAAAAAACGGTTTTCTATTTTATTAGTAAGGCTGACAGAAATGAGGAGGGCGCTGACTGCACAGAGGTGTTGGGCACATGAAGAGTTGCCCTGGCTCAGCCACATTGCTGTCTGAGGTAGTTATCTGTAGCTTGGTGCTCTCAGACTCTGAATGCATCTTTGGAAACTGAACTTGGAGTGGGCACAAGGCCCCCACGGTGAGCATGGCCAATTCGTGGTCCATTCTGTTCCACAAGGATTTCATTGTGTCACTTCTGAAAAAAGGTTGGCTTTGTAGTTAATATGGAAAAATGATTCATCTTAGAATTTAGGGGTAGGTTTGCTTCTTTAAAGGTTATCCAGTTATCTAAGGGAAAAGTCTATTTCAGCTTTGGCTTATCTCTGGCAAGGTGTCTGTCTGCTGTCATGCTCAACAGACACAGACATAAGGGGCCACAACAACACTGAAGAATTAAATAGGGCAGGAGTGGGTATGGCCCATTGATAACCCTACTCATCCTCAGATACTTGGATTAGTAGATGCACCCACCAAAACTGAGAGTATCAGTCCTGGATTCTCAGGGGAATTAATTGATTGTACAACTAGCTTGCTGATGTGCATGTATTGGTCAAGTTGCCAATTCTTGACTTGATCACAGATTTATTTATTTATTTGTCCTATTTATAGTACTTTACAGTGCCATTTTAAAAAAAATTTTTTTAATTTTTTTATTAAAATTTGACTTCCTATACCTGGATATTTTGTCTTACTTTCTTCAAAGTACAGAGAGAATTCATGGCATAGAAAATGCACTAAACATGTTTGTGAGAGGCATAGTACAGTGCTTAGAGGTCACAGGCCCATAGCTTTAAATTTTCCCTCTAGTTCATAAGATTTGTCTTCTCATAAGTTCCCTAAGCACTCAGGAAGTGCAGTTTCTCCATATGTTACGTAGGAATGCAAATGGTATCTCTCCTGAGGGATAGCTCTTTTTTTTTTTATTGGATATATTCTTTATTTACATTTCATTTCCCTTTAAGTGCAGCGTGTGAAAGCATTTAAGTAGTTTGTCTGCCCTAGGGAAAGCTCAGTGTGTTAACTTGGGCTGTTGTCCTTGTTTAAGGTCTTCCTCTATCAGGTACTCAGGAAGACTGTGTTAGGGACACTAGTAAAGTGTAGAGGGGTTCACCGCGTCAGCATCCATGGGCTTTGTGGTCAGGCTGCAGGCAGCCTGTTTCTCATCCTCCAGTCAGTCATTTCTCTGATGCAGCCTCCCCTGCAAAGTGATGGGCAGAGGAGGAGTGGGGATGGTCAAGTGTAGCTTCTTCAGTACTTTGAAAACTTTTCTGGTTTCGGGCCTGTGACGCCATTTCAGTTTTAGCATCTTTGCTATGAACAGGACAGTATGTATGTGGTACACAGGAGGAGCTAGGTAGAAAGTACTGAAATGCAGGCACTGTTCTGTGTCCTCTCCCTAGATGCAGGGCCCTCTGCTGTGCAGTGTAGCTGTCTTATAGGCTTATCTGTAGCCCCAGCTTTGTCCTTTGGATCTTTTTACTCCAAGTCTGGAGCTTGCAGCAGTATGAACTATGCATAGCTTCTTATTTCCTGATCTGCTATGGTGAATATCTTTTTCATTATTGAGATCAAGCAAAATGTGTGGAAATGGCTAGCACAGAGTAAGTACCGAATGTATTTTTACTCCCCCCAAATTGCTCTATTTCTGCTGTTATAGTCAAGGGAAATTTAATCATCATTTCTAAATAAGACTTTTTTTATGCTATGGTGCATTGTAAAGGTCTTATGTCTAGACTGTGGTTCTAAAACTTTTGATTAAAATACTTTTCTTGAGCTGAGCCTGGTGTGCATACCTGTAATCTCAGACTTGGGAATTACAGGCAGGGGAATCAGGCCACTCTCGGCTACATAGCAGTTTTGAACCAGCCTTGGATGGCTGAGACCCTGGGTCTGTAATGGCAACAGTAATAATTGTCTTGTGTTACTAGTTTATGTCATTAATGTCAGTCTTTCTTTTTATCTTGATTAATAAATAGTTCAGTGTGGGTTATTATCCTTACAAATGTTAAAGTACATATTAATCTAGTTTTCAAAAATATTATGAAACAAAAATAGAGTGCCAGTGGTGAAAGTCAAATAGAAATCCTTGTTCACGGCAGGAGCCTCCATTGACAAGTCCCAGTGTGTCCTTGGAAGGCAGTCTGTGAAGTTTTGGAGGGATTTTAGTCGAAACTGTCTTTCTGGTATAAAAGTACAAATGTGGTCTGGAAAGCTCTATCAGGTTTGCCATGTCCCTGCAGTTAGGTCCCTCCTCCTAGTTCCACGGGGTTTGGAATGTTGGGGAGTGCCCTTGCAGGGAGGCTGCCTGCACAGCTGGGTCTTGTCACCCAGAGCCCAATGGACTTGACAGGCCCAGCTCTGCCCACACTGCTGCAGGTCATCTGAGCAGCCCTGAGTGCTTGGAGGATAGTCACGGGTTCAAAAAGCCCTGGAAAACCTCTGTCTTGAAGTTCTGTGTTCCAGTAAGGATTTTAGTCATTGCTTTGCTGGTCTGAGGGTGGGGTTCAGTCAGCCCTTTGGTCTGCTGTTGTGTTTGGCTTAGAGTCACTAGCACTGGGTGGGGAGACTGTAGGAATTGTTAAACTGAACATGGAATTGCAGGGCTATGTTCAACTTCCAGCCTTACTGTTTACCATCTGTGGCCTTGGCCAGCATGACTCGGCTCTCAGTTTCTTTACTTGTAGGATGGAATGACTATGAAAAAGAACCATGCATATGAAAGTGTGGAGTGCTCTGTGCATTGCTTATAAGACTCTGGCTAATTATTATCTGCTTTAGGCAGACTAAACATTCGTTCAAGATCTAGAGAAGGGAAGAAAGTGTACTGTAACTAGTTGGTGTCCTTAGACTTAGTCTCATGTCCTTGGGGATGTTTTTTGTCCTGTATACATGAATGCCAGGTACTACTTTGAAACTTGTGTTCAGAAGGGAAGGAACTCCTGTGTAGTTTCTGTCCTCAGACTGTTCTCAAATAAGCTACCTTTGTGTGTAGGTCCCGGTTTACATGGTGGAAGATAGGAGAACATAGATTGACGGGTTCTGTTACTGACTGTCAAAACCGGAAGTCACTCCTCTTCACTCCGTTCCCAGGCGTCCAAAGCAGAGGATGAACTAAAGACCTTTTTGTGTGCAGAGGACATAGTGACTGTCTTCCTGCTTCTGCCTTTCAATTCTGCTCTGCTATACCATAATTTTAGAGGACAATATCTGATTCCCAGTTTATGAAAGCTGCTTTAAAAGTTTATTAAATCTTTGGGTATTTTAAATAATATATTTGATCATATTCATCCTAAATTCTTTCCCCAAACTTCTCTCCAGTCCGCTCTCACCTCCCTACCTTCTAACTACATGCCTTTTTTTGAATTTTAGTTTTTTAAAAGCACTCATTGGCTCCAGTTCATGTCATCAATGTTTTTCTAGGTGTGAGCCCACCCACTAGAGCTTGGTGGATGTGCCATGAGCCACACCCTTAATGATCACTGGGTCTTCCTCTCCTAGAAGCCGTCAGTTGTCTATGGCTGTGAGTCAAACTCAGGTCATCCAGCTTTGCCCTTTGAGCCATTTTACAGGTTCATGAGAGAAAGGGTTAATTTAGCAGTGAGTTAATGACTGGTTGATATTGTCCTGAATTTTCTGACAGTTTGACCTTGGGAAGCTGGTGTGTGTCATATCATGACTTTGAATTGACCTGAACTGACTTTACCGTAAGGATTATATAGTTGAGCATTTTCTAAAGATCAACGGTGAAAGAACAGCCAAGAGTCCACATAAAGCACAGCCAAAGATCGTCAGTCTGCACATCATATGCAGCGTGAATTCCTTGGGTCTCAGTTGTCTACAGATAAGTTTAGTGGCCATTTTTGAGTCTCCTCAGATGTCGAGAAATGTGAGTTTTCCAACCCAATCTTTAAAAAAGAACCCTTTTTTTTTTTCAGTAAAGAGAAAACAAATTTTAGTAGCAAAGTACTAAATATATTGTGAAATATAAAGTGAACATGATTAGGGTGCTTCCAAAGTTATCTGACATGAGAGAGCACAGGCCTGATTAGTTTGATTCCTGGTCTCAGGAGTTGCGGGGTGAGCCCAGCTACTGTTTCTTAACTGTAGTGTTGACTTGGCTGCCTCCAAGTGGGAATCAGACATGCACCAAGTCAGCAGATTCTGCCTGTACCATCGAGGGCTTCCTGTGGATGTCTCAGGACTGCATAACTCTTCTAGAGACTAAGGGATCCATCTGCAGGAGCTAGATTGTGGGCCAAGGGTAGCTTTCCCAGATCCTGTTATCAGAGTCCACCCATGGTTGGCTGGTGTAGAAGTGATTTCTGTCTTACATTGAATATCTAAAATCCGATATAATTCTATGTGGACTTGGTTACAGTCTTATTGATATAGTCATATCAGCATGTTACATTTTTGGTTCTCTGATGACTTCCCCTAAAATGTTCTACCCTGGCTGTTTATATTAGCTCTTGGTGTTCTACACTGCACCTTCATAACTCTGCCTCTCTTTTCCGTATTCAGAATTGTTCAGGATGCCAAAGGTTTCTCTTTTTATAAAACTTAGTAGCAGCTGATGAACAGGACTGTGGGTTGCTTGAATCTTATGTTTTTGCCCATATAAGGCCACAGCGACTCTGAAGAATCCAAAGACTGTCTCCAGACTCAGCGTTAGTCACATGTCTGTCTTCTATAAAGTGGTCATAGGAAGATCCTGTGCTAGGATTTGGGGAACTTGGGCCCTGGCTGTGCCAATATTTAATCTCTTAAGTTCTTAGCCCCCCTCACCCCCTCTGAAGCATTCATATACTCATCTGGGTGATTAAATAATTCAGTCTATTCTAACTACAAATTCCATTACTTGACTCCATGAAATCATAATATTCTGGCTCCTTATATTAACTCTTGGGGACTAGTTGAGTCTAATCTATGGAGCAAATTTAAAAGTTCAGGAGGCAATAGATTGGAAGCAGTGAAATATAACATGAAGGTAGCAATAGTGATCATAGATGGTTGGATCTTTAGAATGGAGGGAGAAGCATTGGTTTTTCTTTAGCAGTAATGTTTGGGTTGTCTATTATACTGGTTGCTTTTTTTATTGTTCTATGGAAGAAATATGTATGGTTATCTTTTCTCATAGTTTGTTCACTTGACTCTTTCTTGATGTGCTCATTTTGAAGCCCTAATTGTATCTAGTCTTGTAAGGAAAACACATTGGCTAAGGAGAGTGCAGTCTTTTTCTTCTTTTTCTCTGAAATGACCGACCATTGGCTCTGGTTTCTTCAGCCTTGTTCAGAGGGTCCTTGTTCTCACATGGAGGCAGAGATGTGAAGCCACATGATGTTCATGGCCTTTTATCTCTTGTATCCTGGTCATGCTGTAATTCTCCCATGATTCGTAGCTATGCAGGGGATTGATATGGTAGATCCCACATTTAGGAAAAACATTTTCTCTTTTTATAATTGAAAACACACCATGGGATTAGCACACGGGAGCAGTGGATTGTCTTGTGCTTCACATCAGTTCTAGGTTTTATTTAGGGCGTGTTACCCACTCAGATAAATGAGAAGGTAAGTCTAGGCACCAGCTAGTATTTCCCAGAGCCAAACGGGAGCTTGTGATTTCTTTCTTCCCTAGTAATGTCATCAGAGAGGAGAGGCAGTGGAGGAAAGAGCTGGGATTAGTTAGGCTTTCCTGTTGCCTGTGCCTTGGACTACTTGCTACCTGACTGACCCTGTCTGCCCTTGGGGGGTTGGCGGTGAGGTGGGGCAGAGTCAACGGCACAGACTCCAGGAACAAGCTCACCTGGGCACTGCTCAAGCTCCTCTAGTACCCTCTACCCCATTGGTCCCAAGAAAGCATCCCTTCTAAACATCAGTCCCTGATTGGCTGGCATTGTCTGCACCAGCAATCCTTGGTCTCTCAGGCAGTCCTCAATTAGGTCCTCCTACAGGAGCTGCTTTGCAGCTGCATGGCCCCGGTTCATGGAGGCTCCGCTGTTCTTGCTACGTTTTCTGTCTCCTGTGCAGCTCACAACTTCAGCAAGGTGAGGTAGAGACTATCTTTTAGTTTTTTGAGATCCCTAAGTTCAGGTTTCCACCAAATGCTTTAACATTGATTATTCCTTTCGGTCAGTACACTAATTTTGGCATTTATGTATCAAGCTGTCAGCAGTTTGGAGCTCTCTGCTTGGAGTAGAGTTGCCCATAAACAGTTGTTCCCCGCCCTCCCTTCCTGCCTGGGCAGTGTCGCTTTTGAACTATTTGTGCTTCTATGTGGAAGATGGCTCTTTCTTGGGAGTCTCATCCCCTTTGTGTGTGTGTGTGTGTGTGTGTGTGTGTGTGTGTGTGTGTGTGTTGTCCCTTTTTTTGTGTGATTTTTTTTTTTTTTTATTCAGCAGAAGCCTCAAGGACACTCACTGTTACAGGTCCTGCGCTAACATGGCTACAGGCCTTCAGGGTCAGGATCTGCTAGAACTTTGAGAGAGAATGAACACTTCTCCATGGAATCATTTGCTTTTGGCCTTCTTGATAATGGCAGAACCAGTCCAAACACTCCCATTGTTTACTGAGTGTATTTTCTGGATTTGAAGTGATTTGACTGCCCCCCTCCCCCAACTTAGTTTGCTATTTTACAGGGAAATTTTGGAGTTGACTAATTGTCTTATTTAAAATATATCTTGTTTTCATTGGAGGATTCTTCTCTATCAAGCCCTGTCAGTATATTCCTTTAGGCTCCTGCCAGTGACTTGGGTGAATTTAACTAACAGGAGTGAAAGTAATTATACGTGCACTTGGTTATCTGTTCTAAAAGTCCACAGGACATCAGAAACCTAGTGTTTCACTTGTGCTAGGATGTACTCTTACACTGAGCTACGTACCAACAGGACTTACCTAACATGTTTATATTCTTTGAAACAACAGTTCCTGGATATTTTTATGTCAGATTTTTATGTTATGTGGGCAGTCGATTCATTTGAGTTTTTTAGTTCTTAGTCATGAAGCTCAGGACTCTTCCATCGTAGGCAGCCCAGGGGAGAGGAGGTAAGAGGGAACCCCTGGCTCCCTTCTGCATGAGTAGCACAAGAGGTTGTTGCCATGGGGTTCCCAGGGGGCCCCTCAGTTTATAAGCCTTTTGCTGTACCCCGGGGTGTGACAACTGAGAAGAATGTTACTCCCATGTCCATGTCAACAAATCTAGAAGGACAGCAGGACAGGGCAGTCGCAGGCTCTGCTGTAACGTCTCAGAGCCACCCTCTGCTCTGGGGAGTACAGACCTTCATTACTGATGCTAATGTCCACTGCTGGTGTCACTGTTCCCACTCTATTAGGATGTAGGATCTGAAATCTCTGTGGCGGTCTTTTAAGAGTAACAGTCTCAATAGAATGGTACTGACAAAGCAGGCACTTGAAATATTGTGTACAGTCATCACATTTTTGCCTCAGGATCTTCTTTCTTTAGAATATACTTATCCTTAAAGTAAAACTTTATACAAACAAGATTTTAGAAAGTGTTGGCCAGATTTTGAACTCATGGAAGTACATTCCAGGATTTGAGTGCAGTGCTGTTTCCCACATTACTGAATGAACTGGTCATTGTAACCCACTTTGTATGGAACAGTTGTTCCAGATCCCAATGCTGTAACCACATTATTTTCTGTATACCCCTCGCCAATGCTCTGTTCACTATCCTCGAATTTGACTGCACACTTTCCCCTGATTAAAGTTTTCTATGGAAGGATCCTGATGCTCATGTGATTAGTTTTCCTTGTAAGTTATTGCTTATGTCCTTCAGATCTTCCTGATGATCTTATTTTCCCAGTGAAAGTAGTCCATCCCATTTAAGGAAGACTAGAGGTATGGTTATATGGCAACAAACTCAGTATTTTAATTTTCTATTTCATCACACTACAAACATGTCACTGGTTCAACAACAGGGTGTAAAAAATGCCTTCAGCTTTAGATCAGAATTTCAGGTTTTTCTTTTTCCTTTGATTTCCTTTCTCTGATCCATCAGCATAATAAAAACACATCACTGGTTCACTTTCTACTTCATGTTTTTAGTGGAAGTGATTTAATCTCAGTATGGTTTCAGTACAAAAATAAGACCTACATATATGTCATATAGGAGGAGGATAAGTAATCAAAATAAATATATTTTACTTGTTTACATGTAAAGATTTAAAGAGAGAAAGTGTTAGACACTGCCCTCCTAAAGGAATCATTAAGCAGTTCCCACTACTGCAGAAGTTTACGCTTAAACAGAAGACACGCGTGCCACTTCGGATCTTCAGTTACTGTAGCAGGGGTGAGAACAGTGAAGCCTTGAACTTACAGACGATTTTACTTCTCTTATCAGGGCACCCAAAGGACAAGGGTAATGTCTTCCTTTTCTTTCTGTGTATCATTGTATTAGAAGATGTGGTTTTCCCTGTGGTAAAATAAGTCATTAAAATAGTTGTGGATAATCTTATATGAGTTAAAGGGTATTAATTAAAGTTTTGACCACTATATGAATCTCATAAAGCTAATGTCTGCACACATTTCTTATAGGACCAAACTCTATGCAAGGAACAAAATCTTGTATAATAGAGTTTATAGGTCTTGGGTTTTCTCTCTCTCTCTCTCTCTCTCTCTCTCTCTCTCTCTCTCTCTCTCTCTTTGCCTTTTTTTTTAAATGTACCTTACATCATGGCCCAATGTGACTTTAAAATTTCTTTAAAATATTGCCTCTCGTGCTCTGTAAAATGGTTGTGGCAATAACTCCTCCTCCTTGGAGCTGTTAAGAGGGTGGGTTTAGATAGTGTTGCAAGTGCTTCATGCAGTCCCTGGAGTTATCATGTGCACAGTCAGTGTCCGCACCAGCCGTCACGTGTGTATTCCTGTATGCTGCCACACCCTTCATCTTATCTTATAACCACAGGGCTCAGCTTCATGAGGAGCGACAGAGCGGCATTCTCACTTACGTTTGTTTGTTTCTCTTCTGTATTTTATGCCTCTTGGGTGTTTGATCAGAGGTGCCAAGTGAGGGCTGGAAGTACATCCTCAGGTATTATGAGCAGGGGTGGAAGCCATACAGGGCAGTGTCCAAGGACAGATCCTGTTAACACCTTTTATGTTACCATGCTCCAGGAAAGTGGATGCCGGGGATAAAATGGAGACACTCAGTGTCCATCCTTTGGTTCACGGTTGTAGGCATGATGTTGTGACTCTTTGTGCTGAGTTATGCCTCTACAGAGCAGCGGATTTTCCTACTGAGCTTCTGTAAACCCTCCTGATGACTTCATTAGTAGCTACACCAGAGTCTTGAGTAGTAAGTACATCACGATGTACCAAGATGGAAACTGAGTATCTCCTTGTGAAAGTTAGAATAATAGGAAATTCTATAAGTCTGTGCACAAAAGTCCACTGGAGGAAAGCATCTGCTTCTCAACATTTCATGGGACATTTATAGCTAGTGAACTCATGCTTAGATCACTAATTAACAGTGTTTGTCTTAAAAGTACATTTTCACTAAGTTGTCCACACTGGCAGTAAATTCAAGAGTTAAAGTATTCTTTCTGGTCTCCATATAGGGGCGATTATGGCTTGAACCCCCACACCTGGCTCCTCCTTCCCTAATACCCATGTATATGGTATCCCAAAGGCCTCCTCCTGGTATTCTGGTCCTCTTGAAGTACAAGTGAACATGGAGGGCGGTGAAGCCTTGCAGGGCTTTGTGCTGCTGTGATTGGTGGACAGGGCTTCCCGGGCAGCCTTCCCTCCCTCACATTTTTATTAGCCTGGAGTTTTCTTCTTAGAAACAGAGTTCTCAATTAGCCAAAGGAAAGGGATTGGGGACTCTTGTTAGCTCATGCATCTGATTCATTTTTTATCCTCATACACTCAGGCAGTCAGGGTTTTCTCTCCAAGGTCTCCCTCCTTGGTATAGGAGACTTTTCCACCTGAGACTTTTCCGAATCATCCCGAGACACCTCATCGTGATTAGCAAGGAAGTAAGGTCTGTCAGAAGCCTCTGAATTATTTTATCATATCGGGAGTCACCCTAGCATAACCGAGAGATAGTAGCTGTGTGTAATTCAGTAGAGTCCCAGAAAAGCTCACCTCCACACACACTTGCAGCGTTCCTCTTACCCACTTCCGCAATGCCTGTCCTGCTGAACCCCTTCTCTCACCACATGTCTCTGAACTGGGGGATTTAAAAATCTTCTTGGGTCTTCGTGTGTGTGTGTGTGTGTGTGTGTGTGTGTGTGTGTGTCTGTGTGTCTGTGTGTGTGTGTGTAAATAACAGACAACCTTTAA
Organism: Apodemus agrarius; assembly: GCA_964023405.1. Classification (NCBI taxonomy): domain Eukaryota; kingdom Metazoa; phylum Chordata; class Mammalia; order Rodentia; family Muridae; genus Apodemus; species Apodemus agrarius. The sequence goes on along the minus strand of OZ030023.1, from coordinate 60,477,439 downwards.
AGTGAGGAGGAGCTCCCAGCATACGGTCAGAAGCTTTGTCCGAAGCTTGAATGGTGCTCTTGCAGAGCTCTAGACTGTGGACTCCGCTCTTCTCTCATGATGCTGCTCTTTGTCCTCGTCACGGGTACATGACTTCTCTTCTGTTCATGGTCATACTGTTCTGCGCATGTGTGAATATAGTACACATATTAATAAGCTGTCTCAAGTACACTAGTCTGCTTTCTCGGACAGCCAACTAGTGTGGGTCCTACCTCACCGCCTTAAGCATGACTTGTTTCTGTTGGCCATGAGTTTGCTTAGGCCATTCTGATGGTAAACTCTATTTTTAATCCAACAGAAATCATGTTTTGTTGTTTCTTTTCTTTGCTTTATATTCTGAAGTTCTTTTTTTGAATATTTTAAGATATGTATAATATCCCAATCAACTTAGTTGATAATAGATTATAATAGAATTTTAGAGATAGATGGGATTTTCATCTCCTCTTGTAAACTCCCCAACTCCAGTACAACACACACACACACACACACACACACACACACACACACACACACATTTAGAGAGAGAGAGAGAGAGAGAGAAAGAGAGAGAGAGAGAGAGCGCAGACTTTTATGTATGAAGTTCTAAATCAAAGGAAATAGGACAGTTGCCCAAAATAACCCACTCATTGAGGAAACCGGATCAACATTTAAGGTCATGTGTGCCCTGCTGCAGTCAATCAGCACCAAGCAGATTTGCGTTTGACCACTCCCATTTGTTGTTTTTTGTTTTTAAAATTTAATTTACTTTCCATCCCGACCTCAGTTTGCCCTCCCTCTTCTTCTCCCAGTCTTTCCCTCCTACCTCTCCTCTCCCCTCTCCACGTCTCCTTTGCTCTTCAGAAAAGGGGAGGCCTCCCATGGATATCAACCAGCCCTGGCATAGCACTCCTTATGGATCTACAAGGTACCGGCACTGTAGATCCCTGGGATGTCCCCCAGCATCCCTGAATTCAGAGCACCTGGACATATCCCAGCTCGGTCACACTTATTACTAGGATGTGTCTGACTTTCCTGTTTGTCCGATGGACATGTAGTTCTTGTGAAGATTAAATGCCCTAAATGGATGATGCAGGTTTTTAATACACGTTACCCATCATTCTTGTCTGAGTGCTTTGAATGGCAACAGAGAGAAAGTACATAGTCGATTGTAAATCCCAGTGGAGGTTTACACCAGCCTGGGTGAGCAGTTAGAGCTTGCTTAAGGTTAGAGTTTCTCCATCTCTCTTCTCCATCTCTCTTTCCCCCCTTCCATTCCTTCCTCTCTCCCTCCTCCACCCCCTCCTCCATGTAGACACATGCATACCTGCACACTTCTGTTATCTGGGCACACATTGTGTTCATCACAACTTAGTCGCTTCCCTTCCACACCTACTACTGAGGGTGACTGGAAACATGAGGCGGTAACGGTGCGGTGACAGAGCATCCTCGTGGGGGCTGAAGTGCTCAGTAAGCGCCTTGCGCCGATTTGCTCAGTCTTCACATCCCTTTGAAACGTAGCCTAGTAATTTTGTTCACGACTGAGGGACAAAGGGATTAGTAATAGACTTAGTAAAAGACTTATGGAATAACTACTTTCTGCTAAGCACGAGCCAGTATTCTGTTCCTCCATGTAATGATGGAAATTACTATGTGGAATTCAACTGGTGGGCGGAGTGAAGAGGTTTTATGAAGTGGTGGCACTGCATTGTCTGCCTCTGTGAATGACGTGTGGGAGAGAGAACCACCAAGTATTGCTAGGTAACTGCCATGTCTGTCAGTCCACTGCCAGCGGCTGTGTGGGAAGCGAGGAAGGTCCAGTTGTCGTCAGGTCTGTGTCATTAGTCATTGTGTCATGGGAGAGCCATTGCCAAACTCAGATTTCACTGGTGTGATGAGTAAGGTACTTGAGACTCAACATGCTTGTACTTGACTTGAGTGTTGAGATGACTTGAAGTGGATAATGGCAGAGGTAAGGACTGCGTGCCGGAAGCGCTGGGCCCGTGGAATCAACTGAGGAGACGCTTGCCTTTCCCTGGGTGAGTGCTGACATTTGCAGAAGTGTGTCTTCTGGAGCTGGCTTCCTGGAGCCTGTCGTTAACTCCCCCTTTCTTAGCCGTAGCTGACTACTCCTTTAAAAGGCCAGAGGGGACTTGTGACAGGGAAAGCCAGGAAGGACCAATAGGAGGCCCTTTGGTATGGAGGAAGCCAGAGAGGGAAATTTATCTTTGATAGTGAAAAGTAAATATTGTTTTACTAGTGGTAATGGTTTTCTTGTTTCATGCCTAAGAGAATGTTTTCTTTAAAAGGAAAGAACCATTTAATTAGGTGTATGCTTAGTGGAGAAAATGTTATTTTGGATGAGGGATATTTTTTCCTGTTTCAGCTGTGATGAATTAAGAATAGCAGTAACTGGTGAACACAACACTTGAAATGGCCTGCATTCTCTCAAGTTAGGAAGAAGATAGTTTCTGTAGTTCCTTGCCTGTTTGAGGAGAGCGGAAATAGTGTTGTGAGGTGTATTTTTTCATACAGAAGCCAAGTCCTGTTGATTTTTGTAGTTAGGTGAGTTCTTTTGTTTGTTTGTAGCAGGTATAGAGACTCAAGATTGCTGAACAACAGAAAAAAAAAGGAAAGAAAGAAAGGAAAGAGAAGAACAAGATATAGTTGCAAGACTTTTTCAAAATGCAGTGAACTGTAGTTTATATTTTATGATGTACTGTCATTTTTTAAAGTGTTGGACTTTGGCTTTCATATATTTAAACATACTTCTTGAACTCTGTGCTTTTTAAAGAAAGGACAGGGTAGAATTATGTGGGTTTTCTAATTACAGAAAGGATCTTGGGAAGCAGAAGAATCAAGAAGGGGGAATCAGAGAATCCTTTGAAGGAAATCCCAAGAGTGCCAAGGCAGTGCTGGCCTTCAGGTGATTTCTCATTCTTTTTTTTTTTTTTTTTTTTTTTTTTTTTTTTTGGTTTTTTCAAGACAGGGTTTCTCTGTGTAGTCCTGGCTGTCCTGGAACTCACTCTGTAGACCAGGCTGGCCTCGAACTTAGAAATCCGCCTGCCTCTGCCTCCCAAGTGCTGGGATTACAGGCGTGCGCCACCACGCCCGGCGTGATTTCTCATTCTTAATGCTTCTTGGCCATGCCACAAAGCCTTAGCTCTCCAAAAATCTAAAGCTAACTTCTAGTATTATTCAAAGGTGATTGTTTTAGACATTAGGAACTCTGCTTGAGGCTATAAAGTGACTTCTATGAGTTGTCAAGTGTATTATGTGATTTCACTATATTATTAGCAAGTTAAGTCATATGATTAATTTTATAAAATAGATGGCTTGAGACCACTCTGTGATTATGCATTTTACTAGAGAGACCAAGAGGACTGTCTTCACCTGACAGATATTTAAAACAGTCCTCTTACCATTTTGTTCTTAGAGTGGCTCTGCTCTCTTACTCAGTAACAATCACTCTGATGTACAATATGTTATTCAGAGGTTAAAGCAGTGCAAAGGCCCTTTGTTTTTAGTCAAAGTGGAAAATTACTTGGAAACCTTGGGAAGGGACCAGAGTGCGTTTAAGTTTTTATCTGTCCTTTCATTTACTTTGTGTGTTTATGCCTAGTTTGTGCTCGTTCCAGTTTATCTATGAGCATTGGACATTAGAACAGAGGAGAGGCGTAATCACCTGCTCCTGGCCTATTCAGGTCTTCTTTGAACATGCTCATATTCTCATGCTCTGTATATGCACATGCATGTTGTGTGGAAGCATTTGAATAGCTTGTTAATGTATGATGTCATGTGTCAGAAAGACTTGCTTACCGCAAAGCAGTGAAGTCACAGTGAAAGATAGCTCCTCGGCCATTAAGTGACGATAACATGGTCATGGCTGCTTCCAGACCGTTTGATTTTTGATATATGTATTAATTACTTTTTGTTGGTCTGATGAAATACACTAACTATGTATGTCTGTATACTGTATATTTGTAAATGCATATGTATATATATATATATATATATAAATAAAACACTTGAAAGGAGTTTGATTTATTAAACAAAAATAAAGTCAATTTTCAAAGCCCATTTAAAAACAGATTTGTTTATAGTGAAGACAGCTTGACAAACATGAAGAAAATATATCTTTTAGCCTTCAAAAATAGCACTGCTACTGTTTATTAATCTCAGACTTTGTTAGTGTATGTGTCTAAGTGTACCTCTGTGTACAGTTAGGTAAAATCTTCAGAAGGTAATTAATGCTTGTCTGGTATTCTGTGATATAAGTATATTTAAAGTGCTTTTGAAAGTATAGGGCAGAACCTTGTGGTATGTGAGTTAATTATAGAGAGTATATTTTTGATTTTAGTAGTTACATATTCTAGTGTGTGTCATAACTACAACTAGTCCATCAAACAGTATTTCATGGTTACCATTCCTTTGAAATACTTTACATATTGGGAATGTCTAGTCTATTGGTTCTCAACCTGTGGGTCACAACCCCTTTGAGGATTGCATATCAGATCTCCTGTATCTCTCTCTCTCTCTCTCTCTCTCTCTCTCTCTCTCTCTCTCTCTCTCTCTCACACACACACACACACACACACACACACACTCCAATTCATAACAATAGCAAAATTAGTTATGAAGTAGCATCAAAATAGTTTTATGGCTGGGGGGGGTGTCACTCCAGTTTTGAGGAACTGTATTAAAGGGCCACTAGCATCAGTGACTTAATGGAAGAAAGTTTTACTTCATGTTTCCAGAGGGCTCCTCGGGATTAGGAAGGTTGAGAGCCACTGTTCTAGCTTCTCATTCATTAGATAATTCCACCAGCCTCCAGTACTCAGCTACATAAATCTGGTCCATTTTACTTTGACATTTCTGAAAATAACTCATAATTTAGTATAATCAGGGATAATCCCCATCCCAGACTCTACAGTGATCAAAGACATCATGGTTTATCATGAAATACTTTATACTCTGTTCACTCTTTCCTTAATTTGCTTCTTTAATCTCTCACTAAGAGCAAACACTAGAGCCCTTGTGATGACTTAGAAGTGTCTACATCATCATTTGGCTTCTCTTGCCAATCTTATCTTTTTTTTTTTTTTTTTCAAATGTTGTCCCCTTTCCTGGTCACCCCCCCCCCCTGAAAATCCCATAACCCATCTCCCATCCCCCTGTTCCCCAATCAACCCTCTCCCGCTTCCCTGTCCTGGTATTCCTCTACACTGAGGATCTAGCCTTCCCAGGACCAAGGGCCTCCCCTCCCTTTGGTGTCCAACAAGGCCATCCTCTGCTGCCTTTGTGTCTGGAGCCATGGGTCCCTCTTTGGTTGGTGGTTTAGTCCCTGGGAGCTCATCTTGTTGTTCCTCCTGTGGCACTGCAAAGCCCTGCAGCTCCTTGGGTCCCTTCCCTGGCTCCTCATCTTCTCCCGCTGATGCTCATTTCGTTTTTCGTCACGCTGGCCCCTTAACCACACTGAGCACACTTGGGATACCCCTGCCTCCTGTCTGTGGTCCTAGGGTTTTTCTTCCTTGGATGGGCTTCCTCACATGTCCTATGGCCTGTTTCCCTAAGTCTTATTGGTAGAGATTTCTTTCTCTCCTCCAAACCCTCACACTCCCTCCCTAGAATTTTTTTTTTTTTGATTCTTACCTGTTTAACTTCCTGTTTATTTTTCATCGGTTATCTTCTGAAATGTAAATAGCTTGAGGGTGAGCTTTTTGTTTTAGACTCTTGTATCTAGTAAATGGTAGATACTCAGTCAATATTCATTTGACATGTAGACTAAAGGAAACCAGCAGCTGATTTAATATTCTTAGAAAGTCAGTGGGCTACAGGGTAGGTAATTGATAGCTAATTTTTAATTTTAACTGGTGTACACTTCATCTGTTATTTTTATATATTGCATTTATGATGGTTTCCTTTAATTTTTTTCTACTGTGTATGTGTGTGTGTGTGTGTGTGTGTGTGTGTGTGTGTGTATGTGTGAGTGTGTGTAAGTACCATGACTCATGTGTTGAGAAAAGAAGGGAAATTCATGTTCTATCTTTCCACCATATGGTTCTCAGGAATCAGACACGGGAAGCATCTCATTTATCGCTTGTCTTGATTTCCTTGAAGTACGTAAACACGTTTTTAAGTTATGAAGCTAGAACATGTTTGCATTTCTGCCTATAGTGTATGAATGTCTGTATTCCTTCTTACACTTCATGGTGTGTTATCTGGCTGATCCTTGCCAGTCCTGTAGAGGGAAAATCTCTGATTGCTTTAATTTACATTTCTTTGATACTGATGATTTTTTCTACATGTCTAGTTCTTACCTGTTTGTCATTTTTATTACTTGTGTACATTTGTTTAGGCGTGGGCTCTAATTGCAGGAGGGCTGAAAATGTGCTTGTGCTAGTTTTATTCTTTGAATATTATGGGTATCAGGTTTATGTCCTTGGGTAGACTGGGGAAGACTCCTTCCAGGAAGGCATGCTGGGCTGTTTGTCCTTTTCTTTGCTCCCCTGTGACTTTATTGTACCTGGCATTGGTGTATCTTGCTGGTCAGCTCTGGTCTACTTCCTGTGATCTGTTAGTATAGATGCTGTCCCATTCCAAGTGCCATGGCTATCTGTGTCCCAGATGTGTAGGAGTGACAACAGTGTACTTGTGTTCAACAGATATTGGCTTCTCTTCCAGACAGCTCAGATCCTTAAAGGGACCTGAAGTGAAAACAGCTTCTTTAGCCAAGGCAGTGATTAGACTGTACAGGACAGTTTCTTCCACGTTCATTTACTTATTTTTCTTAATGTTAGTTTTTTGTGTGGGCTTTTCTCAGGTTACCATTTTAATTTTTCTTGGCAGTATTGCTCATATAATTTATATTTCTGTGAGTATAAAGGTCAGAAACATCTCTGTGGAAAATTTAAACATTCAGTTCTATTTTCTTTTCTTTCTTTATAGTTATCTTCTTTTAAGACGTTGCTATTTTGCTTGTTTTCTGTGCATCCGTGTGTATATGTTTGAATACATGTGATGCAGCACACAGGTAATGCTCAGATACCTTGGGGGAGATGTTTCTGTCCTTCCATCATATTTGTCCAAGAGATAAACTCAGGTGTGTGTGTGTGTGTGTGTGCATGTGCGCACAGACACACACATACACACACACACACACACACACACACACACACATACACACACACACAGAATCCCAAAAGCAATCTGGAGACTGAAGAGCCAGGGAAATAGCTTAGTTTAAGAAAGTGGAAGCTTCAAATGGAAAGAGCAGAATGCATCCCCACCCAGCCGAAGCCTGGCAAGCCCCTGGACAGCTGCTGGGGAGAGTCGACATCCCACCAGGGGAGAATCTAGAGTCGCTTTATACAAGCGACAGCAATAGCAGTGAGAATCAAGCAGAAACAAAACCCCACACCTTCTTTTCAGGGAGTATTTGGGAGCTATGCCTGGTTTTCACATTCCCCGAAGTCCCCCCAGTCTGTGACATTGTGCTGCCCATGTCCCGGGAAGGGTTTTGTTTCTCTTTCACTTCACTGATTCACATTCCAGTATGGAAACAACTCAGGACACAGAAGTGTGCTTCACCAGTTTTCTAGGCTCCTCCCATTGATTTAAGGTGATAGCCAAAATAAACAAACCATCACAGTGCTTGTTTATTTATTTGTATTTTATTCCTCTGAGCTAAATTATGTAGCTTTTGCTATACTAACTCTGTAGTATTTCTGTTCCTAGCTATTTTACAAATTTTGTGGTTCTGAACCCCCTTTTCCATTATCTTTCCAATTAGTACTTCATGTTGGCTTTTTAAATTTTTTATTGTTTAACAGATCATTGTATTAATTTTCACACTTGAAAACATTTTTATATATACTTGTCACTAGTTCTTTGAAATTTTCATATAATGTATTTTAAAATTAGTTTTTTGAGAATTTTATTTAACTTTAAAAAAATTTGTTCTTTGAGAGTACCATAGGATATGTTTTGATAATATTCACTATATGCTTCCAAATTCACCCTGATTCCTTGCCTACTCAACCTTTTTTTTTTAATCCTTCAATAACAACTCGTGTTGCCTAAAATATTTTTGGGTGTGTGGGTTTCTCCTGGAGAGTGGCTGCGTTACTGAGTGGTTACATCTCGACCCTCTTCTAGGGAACTATTCCTTTTCTAGCCGCTAACAGTTGCTCATAGCCCCATGGCTTGGGGCGCCCAGCTCTCTATCTTTGCTGATATTTGGTGTGGCTTGGGCTTGCACAGGTTTCGTACATGCTATCATGTACCACTGTACATGTTCACTAGCATGAACCACTGTAAGTTCATATGTGTAGGTGCACTCCTGTGTCCAGAAGAGAGTACTTCCTACTCATCTACTGCCTCAGTGTGCTAGACCCTTCCCACCCCATCCTTGGCAGTGTGCCCCGTTTGGGGATGGATATGTAGACAGTTATATCATCTGCAGATGTCTGTTAGGAAAATAATGTCTGTGGGACGTGGTCCATGTCTTATGATGGTATCATTTGTTGGTATAATCACTATGACTGAGTGAACACAGTGCTTTGTGTGTGGAGAGGATTTAAGTACATTAGGTTTGGAGGCCCCTCTAGACAAAACCGTCTGCGCGCACACGTCATTTGTTCCTAACTCTTTTTCTGGTCAAACATCATTCATAAAAAGTAACCCCATAGCTATTGCAGTACATTATCTGCCCTTTTTATCTGACAAACTGTCTTGTTATTATAATATATTGAGAAATAAAATTAGGAAGTATTTTCAGCTTGATAATTGTATTAAGGGGTTTATTGTCTACGAAGAGACACCATGACCAAGGTAACTCTTATAAAGTAAAACATCTTTTTGTTTGTTTTTGAAACAGGATTTCTCTGTGTAGCTCTGGCTGTCCTGGAACTAACTCTGTAGACCAGGCTAGCCTTGAACTCAGAGATCGGCCTGCCTCTTCCTCTGCCTCCCAAGTGCTGGGATTAAAGGTGTGCACACCACTGCTGGCTAAAGGAAAACCTCTAATTAGGGCTGATTTACAGTTTCAGAGGTTCAGTCCATTATCATCATGGTGGGAGGAAGCATGGAGAGTGTCTTCTGTGGGCAACCAGCAGGGGGCTCTATTCTGCACGGAGTGGAGAGTAAGGACTAGGGGTCCACAAAGCCCTCCTACACAGTGACACGCTTCCTCCAACAAGGCCACACCTAATAGTGACAAGTACCATCACAATGATAATTTAATTTTCTTCTTTTACTTAAGCATTTCATCTAGCATCTGTACTTGCTGATTGTATCAACTTGACACCAGCTACAGTCATCAGAGAGGAGGATCCTCAGTTGAGGAAGTGTCTATGTGTGGTCCAGCTGTACGACATTCTGCTAGTCTTCATTGGGGGAGAGCCCAGCCCATGGTGGGTGGTGCCATCCCTGTGTATGGATATTCTGGTCCTTCTTGGAAGGGGGAACAAAATTCCCACAGAAGGCGATACAGAGACAAAGTATGAAGCAGAGTCTGAGGGAAAGATCATCCGGAGACTGCCCCTCCTAGTGATCCATCCCATATACAGTTACAAAACCCAGACACTATCATCGATGCCCACAAGTACTTGCTGACCGGAGCTGGATATAGCTGTCACCTGGGAGGCCCTGTTAGTGCCTGACAAATACAGAGGGGGACACTGTCAGCCAGCCATTGAACTGAGCACAGGGCCCCCAATGGGGGAGCTAGAGAAAGGACTCAAGGAGCTGAAGGGGTTTGCAGCACCATAGGAGGAACAACAATATGAGTCACCCAGTACTCCCAGAGCTCCCAGGGACAAAACCATCAACCAGAGAGTGCACATGGAGTTACCCATGGCTCCAGACACATAGATAGCAGAGGATGGCCTTGTCGGACATCAAAGGGAAGAGAGACCCTTGGTCCTGGGAAGGCTCCATGTAGCAGTGTAGGGGAATACCAGGACAGGGAAGTGGGAGCGGACTGATTGGGGAACAGAGGGAGGGGAGATGGGTTATGAGACTTGGGGGGGAGGCAGGAAAGGGGACAGCATTTGAAATGTAAATTAATATATCTAATCTAAAAAAAGTAAAAAAAAAAATAGAAAGTAGGCTGAGCAAGGCATATGAAACAAGCCAGTAGGCACACTCATCTATGGCCTCTGCATCAGCTCCTGCCTCCAGGATCTTTCCCTGTTTGAGTTTCTGTTGTCTGGACTTCCTTCAGAGATGAGCTATAGGCCTGTGTCCGTTCTGCCACAGGGCACAGCTGCTTGGGGAGGCGGAACACGGGGAGTCTGACTGAGTTTATCCCACCCTGGCACATCCAAGCACCTCCGGGAATTCGAGGAAGAGCAGAGCACAGAGTTGGTGGCCTGAGGGCTGGGGACAGCATCTAGCCCCGGGCCAGGGGGTCGGGGCGGGGTCGGTGAGGAAGCTCTGCCGGGGTGGTGGAAGCTGTGGCTGGGAGCTCCGAGAGGCCTTCTATGGGAGATTAGGCTGAGGCTGTGTAAGTAAAGGCCTTCTTTACGGCTCCACAGGGTGAATCTTGATGAAAAGAGACAGTTCATGATGCTAAACTTACTGTCATGTGGAAAATCAATGCTTAAAACCATGCCCCACTTCTCGGGGTGGGCCTGAGATGAAATACCTTTTGCAGGGAGGAATTGTGGGAAGGGAAGCTTATTGGCTAAGCCCTCTGGACCTCTAGGTACCTCATTAGCGCGGAGAACCCTGTTTTGAGCCTTAATGACCTGACCGTGACCCAACTGTAAGACACGTCTCTTTTACGTGAGAAGCATGGCATGCGTTTCAAGTCAGGAGTCTGGCAGGGAGCTGGGAGTCACCTAAGCCTCAGGCGTCTCACCTGAGCCCACTGACTCTCTGGACCTTGACCTGCTCTACCCGTACCAAACTTCCTGGCTTGGATTTATGTCCCACAATGAACAGCAATGTGGAAGTGCAACCCAAATATCTGTCTGTCTTCTAGCGTGTGTGTGCGTGTGTGTGTGTGTGTGTGTGTGTGTGTGTGTGTGTGTGTGTGTCTCTTTTCAAACTCAAGGACTCCTCCTTGCTTCTAGTTTGTTCTTGGGCGTGGCTTCCCAGAGCTCTTTGCTCATGTGTCCTCTTTGCTGCACTGTTCACAATAGCCAAGAGATAGAGGCAGTCTAGGGACAGAGGCGTCCTGTGGCGTGGCCTCAGCAGCAGCCTTTGTAATGCTGCAGATGTTTGCCTCTTTTGCCATTGTTTCCCCCAACCCCCAACCAGAGCACTGCCACCCCCTCTCTAATCTTTAACTACAAATACATCTTGTTCTTTGGCCTGGAATTCTCCTACTTTCCATCTACTTTCAGCACCTTGGTTTTCCATGTCCACACCTGGGGCACTTTCTTCAGTAAAGCCAATGTGCTTACGACAGTCTCTATGTCCTACTCCATGTTTCCGACATTATTCTAATCGCTTGTTAAGCTGGCTCATGCTTATCATGTCAGCCACTGGGAAGTTAGAGGAGGAATACCGCTTGAAGCCACAAGAGCAGAGCAAACTGGGCTGCGTACTGAGCTACAGGCCAGCCTGTACGCAGGGTGACAGTCTCCAGAGAAGAGGCTCCTTAGATCTCTTCCCTTGGGGCTACAGAAAGTCCTCCGTGGTAAAGCTCCGTGAGCTCCAGGACCCCGATCCAAGGCTCAGAGCTATGGTTTTGTTTTGTTTTTAATTTTGGTTGTTTTTAGAGCAGAGCACGGTAACAAGAGCTTATAGTTCTAGACTGGATAGTCAGGAGACAAGTGGGTTACTGACAAACCAGCCTAGTTGAGTTCCAGGCTACTAAGAGATGGTGTCTCAAGAGACAGATGGGTGAGGAAGAGCTCCTGAGGAGGAGCACTCGGAGCTGACCTCTGGCATCTATGGACATGGAAAACCACACATTCATTTGCATCTGCAAAAATATATAAGTGCACACATAAATACATAAAGTGTATCTCTTTATAAAGTGGTCTCTTTTGTCTACCAAAGAATTAATTATGTAGCCTCCAACAATTTTGGCAATGGACGTGTCCGCCTTGACTGTTGCATCTGATGGATAAGAGCCTCTCAACATATATTTCCTAGATTAATCCTGAAGAAGGGAGTGGGGAACAGTGTCTGGCGTATCACAGTCAACTATAGTGGCATCAGAGCCATTTGTTTAGCGGTGTGGGAAGGGCAGCTGGAAGGGATGGGAGGGACAGTATCTGCCAGTGTCTGAAGCCCTCAGTCTCCCCTGCATCTGAGCCAGTGTAGACCCGGAGGGACAGCTAGCCTGCTGCTTTCCTCCTTTTGTTTACTGCAGTTGAATATACGTTTGAGGAGCTGGAAATGCAGTTTTATATATAGATGAGGCCTGTGCCCTTGGACATAAGAAGGCACAACCCTATACTTGATGCCCTCATCCTTTAATTTCCCTGCTCTTCAGGGCTGCAGTAATGGATCCACTGGGCTTTTACGAGTTCTAACGTAGAAGGCCGGTTTGTAAAGTTCAAGAACTCCACCTGTAATAAAGGTCGTGTTGAGAAGGCTGGTGGGGCAAAGGCCGCCAGGGAAGGAGGCGTGCACTACAAGTGTTTATTGCTACCTTGTTGGCACAAAGCAAGAAATTTTACTTTTATGAGCCTAAATAGTAATAGGTTTTTTATATTTTGCATATATGAATAAAAAATATAAAATTTCAAAAGTTTCAGTGAATTCTCCTTCACATATTTCTATTTTTTTATATCAATATTTCTTGTTTTATAAACTATGAATTTAGAGATGGATTTGAATAGATTTCTTTTTTTGGTTATTTTAATGTATTTCATTTATTTGTGCTATGTCTTTGAGGAGGTCTGAAGTTTTCCATATTCTTACATTTAGCTTGCAGAATTAAAAGTAACTTCTTGTGAATTTACTATGTATTTAACCAGTAAAGTTCAGTCGGTTGAGGTTGCTGAAGGTGGTAGTATTAGTTGAGGGAGACCTATAGTTTGACCAGGGCTCAGATTTAGTCTTTTCACTTTCTGGATGAGGAAGGTAAGATGGGAAAGGTAGGTGGGCAAACTGAGGTTATTTCACTTTTTAGCTTTAGACCACTTCCCTGCTGAAGGTGACAGACGGTCATTCCTTCTGCTACTCCTTCAAACTATCTTCACGATGGGTCTGTGCCTTGTTCTGGGAAATAGCATAAGCTTTAATGTATAAAGCTTGCTGCAAGGCATGCTTCATCCTAAGATGATCTGGTTTTTATTCAGACCACTAAGAGTTTATAATAGGAATACCAACATAAACTTAAACAATAGCGTTTAACCCAAAACAGCAAAGTCTGCAGAACCTGAGAAGCTCAGGGGATCTAGAAATGCATCCATTCAGTAGATTTAACGTTTTCACAGTTTTCTTGGGATGGAGGGAATAACTGCAATTGTTTTTTTCACATAAGACTTTGAGACAATGTAGTCTAAAATTTTTGTTCACATTTTGAAGTACTTTTTATTCCATATAAGATCTATAATTGCTATTTCAGGACATAAAAAAAGAGGTACCTTATTAGAGGTAAAGCAGAAATGCTATGCTGTGTATGTGTGTGTGTGTGTGTGTGTGTGTGTGTGTGTGTTTATGTAAAGCCACACTAGTGGTGCTTTGAGCAGACTTCCTGTTAGCATTTGATTTGAGCATTGAAGAATAGATTTCTGTATGGTAAAAGGGGCCTGAAAATTATAGAAACTATACCATGACCTAAAAGACTACATAGCAAACAGGTAAACAGGAATGGGCTTGAAGTTCAGGATTGGTCCAGCCATATGCAACAGATCTAAGGGCACCAAGTTCAGAGCAGTATGATAAGAACTGTGGTATTGGGAAGTTTGTGTTTTTAAGGAAAAGGAATGCTGTCCATTCCATCTGTGGAACTCAGGGAAGTCAGTGGTTGAATATAAAAGAAGAATAAAAGTTGTTGGTTTAGTATCTGATGAATTTTGGTGTGCATTTTAACCTTGAATTTTGATTGTGTCTGTATTTTGAGTGATTTTTTAAAACAAATTCTCTGTAGTATAGGAGATCTGTTAGTTATTTTTTTAATCCTTAAGTGCTTTGTCTTTTACAGTAAAAAAAATCTTTGCCAAGTTTTTTTAAAATCATGAATTCAAGATGGCATCCATCATCAAAGCTTGAATATAGCTCCTTCATATTTTCTAATTTATGAATGGAGTACACTACACTTTAATTTTGGGGAATATATTGTTACTGATAAAGACATATCACAGAGCCTTCAGCCTTATAGAGTCCAGGCTATTTTCTACTGTAACTAAAGGAGAAGCCGAGGCCTAGATAACGATGGCATGTACCCTCTGGCAGGTCCACGAAGAGGAGCTGAGACACTGAGCAGGAGCCAGAGGACTTGGCCTGTCATTTTATTGTCTACAACTTTTAATTATGCAATTCAGGGAACTGCATAATTAAGCTACAATGCATCTGTTTTTGTAAAATAAATATAACCTTTTCAGGGAGTGACTTAAGTGACTTAAGTATGTGGAACACCAGATTTTCATATCATGAACTCAAACACACCATCTACGTTCTTCCTACACAGGCTGGCTTGTATTTACCTTGGGTCAGTGCCACATAAGAGTCCTCCTTGATTGACTCTGTGGTCCAGGTCAGAAGCCTAAAGTCTCTCTCTTTCTCTCGTGTCTTCAGTTTTCACCACGGAATTCTTACAGCTTTACTTCTTCTCTCTGAGTTCTGTCCCGATTGCCTGGTGTGGAGTCTGTTCACCTGCCACCTGTGACCTGGACACAGGCAGCAGTCTGCTCGGAAGTGACGCCTTCAGTCTCTCCTCTTAACAGACATTTTCATGGCACATAACTGCTAGGTACTGTTGAAAGCACATTATCACTATTACAGCTCATTAAATCCTAGCATTTTCCCTTAGATCTGATCATTTTTCTTATTTATCTAAGAATTGTTTCCTGCATTCCCTTTTCTAAGTATTCTACACCTTGTTTGTTGACCCTTTGCCTGTGCTCAATACTCTAATGACGCTGGTGTCTTGTGCAAGCCATGTGAGTCTTAGCTAGTCTGTATGCTAAGAGAATTTCATTTTTGTCTACCTGGTAAACACCACCTTTAGGTTCTGGATTGTGCAGCGCACAGCCAGCTAAGCTGTTTCTCTACTATTTTAGTGTCTCTTAGAGCCTTAGAACATGAAACCCTTGATGCAAGGAGCTATAATTTGCTCTTCATGTCATGTCTAGCATGAGATGTGAATGTTCAGTAACTGATGTCAGAGGAGGAACTTTGTTGATTATTAGGGAACTGGATCTTCCTCTTAAGCCTCTTGTCTTAACTGTGACATTAAAATTGTGCAGCACAATGCTAAAACCATGATTGGTATTCACATTGCTCAGATAGGAGCTGATAATAAATATATTGCAACACCAAAAGCTCAGCACTTAGAGTATATTTGAAAGAAAATAGGCTGCCTCTGGCTATAGATATCTCTCAGTGTTCACATATAAAATGGAAGTTGATCCCGAGTGCATATGACCTTAATCAGTTTTTTAAACATCAAAAGCAGACCTTTAAAACTTTCCAGATGGCCTTTGCTAGTTATGTGCATTGGTTAATGCATTAAAGATAACCTCATCGGGGCACAAACATGCACCCATATTGAATTAAGCAATAGACAGAAGCTTTCCCTTGGATTAGTTTGACAAAGCTCAAGCCCAAATCTGAATTCTCCACTTCTACCCAGGTGTATCTGTCTGCAGTTTGTCGTTACTAGTTTGTTCTCCCTCTCTTTCCCTCTCCCTCCCCCTCTCTCTTCCTTCCCTCCCTCTGTATGTATGTGTGTGTATGTATGTATGTATGTATGTATGTGTGTATGCCTAATCTGTCCTTGTAGCCTCTCTGAAGTATCTGTATCTGTGCCTATGCCTAACAAAGGAAAAGGAATAGGGATTTTTTTGTTGTTGTTGTTTTTAAATAGAAGTCATTAAGAGTTTACAGGAAAGAAGTTACTTTACCAACCCTAACTGACTCAGAATATCGGTCAAAATACCCAGGGGAGGAAATACAGAGATAAAATGTGGAGCAAAGACTGAAGGAAAGACCATCCAGAGACTGGTCAACCTGGAGAGCCATCCCATATAGTTACCAAACCCAGGCACTATTATGGATGCCAGCAAGTGCTAGCTGACAGGAGCTGATATGACTGTCTCCTGAGAGGCCCTGCCAGTGCCTGACAAATAGAGGTGGATGTTCTCAGCCAATCATTGAACTGAGCATAGGGTCTCCAATGGAGGAGCTAGAGAAAGGACCCAAGGAGCTGAAGGGGTTTGCAGCCCCATAGAAGGAATAACAATATGAATCAACCAGTACCCCCAGAGCTCCCAGGGACTTACCCACCAACCAAAGAGTACACATGGAGGGACCCATGGCTCCAGCTGCATGGGTAGTAGAGGATGGCCTGATCGGACATCAATGAGAGGAGAGGCCCGTGGTCCTGTGAAGGCTAATTCCCCCAGTGTAGGGCAATGCCAGGTCAGGGAAGCAGGAAGGAGGGGATGAGTTAGTGAGTTGGAGGAGGGGGGATGGGAAGAGGGGGTTATCAGAGGGGAAACATGGAAGGGGATAACATTTGAAATGTAAATACAGAAAATAGCTAATAAAAATCTACAGATATTATCAACCTTTTTTTATACCCATTGCTTCCAGCATGACATACTTATTTTGCTTAAGTTGCATTCTGAATGTTGTCTGCAAATGATTACCACATACCACATATATGTATGTATACATTTTCTGTGTCAGAGGCAAGAGAGAGACTTAAGACAAAAGCTATGCCTTTAGCTTACGTTTGCAAAGCTGATTGCATGGGAAACCCGAGACATCCATCTTCTTACAGGTAGAGCTGGGATTTGGTTCCACTGTTCTCTTGAAGACAGGTTAAATTTAAACAGGCTGAGTACACAGTAGGGTAGCAGGTTAAATACACCATCTTAAGTGATTTCAAGATATATTATTAACTTGGCTGCAACATCTGGACAGAGGTCAAGAGATCTTCAGAACAACATCACCACAGTTATGAACGCTGCCATGCTTTCTTCAACCCTCAGAAATAGCATGGTGTATGTAACTGAAATTGTTGTATGTGATATGACATATTCTCTCACCCATGGTCACATACAACCATTTATTCTTCCAAGAGAAGGGTTCCAAAGGTCTTTAGGAAGGGTGCCTTTACATTTTAGAGAATATAAGATAACATCACATTTTTCTGGCATTTGAAGAATAGTACAGTAAGTTGGACTTTGGAAGTTAGAAAAGAAATTGCTGATATAATTCTATTTGGACCTAAGAATTATCCCTATTTATGTGAAGAGTGCAGTATGTTTGCCTATGACAGAGAAACACCACCACTGGAAGATTGTCTATCCCTCTTCTATATGACCATCCATCCAGTAAGCTTATCACAAGACATTATAATTGTTTCTCATGATTATGGAGGCTGAGAAGTCCCTTGCAGTGATAAACCCATCAGTCACCATCAGGTTAGAGACCCAGAAAAGAAGGGGGGTTTGAAAGCCGGAGAACGGGGGGCTAGTGTGCGATTCACCTAAGCACCATCCATGAGCAGATGGATGTTCTTGTGCAAGAAGAAAGGAAGATGGACTTGACCAGGCAGAGGCTGAATTGCCCTTTCTTCACCATCTTTGTTCCACGTAGGCCCACAGCAGATTGAACGATGCTTGTCCACATGGGAAGAGTGCGTATGTCTCATTCACTTCTTAGATTCAAATGCTAGTCTCTCTTGGATGGATCTTTTCAGATACCGAGAAATAGGATTTGCTCATATATCTAGGTATCCTGTGCTCTGGTGGAAGATTAGACAGCCTGTTGCTGTAAGGAGAAGAAATATGAGGAAACTTGAGTATCTGATCAAATAAATGGGTGCTGAGTTAGAAATGAACTGTATGTGGGGGCTAGAGAAGAGACCAGATCTTTATAGACCATTCTCAGTCTTTCTGCCAAAAGTTTTTGTATTTTAAATTAACACTGTTAAAAACATTAAATAATAATTTCTTATCCTCCTTGAAAATTATTTTGGGCTGTGTTATTATTTACCACTCTAAAGTATTTAAGTTCCCCCAACCCTCCATATTCCTCCCTGATTGATGAGAGGCAGCATGGTTAGCATGTGGTTGCCTGCATCAGTAGACACTGACCCTTGAGGTGCCTCTTCTACATTATGAATCACAAACTGGGTTGTGCCCTAGAGCCTGTGACTCTTTATTATTTATAGGTAATACTCTACAATCTGAATTTTCTTGGCCAGGGATCTCTCCCATACAATAAAGTTAAGAGTCACACGGGCCTCTATTCTGAGGACAGCTGGCAATTCCAAACTTACTGTGTGCTTTGAAATATCAGTAACTCATTGGCTTTTAACCTCCAGATCTGTGATGGGGCTGGATAGGTCCCAGTGCCTGAATGAGTTTGTCACCTATAGCAACTGAGCCTGCAGCAGCATGGCAGTAAGGAAGAAGGAGATTTTCAGTGAACATCCGTAAACATGGGCAGGGTGCGTGAGACCGTTCTACGTGCATAGTATAAAGCATCTGCAACCGTGAGACAGACACAGAGCAGCAACCTTGTTTGCAGTCCTGAGCTTTCTCCCAAACTTTGGCAGTATTCAGTGGGGGGCGGGGGGGGGCTACTTGTGGAAATATTTTGGTTGCTATGAAGTGACTAGCATGTGACAACATTGTGACAAGGTGCAAAGGTGTCATCCTTGAGTGACTTGGAACTGGTGACATTTCATCGCAGGCCATTGTAGAATTTAGGGTATCTTGTGCCAGTCTGATTCCTAGTGGGACAGGACTTCTGACACCTCTGGGGATGACAGAGCGGAGAACTCACACCTCTGCTATTATTGCCACTTGACCTGTTCTCTTTTCTTCAGTGTCTATGACAAGATTCCCGTTGTAGGGCTTGTCAGAACTGACTTAGAAGATGTCTGAGGTTTATTTTTCTGAACTCCTTCCTACTCTAGCAGGTCAGAATATCAAACCAAGACAGTCTCCCTGGCTATAGTTGAAGGAGATATTTAAAGATGAATTTTAAGAATAGTACACAAGCGAGTAGTATCTTATCCCAGTCCAGTGGGAAGGATTGTGTCCTCCTGGTGCAAGTCCCAGCATGGTAAGTGTCTTGCAGCTTGGGTGTTCTGTCTGCTGACATGGCTAGTTAGTTTTTGACATGGCTCTTCTTTTCTCTCTCTCTTTATTTTCTTCCTTCTTTATAATATATTTTAATATTCCTAATAATATCACCAGCGTGAGGTTTCTTATATGTTTTATACATATAATTAAAAGTTATATGTATAACAAGTAACTGTTCATGGATTTGACTAACTACAGAGCACTGTTAAGTGGGCAGATTTGCTGGGATAGGAGTGGTAAGCAGGACCCAGAAAGAAGCTGAAGGAAACATAGGTGGTGTACTTAACAAACTTTAAGTTGATAAAGGTAAGGTAAATAGAGTAAATAGGGTGAAACAGATTGTGTCCTGAAACATGCGCAGTCTCTGAAAGTCACCAGATGCATCTCTGTTCTGCGTGTCTGTCAGATTTGCAGTCTTACACCAGATAGGAATTTTCAAAGTGCCTACATGTTGCAGTGGTTAGGTCAGCAAGCAGATATGGTAATTAGAGTTCCCCACTTACAGACTTAGTATACTCCTATTTAGGAAAAAAATGAATAGGTAAAATTTTAATATCAATCACTTCTAGTGTATTTGTAGTACAGTAATGATGAAAGCAGTGCTTAAAACATCCTCACTTCAGTGTCCAGGGACGGAATACTTTAAAAAGTACCGAACGATTGGGTGAAGTTCTCTAACAGTTTGAATGATAATGTTTGGGACTTTCATAAACTCTAGGATTAAATACAGAAAATCAGATTACCAAAATAACATACATTGCCCAAATCGAATCAACAGCAAAGAACTTTGTATCATTATTTGATTATCATGACATATCTATAACTAAAGGAGCAGAAGACAATCCTCTTAAAAATTAGATACTAGAGAATTTTAAGGTTACTATACATTAGTAAAAGCAAATAGGCAGATTGTTTTTAAAAATATGCAATGCTTCTGCTACTGACTTGAAGATAAATCAGATAGTAAAAGAGGTATGTTACTAGCTTACTGTGGTAAAGTACTTTACAAAATTTGAAAATTTTATTAATAATTCTTAGCCTGAGGTATTTTCACATACCAATAAGAATTGTTGCTTGTTTTTGATGCTTTTTCATATACGATATTTTTGTCTTATTACCAACTCATAGCATAATCTTTTCGAAGGCATTATAAATACCAGCTAAGAGAAACCAACAGTGTAATTTTAATTTGACACAGGAAGTAAATATCTTTGGTCACTTGTGTGACAGATTTTTATACTGCCTGCTACATGAGAAACTATTCTAAAGTCAAAGACTGAAATGTTTGATAAAACAGGAATTGGTGAAATATGTATTTACAACTTTGTTTTGCTGAAAGCAATTAGTGCTTTTGCCTAAATTCTCTGGAAGGTTGGGTAGAAGAAAAGTTAGGGGAGGATTTAATTTTATATTATTATTATTATTATTATTATTATTATTATTATTATTATTATTATTATCTTTCAGCAGTATCTCTGGTCCTCTGGTCTCTTTCCTCCCTTTATAGGAAAGCTTCGGAGCTGGTTCTGAGTGGGGTACATTGGGGTACAAACTGGTTTTCACAGCCTCTGCTATAGCTTCTGTACCAGTGTTCTGGGGTTTTGAATTTTCTCCCCTCTATCCTGAGTAGATTTTTTTAATATCCCTTTTAACTTGCTTGAAAACTATATCTGGCAGTTTTGTTGTGCCCTACCTCTGGGGAAGCCTGAGGACTGACCTTTTCACATCTGCTCTGGCTGGTGATATGATAAACAGAGAGGGATGGGGCTGGAGACTTCAGTCCTATTTCTGCACCATTTGTTTTCGTATGATGCTGTTGTTAGATGACCCATGCTGAAGCCCTGCACTTTGCTTTCTTCAGGCCGTATGCCCTAAAGGCAGGCAACTCCTGAGTACGACAGCATTTCCCTAGACTCACCCAGAATCTCTCATGTCATGTACAGCCCTGAGACCTTACAAGGGCTTCCTTTCTAATGTTTGTATCAAAGGGGAACATTTATTTACATGAGGAAATTGGACCATGAAGTTCTGTTGTTGTAAAATGAGATGCCATTATGTAAAATGCGTGCCTTATTTGAGAAAGCCAGAAATTGTGTTGTTCTTTCTTTGTGTTTGATTTTAAACATCTGTTAACCCAAGTGGAGAGAGTTAAAGATAGACAGATCCCTGTGGCTTGCTGTAAGCCAGTCTGATCTACTTAAGGAATTCTAGGACAGTGAGAGATACTATCTAAAGTGAAGATTGTCTTCTAAATTCTAAATGTATGCACATGTGTGTGTACCTCCTCATACGTATACCCATACATGTATACACACAGAAACATACGAGACCAAAACTCTTCTATTTGAAAAGGGACATGCCTAGCTCTTTGGCTCCTGCTTGGAATTCAAGAGGAAAGATGTCCTGATAGACACAGAGGAAGCTTTTAGTTGTATGCCAAGCAAGACGTAGGAAGGATTGGCATAGTGATAGGAACGCTGTTGAATAAGCAATATATAACTGAAAAATTGCAGCCACTATCCATGTGAAGATCGCCTACTTTATAAAATATCTACTGCTGATTTTTGTAGCAAAATTCATATGTTTCTTCACTGCCCAATCCTGTCCCTTGAAGCAGTTCCTGTATCTCTTCTGCTACATAGCCTCTGAGACCAGAGGACAATACTGACTTACTCACTTGAACTTAACATGAACAGAGGAGGCTGTCCAGTGACATCTATGAGTATTCTAGAAGAAGGAGTCCTACTCCACACACGCTATGCTTCTCCTCTTGCCCACTGGATTTAGGCTTCACTGGTCTTAACTTATAGTCAATAATTATCATATATATGTTTTTGTACTTGATTATGAGACATACAGTAATGATTCCTTTCAGATTATCCACTTCAAGTTACTGTGGTACGGTCTTGGTAAGGTGGACAGTATTACAGATACTACATTACCATTTGAAAGTTGGCCCAAAAGAACTGCAACTTAGGAAATCAGGCAGCCCGACCTACCAACCTAGTGATTCATGTTGGTTCTCTCAGTGCTTGGGAGGAAAGAGAGGAGAATCAAGAGTTCAAGAACCCTGTCTCAAAAACAAAACAAAACAAAACAAAAACAAAAAACAAATATTCAAATGCAAAAAACGTAAAAACCCGAATCATTTGTGTTTTTCTCATAAAGAAGTTATCAGTGCCTATCAGAGTGGAAATTTCAGTTATTAGAAATCAATGCTTTAGAGGCAAGTGTGTTCATTTGGCAGGGTCTAGTAGTCTGAGGCCTACTGTTATACACACTGGTGCCCTCGTGTGGAAATCTGAGTGTTCAGCCCAGGAAAAAAAAAATAACGTTTAAAAGGGTATTCTGGATAGGGAAGACATTAGTTGAAATCATCATAGTAATTTTGCTTCTACACTCTGCAGAAAAGATCTTCCAGGAGCTTCGATAACTAGCTTTTTTCCCCAGCCTTTACACCATGAGTTATCTTCTGGGGAATATATTCTGTGTAGATGTATAAAATGTCATTTGGGGGCATTTGTCTTTACAAAGTCAATTACTAATTCCTCCTGAACACCACCTGATGTTTCTGTAGTGTCCAATGTATTATACTAACACTATAATATATTAATTAATATAATATAATATATTAATATAATATAACATATAATATAATATAACATATAATATAATATAACACTATAATATATTAATATAATATAATATAATATATTAATATATTAACACATAGTAACCTTGATGTTGAAAGTGTAGGGTAAGTGGAAGGGAAGAAATGGAGCTGACCAGGCCACTGTTCTAAGGGCTGTGCATGCAGCTTTCCACTTACTCGTGACGACACCTTGTGAAATTAGAAACCATGAGAGAATGGCCATCGTTACTCAAGAGCCTAGCCTGATTAGGAACTGGAGCCAGTGTTGGAATTTTGACTATATAACTGTTATTGGTAGGAATTCACTTTTCAAAAGCACTGCCTGGATTAATAATTGTTACTTTTCTAGCAAACTGATCATTGGCGCACTCCTTTAATCCCAGCACTTGGGAGGCAGAGGCAGGTGGATTTCTGAGTTTGAGGGCCAGCCTGGTCTACAGAGTGAGTTCCAGGACAGCCAGGGCTATACAGAGAAACCCTGTCTCAAAAAACCAAAAAAAAAAAAAAAAAAGAAAAGAAAAGATTTTTTCTTAAAAAACTGAGGGCGACAGTTTGGAGCCTTCCTTCTGCTGTACCGAATCTTGCTGAAGTGGCAGCACTCCCAGATGCATTGCTTTTGTGCATCTCAGCCATCCTTAGGCCTGTTAAGCACTATAGCTTTCTCTTCATAATGTTGTATTTCTGTGTTGAGTGGCTACTGGGACACTGCAGTTTCCACAGATGTGGATAGTTCTCTGGTTCTTTGACCCAAATTCATAGTCTCTCCTCTCCCTGTCTTGTTTCTCTGTAGGAATGAGCTTCACATGTGCCCTCTTATCCCTCTTAACTTCATTGGTTTGGTTGGTGGCGTCATGTTTCCATGAGCTGAGTAGGACCTGGCTTCCTCTCTCTCTCTCTCAGTGTCTCATATATCTCATTGCTCACTGTGTACCTTTTACCTTCTCAAGATTTCAGAGCAGGGTTTTCTTCATATTTGTGCAAACTCCAAGTTCAGGTTTTTATCTGTTGGCCTCCTATCTGGTTTCTCTTCCCTCACTTTTTTCTTTATATTAAAAACAAAAGGGGGTCTACCAAAACTCTAAACAAACTATATATTCTTGAAGGCAATTTTAAAACTATTCACTTATTTAACTCATGTGGGTGTGTGCCTCAACGTGTGTATGTGTACCACATTTGTGCAGGAACAAAGAGCTGGAATTGAAGGCAGTGCGAGCCGCCATGTATGTGTTAGGAATCAAACCAGGTCATCTCCAAGAGCAACAAGCACCCTTAACTTCTTTGGCATTTTTTTTCCTTAGTTCCTTGATGGCGATATTTGCTATGTAATCAAAGAACCAAGAGGGACCAGAAATCCCACTTTGGGTTATAGTTGGATAACATATACAAAAGTAGACAGAGGAGGCCTCATTGAAAAGGTAGCATTTGAGAAAAACTTGAAAGAGAAATCAGCCATGAAGTATTAAGACATGAAAAGCATTGTAGGTAGAGAATAACCAAGGGAAAGGCCCAGAGGCTAGTACTGTAAGAACAGGCTAGATGAGGAAGGCTTCGCATGGGTCTGAGTGGTGACCCAGAATCCTGACGTCATCTCAGAATCATTTCAGGTCTCAAGAGGGAAATGCTAAGACCTTTCTTAAGGCCAGTAGACTGAGAACTTCCTGGAGGGAGGCCTTGGCCCTTATCTTTCTTTAATGCTTCATATATATCATATCTGCGTCCTTCCTTGGACATCCCAAGGCTAATTCATTTAAGATAGAACATCTTTTCATCCTGATCTTTGGATCATGGCTAGTGACAGATTTGCCTTTCAAGTTGTGCTGGCATGAAAGGTTAATGTTTCTACTCACACCTCAAAATAGGACTTGTTAGCTGGTCATTTCTACCTGAAACGATGACCATTGTTACTTCTGCAGTAAAGTCTTCCCTGGGATACTGATGGTCTTCTGGTTGGTTTCTTGCACTTTGTTTTAAAAAAGTGAAAGGGTTACCCTTTAAAATACAAATTAAGACTTAATTTTTTTTGGTCTGTCTGTTGTATGTTTATGTCTGTGCACACAGGTGAACATATGTGTGGAGGCCAGAGGACAGACATCTTGTTTTTTGAGACAGGACCTCCTCTGGCCTGGATGTCATTACTAGACTAAGATGTCTGCCCAGTGATCCCCAGGCCTCTGCCTAGATCCTCTTTTCCAACACTGACACATCCTTGGCAGCTCACAGGAACTTTAACCATGAGGTGATTCCTGAAGCTATGATGGGACTTTTCTGTGAAACTGCAGATTATCAGCACTGAAAGGGAGCAATCCTTAAGACAGACTTTATAATGACGTCTCCAGTACTGTGTTCACTGCTAGGTCAGAACATAGCCTTGCACTGCTTAAGAGGCATATTCTGAAAATGTCTTGTCCAGGGATGCCATTACATGAGCACCGGGACATGTCTTTACTCTAACCAAGGTGGTTCAGCTCACCACACACCTCGCCATATGCAATATACCATTATCTAAGAGGTCCTGAGCGTCTCTCAAGTGTCATTCTGTCAATTGAATGGCAAGCACTGCAGCTCCTGGTTCCCACAGTAGACTGTACTGTTTCTTATTGTGGCACAGCTTTTACAAAGCTGTATTTTCTATGGCTGCTGTGATAAAACCTCAGTGCTGAGAAGGTGAGCAACAGTATTCTCTTTGACTCGAGTCTTGAGACATTGCATAAATGTCAACAAGTATAGAAAATTAATTAGTGAGTAATTTTTTATATTATTAACCCCTAAATATATTTCAACTTAAATGTACCCTTTAAATAGCAATAAATTAAGTCCATTTAATGTTAGTACACTATTAATTCAAAATGAAACAGAATTGTTAAATATTTATTTACTTATCTATTCATTTATTGGTGGCTTAGAGAGTAACATGAAGTTTGTACTTACGGTTCTGTGAACTGAGAAGGCCTGAGAGCCTTGAGTCCGTGGAGCACTCTGCTAATCCTCATTAGCTTCTGAATCTTCCCCTTCATCGGCTCTGATGCCACTCCACTGGTCCAGCGTGTCCTCACTCACACTCCAGCATTTAGACTTTAAATCGGTTGTTTTCTCTGTCTAGAATGCTTCTCATCTCTGGTACTGGTCAGGCCAGTTGTTGCTTGTTCAAATAGGCATCCTGTAACTACCTTCTATATGAATATATCTACCTATTACCCAAATTGGCATTCCTGTTCTCTTTTGATCCGTCTGTTACTATAACAAATTTCACCTTCAAGTATATATGTTTTATTTTTAAATGTTTATTCTTTAGTTGGGTGGTGTTTTGTGACTGAAATATTACATGCACAACACATAAAAAGCCTTTGTACATACTGTTCCCTTTGCACTCTCTTCATGTACACAGCCCGCAGGCCAAGCTCTACAGACTGATCCTAAGGCGCCCTGGAGAAGAGCTTCCCAAGCTCCTTTGCTGCACCTTTAGAAGTACTTGGGCTCTATCTCTTTGGCCGGACTGCCTTCTATAATTCCTGACTCTCAGGCTGCTGCTGTCAGTTAGGTACACTTTCTGTCTTTATCACTACCCCAAGCTGAAATGACTCAATAGGAGGATGTAATGTCAGGAGCAGTCCACTGATTAAGTTCCTCTGTTAGCTTCTAAAGTCTGTTCCCAACAATGACACGTGGCTTACACTTTCCAATTTATTATGACTGAAAAAAGTGACATCAGGGTAATAGATACGTTACCTTCCATACATTGTCCATCAAAGGCAAGTGAGAAGAACCCTCCAACACTGGCTCGCAATGACTTCAGCAGTAACAGGACCCCTTTGACATCTTCAGGTCTTCAGAATAGATAGGCACAGGAGCAAAAACCCAACAAACTCAAAGCAGTTTCCTTGGTAGGAAGGAAAGTCTTTCAGCATGAGTTTGAAGAGCATTGTGAAGTACATGCAAAATCATGAACCACAAACTGCCTCCGAGAAAGAAAATGTTATGATTGTTTACATCATTTGTTTCCCAGGCCTGCAGAGACAGATGTTACAGAATTCCATCCTCATAGAAATATAAACAACAAATCACTCAGAGCTGCCATGCACCTCCAGTAATAACACCTCTAGTGACACTGTTCTCCTGATACAGTCTAAGGCTGGCTTGGCACTCACTGTGTGGTAGTCACTCAGCTAAGTGCTGCATACATGCTGTTCACCCAAGTAAGAGTCTTAGGAAACGGGCAGAAGGGAACCAATTTTATATATAGGGAAGCTTGAGAGAGGAGCTGGACATGGCCAGTGGGACTCTAGGACCCAGTTATTCATGCTCTATATCATAAACAGTTGCTACCGCTAGCCATCAGCTGATATACATGTCCTCCCTGATTCAAGAGCTGTTTATCAAGTTTCTTATGATCCACAGGTAATGGATTCAGTTACTTGGAATATTTAAATAAGCAAAATACAACCAAAGATAAACATTAGTCTTGAGAGTGTACTGTATAGATTCAAAGTTCCCAAATAAAGTAGAAAATATCTCTAAAAGAGAAGTTGTTTCTTGCTTGTGTTGGGCCTTGTATGTCTTACCCTGGGATAAGAATTTTTGTCTTGTTGGGTAAAGTAGTCATATTATCACATTTCTAGTGGGGGTAGTCTGGCTAGGAGAGATCAATGAAAATGTATGGAAAAAAGGTTTCCACTTCTACCCAGAGAGCATTAGAGAAGACCCAGTTCATTGTCGGCAACTGAAAGTCTTGAGCAAACAACAGAAAAATAGCAGAAATACGAAGTTACAAGACATACATACATGTCAGTACATACACAGAAGGTATCATTGTGAATCCCATGTCAGGGACACCATGTTGCAGCTCTTTAAGTTTGAAGAAACATGTGAGGAAATAGGGTTGCCAGACAAAATATAGAACTCCCAGTTAACCTCGAGTTTCAGATAAACAGTGATTTAAAAAAATTAATCTCGCAATATTTGATAGATGTTCCAGATGTGTACCTGAAACACTCACTGTTTTGTACTTAACCTGAAACTTAGACAACTGGGCGTTTTGCTACTTTTAGTTGGAAAATCTAATAATTTGTTAAAATACAAAGGCCGTGTGAAGGCATAGTGATCAGACTCCATGATCTGATCTGGATTGTTGAGAGTTGCCATGGTTACTTGGCGACGGGGAATAAAGGCCCCATTGAACCATTTCCTAGAATACAGGGGTGGGGACACTGAAGTAATTGGTAGGGATCTTACTTTTATGAAATCACAAAGACAAGAAGGAGAATAAAGCTGGAAGGGGAGGCGTCTGACTACTGAAAGCATCTAGTACTCAACAGACCAGGGGAACCCTGTTGATGGACTTAGGAGAAACGAATGGGTTGTTATCTCCCTTGAGGAATCACACAGTCTGCTGTAGCAAGTATGAACAAGGCAGGGCTGCTTTGTTTTTCATTCTCACCAAACACAGTGGCTCCTGTGTTCTGGCTCTTGTTTTTATGGGGCTGAAAAAGCATTACAGTAACCCCAACAGTAAACAGGGCTGAGAGTGTGAGGTCATAGTGCCATGACCTCACAGGGAACCAGGTCCTTGGAAGCTGGGTGGATGAGTAGAACTCGAGTTAAAGTGAAGAGCAGGGAGGAGACGGCGGCTCTGTATGATGTATGGCCCAGGCCTGCCCTAGCAGCTGTCATGGGTCTTATATTGTGCATCATGTATTGCTGGTAAGTGTGTGTATCAAGGCCCTCACGCTGTGATCACTTACAAGTGATCTGTATCACATCACTTGTGTTACGATGATATTTGCTTATTGTTCTAAAAGAAGATTCAGCGAAGTCTGATTACAGAGACTCTGAAATGGCGAATTTCCTGCCCTCCTGCAGAAAATAAGGTAAAGTGAGCTAGGCTGGCCAGGAGGAAGACGCAGATGTGTGGCGTGAGGACTGCGGGAAAACAACCAGAGCTTTATTAGGAGCTTTTTCAATTTTGTAATTAGATTTGAACAAAATCAATCTGTTGGAATATGTCAAGTAATTAACAGTTATTAGTGATGTGCTGGTAAAGAAAATTCTTTCCTTTGGCATTTATTTTTAATACATTATTGCAATATATAGGAAAACTTGTGGAAATATAACTTGAATGTGTGTGTATATATGTGTGGGTGCCTGCGTGTATATACGTATATGTTTGTGTATGTGTACCTGTAACTTACTTAATTGTAACCAACATGGTTCTCGGGATACATAGTTTACATTCTACTACTAATGTGGCTAAAATCTATTAGTTTCTTTATTATGAAATTTCTAAGAGTTTATATAGGTATGCTCTAACTAATTACCTATAAAGGTTTTCAGAAAATGATTGACAGTTTTAACTTTCTAAGTAGGTTCGGGATTAAAAAACATTGAAATATTCATTTTCATGAAATGATGATCATAAGAAAGTACTTTGTTGTTATTGATATATATTTTCTGTTGTAAATTGAAGGTAACTTATTGTTTAAGAAAGATTATCATGAATCCTGATTTGTGTAGTTGATTTCTGGTTAGATCATTGTTTGCAATTGATAATAGTTTGTAATTTGACTGAAAGGTGAAAATAATTAGTATGGGTTTGGCCCTCCTCTGTTTTGCACTCTGGATTTCCTCTGTGGTCTCTCTAGGAACAAGAGAGTTGGCCTGACTGGGATACATTTTAACATGGGTGGATGTAAAAGGAATCTGACTTCAGAGCTCAGGCCTACGTAGGTTGTGTATTACAACTGGCTTTCAGAAAACATGGACATAGCTTGTTCTTGTGTTACATATACATACATAATATATATATATATATATATGTATATATATATATAAAATATATCACAGTTATTTAAAAGGGATCATAAAATAAAATCTTGACCTTAAGTATCAGTGTGATGACAGATTCTTCTCAAAATACTTCATTCAAAACAAGAGGTTAAACAACAGGTGGCTCTGAGAGTCCTGTTTTTCTCTAGAAGCTAGCCATCAATTTATAAAAAGTATAAATCACTGAATTTTATAATTGGTTTTAAAAATCGGTTTTTTTTTGGTAAAAATATATTACTTGTATTATATAAAATGGATTTTTGAATATATTTTTGTTTTATTTACCAATATGGTACATATCAATAGATAAAATTGACATTAGAAAGGAACTTGTTTGTGCTCTCACTACTTAAAAATGTTAAGGTCCTAGAATCAAAACCATTTGTTTAGGGTTTAGTCCAGAGAATTCTCAACCTATGTGTTATTACCCCTTGGAGTGTTGACAGCTCTTTCCTAGGTCA
This sequence comes from Apodemus agrarius, assembly GCA_964023405.1. Lineage (NCBI taxonomy): Eukaryota > Metazoa > Chordata > Mammalia > Rodentia > Muridae > Apodemus > Apodemus agrarius. The sequence continues at coordinate 60,447,263 of OZ030023.1, read as the reverse complement.
CCTAAGACCAACCGAAAACACAGATAGTTACATTATGATTTATAACAACCAAAATTATATGAAGTATCAATGAACATAGTTTTAATGTTGGGGACCACCACAACATGAGGAACTGTGTTAAAGAGTTGCAGCATTCGTGGGATTGAGTGCCGCTGGCTTAGGCAATTATTTTTATAGTCTTTAAAACTATAGTACTTGAACAGTTTTGTCAAATATTTAAATAGAAAATGACGTTGTTGAAAATAATTTTAAATCATTGATTTTTACATTGTCAAAATAACTTCATCCATTATCATTGGCCATACAATTTTTTTTCTATTTTCCTTTTTCTTTCTTTGTTTTTACAGTAGGCGTCATTACTTTGCTGAGGGGAAAACAACACGACTAGATGCTGGTTCTGAAATGGGGAGCACTGAAATTCTGGAAAAGGAGGCCACAGAGAGTCTCAGCAATGGCAGTAGCAGCAGCGTGGAGGCAGCCAAAAGACTGGCCAAACGCTTGTACCACCTCGACAGATTCAAAAGATCCGACGTTGCGAAACATCTAGGCAAAAAGTATGCTCTTGAGTCGGGCAGTTGCTGAACTTTTTATCCTGTGCTCTCTTATTTTGATTTGTTTTTTTAAATAGTTGTCAGTTTAATAAACTCAACTCTGTTTCCTTACAGCAATGAATTTAGCAAGCTAGTTGCAGAAGAGTATCTGAAATTCTTTGATTTCACAGGGATGACGCTGGATCAGTCTCTCAGGTATGATGGAGCATTACTTCTGTTCTTCCTCACCCCCAAGTCATGACTTTTTTTTTCAATTTGCAAGAGGATTTTAATATCCAGAGCTCTGGGGGGCTTACAGCCTCCCCACGCAGGGTAAAAGAAGTAAGCCCAGTGCGGACTGGCTTGCATTGGCCTTTTATAGACTTATAACAGAACCCGCCTACCACAAGCTTCTAAGCCAATCAGTTCAAACCATCCGAACCCACGCTCTCTGAGAACCTACCAGCCTCTCACAGAGGCCGGAAGAACTAGTTAAGTCATTTCCGCTTACGTGGCCGCCACGCAGTGTCACGCCCACCCTCCCCCACTGGCGTTGGGGACCCAAGTGCCCCCCCCCACGTGCCCAGGCACGGGGAATTCCTAGCTTAACAGAGGAAGCAATGGCTTCTAGTTAGAGTCAGGCTTTGCACCACGGTTCCATTTGCTTTGTGAGTTTGAATGATAGTCTGGATCCTAAACAGAGAATAAGAAAAATGGTGTAATTATAGTAAGGGAGAGGAAGGAAACCATGAAATAAGCATGAGCCCAGCATGCGGTAGTAAAGTTGAGTCCACGTAGTGTGCTGGAGAATGGCCTGCAAGCAAATCTGGCTCTCTTGAGGGTTTCCTTTTGATTTTCTCTTACAGTAAAAACTGGGGCGCTTGTTAGGTATGAACCTCAGAGTTCACGCATGTTGTGATTTACGACAGGATTTCCTTCTCTTCTTAACCTGAGCTGATGCTTCCCTGTGTGGAATGAGCACCGTTGTCTTACCAACCTGCGATCCATACTTTATCTACTGTGGTCTATTATCTACTGCTGAGTCAGCAGAGGCACCTGCATTCCTCCCTGAGACTCTACTTTCAGTTCCGTTGAATAAGTTCTGTTGTTACTTCAAAAGATTATAGGTTACTGACTATAAAATTAGAGGTCTTTGTCCCTTAAGTATTTACTTAACACAGTAAATACAAAATATTTTCAGATGGTATTTTGTTATTAAACTCTTGAAGGGGATAAAAATAACTCAATGAATAGAATCTAAAGGGTGCATCTGTGAAACAGCTTGCCATGTCTACTTTAGGCTGAGGGCTTCAAATGAAGGCACACTGATACTCACTTTTAGCACTTGAGTTACGAACATAGCACCTGGTGAGCATTTAATCTTAGGGACCTCAGAGAGCTCTGATCACCTAGTATAATCCTTTAATTTTACACTTCAGATAACAGAAGCCTGGAGCTGAAGGTGACAGCGGTTGTATTAGAGCAGGGTGCAGGCTGTCCTTGTTAGTTAATGAAAACAACTAAGATAAAGGAGTGATTGAAATCTTTGGCTCTGTGCTCTTTTGTGTTATTTCAAAAGTTACAAAAAATAGTGATCAGTGTGCTTTACAGTAATGAAGTGCAAATCTCTAGTGAGAAAGAAAACAAAATTTTCATAAAAATCAGGTTTATTACAAAAGCTTTATGGTAGTAATTTTTCCTAAAAAATTAAATCATTTTTATATGTAACCCGTTGTTTTATATAAGGAACAGCTTAAGGTTTTATCTCCTAATTTCCTTCTCATGTATCTATCAATGATGACGTGTGATGGTTTCTTTATTAATGGGGTTGTTGATGTTCCTGGGTTTCAGCACCACTGATGGGATTTAAAAGAGAGAAAGGGTGTTAGTGAGTATGGCACGGCGGCATGGGGGAAGGGGGTACCTAAGCGGGCCCATGCCTAGGCATCCCCTCCCCCTGACGGACCACACATACACACCAACATGGTATAGAATAGAGTTTATTTAGAGAATATTAGAGAATAGGATGAGAGTCAATGGTATAGTGGAGAGAGAGAGAGAGAGAGAATAGAGAGAGAGTGGAGGCCGGCCATGACCACGTGGAGAGAGGGGGGAGGGGAGCCCAAGAGGGGCAGAGAGGTGAGAGGATGAAAAGGGAGAAGGAAAGAGAGGGGAAAGAGGGAGAGGAGGGGCAGGCAGCCCCTCTTATAGTGGGCCAGGCATGTGGGGCGGGGCATACCTGGCTATTGCCAGGTAACTGAGGGGTGGAGCCTGAACAGAGTACCAACATTGTGAAAACAGGCAAAATAAATGACCACATCCGCTGGGTATGAAGCAGTACTCGTGCCATTGCGGCAGTCCACATGTGGAGGTTACCGGACTGCAGAACCCTAATGTGTGGGATTTTAACACACAGCTCATATGATTATACACTGAATCATTAATGTTTCTTTTTTTACACTTTTGATTGATCTTTTAAGACCAACTATTTGACAATTGCGATTGGAAATCACCTGTGCTACTCAGGCGTTCGTAGTCTATTAGCCTTTCTGTTTTTGCCCTGACTTATTATTTCATAGATTATTTTTTATTATTATTATTATTAGTAGTAGTAGTATTAGTATTAGTATTATTAATATTATTATTATTATTGTGTGTGTGTGTGCTGTGCGTGTGCATGTGTGTGTGTGTGCACGCACATGTGCACGCGCACATGTATCTGTGTAGGTAGGTATAGTATTTGAAGCGTTTGGGTAAACACAGCATGCGTGTGCTACAGCAAACATGGAAATTTGAGGGCAGTTTTGATACTTCTTGCCTTCCACATTGTTTTTGAGGCAGGCCTCCATTTTTGGTTTTGCTGCTGTGCTGAGTCCTTGGTAGCTGGCCTGTGAACTGCTGAACAGTTCTTCTGTCCTGAGCTCACTTCTCTGCAGGAGTTCTGGGCGTGTAGGTGCCTGCTACCAAATCCCGATTTTCACGGGAAATCTGCACTTGGGTCCTCAGGCTGGTGTGGGCAGCTTTTACCTGCGGACACATCGCTCCTGTGCACATTTTTATGGCATTTAAATATCAGTTTGCTTACTGAGTAGCCGTCTAGTCAACGTCTTAGGTCATAGGGAGAAATGGTTTAGGGTGTTGTATAATTAATTCTTTACATTTCTCTAAGTTAATTGTCAAATGTAGCAATGTAAATATCTTAAACATTTCTCTCCTCTATTATTCTTTCTCAGGTATTTTTTAAAAGCATTTTCTCTTGTGGGAGAAACCCAGGAGCGTGAGAGAGTATTAATACATTTCTCCAATAGATATTTTTCTTGTAATCCAGACACTATCACCTCAAAAGGTAATCTAATGGAAAGCTTACAATTTTATTTGTGGTTATTTTCCTTATTATAAAAATTGTATTTTATTGTAAAAAATAAGTTATATTTAATTTACCTCCTCATTCACTTATATAAATACAAGTTGAAATCTTTAGTTTCATTTCCTGATGTTTTCCTTTCATTTTGGTTTTTCATGTCATCTTTTTAAGGAAGATTTAATGACAACATATTTTTTTCATAGTTATTTTTATTTTTTTTAAAACTTATAGTATAACAATGTTCTCTCTTTTTCTTGTCTTTCTATGCTCAGCTTCACCACTCAGGGATTTTATGTGCAAAGCAGTTTGTAATACATTACTGGTCTTCTTAACTTCTTATATTGCTTTTCCTATAGTTCTTGAAATCCATGTGTGTTTAGCTCAGGGATATCTTTGTATATCTCACTGGAGCTTTGCTAAATCTTCGGTGCTCTTGTTTTGATATTAATCAAAATCTTTATAGCTGCCTGTCACTTGTGGCTTTAATGAAATATGAGTTTGTTTGTGGCACTGTTTATACACTGTAAAGTAATATTTAACTGTTCTTCACAACAGTTCTACCCAAAAGGAGAGTCTGTTTCCATTTAAAATACTATAGGCATGAATAAGTTCAAGTTTTAAGTGAAGCATCTTTACTTTTAAGGGGGAAGTTTCTCAAAAATGTATTAATTCTGGAGTAAATTCTAGGCTAGACAAGGAATAGAGACTGCCAGTTAGCAATGTCCCTGCTCACCCCACTCCCTCGGGCTGCAGCCAGTGAGCTCAGCATTTCTTCATCAATGTCACATCCCCGGGTGTGAGCTGGTACTACTCGGACCATTTATATCACGGGGTCCGCACCGAGCCAAGAGCCTAGGAAGTGGAAGAGGAGGGTGTAAGATGTTAGCATGCTTGCACCCAGGGAGGCCTGAGGGGTGTCTGAGTGTTGGCTGCTGCCCTTCACAGCAAAGGTAGTTCTGAATGTATGAGACGTGGATGGAATGAATCAATATGCTGTTAGGTACATGAGTGACTGTTAGGTACATGAGTGACTGTTAGGTACATGAGTGACTGTTAGGTACATGAGTGACTTAGGTATATGAGTGACTGTTAGGTATACGAGTGACTGTTAGGTATACGAGTGAGTGTTAGGTACATGAATGACTGTTAGGTATACGAGTGACTGTTAGGTACATGAGTGACTGTTAGGTACACGAGTGACTGTTAGGTACATGAGTGACTGTTAGGTACATGAGTGACTGTTAGGTACAGGAGTGACTGTTAGGTACAGGAGTGACTGTTAGGTATATGAGTGACTGTTAGGTATATGAATGACTTAGGTATATGAGTGACTGTTAGGTATATGAATGACGGTTAGGTATATGAGTGATTGTTAGGTATATGAATGACGGTTAGGTCTATGAGTGACTGTTAGGTCTATGAGTGACTGTTAGGTCTATGAGTGACTGTTAGGTACATGAGTGACTGTTAGGTACATGAGTGACTGTTAGGTACATGAGTGACTGTTAGGTATATGAGTGACTGTTAGGTACATGAGTGACTGTTAGGTACATGAGTGACTGTTAGGTACATGAGTGACTGTTAGGTATATGAGTGACTTAGGTATACGAGTGACTGTTAGGTATACGAGTGACTGTTAGGTATACGAGTGACTGTTAGGCATACGAGTGACTGTTAGGCATACGAGTGACTGTTAGGCATACGAGTGACTGTTAGGCATACGAGTGACTGTTAGGTCTATGAGTGACTGTTAGGTACATGAGTGACTGTTAGGTACATGAGTGACTGTTAGGTACATGAGTGACTGTTAGGTACATGAGTGACTGTTAGGTACATGAGTGACTGTTAGGTACATGAGTGACTGTTACGTACATGAGTGACTGTTAGGTACATGAGTGACTTAGGTATACGAGTGACTGTTAGGTATACGAGTGACTGTTAGGTATACGAGTGACTGTTAGGTATACGAGTGACTGTTAGGTATACGAGTGACTTAGGTATATGAATGACGAGTGACTGTTAGGTATACGAGTGACTGTTAGGTACATGAGTGACTGTTAGGTACATGAGTGACTGTTAGGTACATGAGTGACTGTTAGGTATATGAGTGACTGTTAGGTACATGAGTGACTGTTAGGTATATGAGTGACTTAGGTATATGAGTGACTGTTAGGTACATGAGTGACTTAGGTATATGAGTGACTGTTAGGTATATGAGTGACTGTTAGGTATATGAGTAACTTAGGTACATGAGTGACTGCTAGGTATATGAATGACATGGAAGGGAAACCACCTACTAAAGTTAAAGATTTGCTTTGGAAAACAAGCTGTCTTTCCTGTATACTTGACACACATTAATACAGCTTTCACTTTCCGTAAAGCTATTTTCATTTGTTTGTTATTCTTGGGTTAAGAACTAGTAAAGAGAAAAGCTAACTCTGATATTTGGAGATAAGATGTTTAGCTATGTATACTTTTTATTTTACTGTATAAAGTAAGATGAAAATGGTAATTCCATTTAAGTGTGAAATATTATTTCAGGCTTTGACCACATTTTCCTGAATATTTAATTTTTAATCCTCCCAGAGTATTTCAGTGTTTTACTTTTGGCTTCATCTATAACATCTCAGGGGCAAAAAGTTCTATCTAAATGTGGCCTTTAAATAATGTTGCAAAAATATGTCTTTAATCTGTATGTTTTAAGTATTAAATGATTTATTTTCAGTTTGATACCATAAGCTACAGAAAATTGAGAAAATATAGATCAAAAGAAATGTTTGATGATTCAGATGTTTTGATGGATTCTTCTAGAAATATTTACATTTAATGGAATCATAGTGTACACAGTATGTTTTTCATGCAGATTATCAAGCATCTTTCCAATTTAGCCTATGTTCCTGTACAACATTCCTAATATCCTCAATATTATAGTTTTGTTTCTGGAGGGTCATCTGTGTCCCACAATGAACAATGTTTGTCTCTGTGTTTTTGTATGTATATAGATCCTTAATTGTTTCCTTAATGTAAAGCCCCAGACGAGTTTCTGAGTTAAAAGAGACTGATTCAGTCTTTGCACATGTAATGCGAACTTGCTCATCACAGAGCTGGGACTGATTTATCAGTAGAAGAGTTCAGCTCTGCACATTGGAATTTAACCCACCCACTTGTGCTTTCCAAGCAAAGGGAGTTATGTCTAGTCCAGCACTGCGGTCAGGCCTCTGTGTGTGCTATGTTAACAGAAGGCCCTGTGTTTTGCAGATGGAGTGCATTGCCTCACCTGTGCTCTGATGCTCCTCAACACAGATCTGCATGGCCATGTAAGTGTATGCTTGGGATGCTGTCTCACCCGAGCTGCAGCCTCACCACCAGCTTGTCTTTGCTTTTGTGGTTACACGTATCTTCCTCTGCTCCCCCTGCCTTACTCTTCAGAGCATCCCCATCGCAAGTAGATAAATGTAATACATTTTCCAAAAAAAGAAGAAATATCCCATTGGTTCCACATGCTAGCACAGAGAATATTTTTTAAAAAGTTTTTTTTTTTTAATAGGTACCTAGAATGGTTTTGATGTGTGTGTTCTATATTATCTTTCTCCACCAGATGGCAGACAGAAGTTTTACTTGTTTTGTCATCTCTTAGGTGCATATAATGTTGGGAAGATGTAAGTTAGAACTGAAACTGGCATTTTAATAGGTAAAACAATTTAGTCTTTTCTGAGTTCAACTCACCTGTTTTGTTAACTAGCTAAAATATCAAATAAAATCCATCCCAAAATCAACTCTCTCATCACCTGTTTAAAATAAAGTATAAGCTTCATAAATTTTACTTTGCGATCTTAGAAGCTATGTGAAAATGACTACTCTATAGCAACTCTCTGTTCCAGTTTTCCAGAAGATCGCACAGTTCTCTTGATACCTCAGAGCTCCTCTGTAAAGAAGCTGGTGTTGAGCTCTGTGGGATCTCTCAGGGTAACTGGCTATTATCAGAGGTCTAGGGAGCAGAAAGGGTTCACGCCACAGCCGAGAGAAGGGGAAATTGAATAATAGATTATACCATTAGTATAATCTTAACAAATCTAAAAGTACTCAGAAGTTCCCCCTTTGCAGTGTTCGAAGTATGATTTATAGTGACTTGGTGGACTGCAGGCATATAGCAGGTATCCTTAAATCATGCCCATCACGAGTCTAGAACTTGGATGATGACTTCTTGGATGGTTGGGCACTGACTTGTCCCACAGCCATGAAGGTTCCCGAAGTGTGCCAATGGGAGTGTTTGGATCGCATTTCTCCATCTGGCCAAGGGGAAGGCCGGGCAGTGGGTTGGCTGCTCCCTTCTCATGGGCAGACAAGAGGCTCATTACAGCATGGCTCTACGAGTTCCGTGATGATAGGGACCTCCCGTCCCTCTTTCCCTTCCACCCCATACTTTATTTGCTTAAGTTTTGTGTTAAAAAGGGTCATTTCAAAGATAGGTGTGCCCAATTAGCTTTGACCTATCCTGTGGCATTCAGCATAAAGAAGCTTCTTCATAGAGATGATTTTGAAGTCCCATCAGCATAAAATGGTTGTGTATTTATCTTTTAAGAAATGTCGGATAATGGAAAAATATACTAATATCTCATTCTTATTGAAGCATGTTGAGGCTATCATACAATGTATGAAAACATTGTTAAATTTGAGAGATTTATTTCTATTAAGTCCTGGATTGCTTTTAAAAATCTAGCATTGTTTTAATAATACTTTGAGTTAAGCATACATCTTACTACTCATAATAACTTGAAATAAAGCAGCAAGTATGGATGTGAGGTCTAATCTTTATTCACCTCACCCACTGTGGTTGAACACAGACACACTGTGGATATCCTGGTCTGTCACCACCGTTGCAGAATCATGAGGCTAGACCATCCGTCTGTTCCCAGCCTCAGACCTCTTGAGGAATGAGGGAAATCCAATAGAGCAGCATGCATGGGGCACGTGGCACACTCAGAATCTTAGAAGTTGTGAAACCGAGGCAGGAGCATTGAGAGTTTGAGGCCAGCAAGGGCACTGCTAAGCACAGAGAAGCAAGCAGTTACACTTCCTTTGACACCTGGGATGAAAATATATTTCAATGTTGCCTTTAGTTGTCCCGAATATAGACAATTAGCAGTTGTCTAAAGTAGCAAGTGATCGATATAAAAAGAGGAAATTGTAATAACAGTAAATTTCTCTAGATCACTACCTGGACTGTTTTCAGTGGTAGTTTTCAGCCTCGGTTGAATGTGTAAAAGTATGTACTATATACTTTGGGCTGTCAAATGTTCAGGCATTGTTTGTTTTCTCTATTATACAGTGCATACTAGTATAAATCTGTGGAATGTATAGTTGCTATCATAAGAACTAATCATCTGAAAATGTGTTTTGTTTTCTTATTTGTCCTTCTGGATTCATTTTAAAAATATACTTTTCTCCTAGGTGGTAAGTGTCCATAATTCTGGATGTAGATTCTCTTGCATCATAATTGCCTGATCTGTTCTAATCTGTGTGTGACTGGTGAGCATGGCCATTCTGAGGCTGAATCATCCGGACGATGAGGGCATTCTTTCTAGCGTTTGCTTCTTCCATTTCCTTCCTGCTGTACCGCACAGGCCATCACCATCTCCTACCTGCTCCCAGTAACCCTTTGGGGGAAACTAATGAGCCGTTTCCCTTCTGTTCTGTATCATCCTGCCCTAACAGCAACACAACAGCATGACGTTCTAAGAAATGCTAAATCCAGCTTGTCCTCATGCTTTACAGGGAAGGGTTAACTGGGAAGATTAATTGATTCGAGCTTTCTTTTTTTTTTTTTTTTTTCTTTTTTTTTTTTTTTTGTTGTTGTTGGCTTGGTTTTGTGAGTCTTTTCTTTAAGTAACGATGCTGTGCAAATGCATTGGTATGGACTTTTATGCATCCTGCTGGTTTCACTAATAAGGTGATGGAATGAATACTAATAGAACAACTGCTAGTAGGCAGCTCCGGATTCCACGCAGCCACACGTTCCTGTCTTTGATGTATCCTCTTACTCACCAAATACAGTAGTGTTACTATACTGTTTTAGGTTCTGTACCATTTGGGCAGGCATTAGCAATGAGAAAGATGTGTTTAGTCAATGCTTCTATATCATTGGTGACTATATATATGTGTGTGTGTGTGTGTGTGTGTGTGTGTGTGTGTGTGTGTCTGCACACACACACACACACACACACACACACACACACATATATTCCAGACAAATTCATTGCTGTTCTTTACTATCTGCTTTAAATATAATGAATGGTTTGTCATTATGTCAGCAACAGTAATCTTGTTTATACTTGTCTTTAAGTATTCTTGTAGATTATGTAGTTGTGATGTTCAATAATCCCCCTTTTAATGTTTAATTATCTACAAAATATATATGGGATTTAATGTCTGTTCATGCTTGGATTATAGTACTAAGTATGCTAAAATTGCTTGGGGTATAGAAGTAGGATTGACATTTTATTTAGACCTTATTGGAAAATATTATTATATATATGTGTATATATGACACAGGAGAACAATTTTTTTATTAATCATTTTATTTGTTTACATTTTAAATGATATCCTCCTTCCCAGGTTCCCCTCTGCAAACCACCCATCCCATCCCCCTTCCCTTTGCCTCTATGAGGGTGCCCCTCTACCCACTCACCCACTCCAGCCTCACTGCTCTAGCGTCCCCCTACACTGGGGCATGGAGCCTCCACAGGACCAAGGGCCTCCCCTCCCACTGATGCCAGATAAGGCTATTCTCTGCTATATATGTAGCTGGAGCCGGAGAAGAAAACATTTTATCATTTCTGTTTGGACAAAGTTTCAGATGAGTTCTGTTGTCTAAGAGTAGCTAGTTATCTTATATTTGAAGCATATTCAGCCTCCCCACATGCCTTCCCCTGCCAACCAGCAGAGTCATTGCTTGGTCTGACGACAGGTGGTAGGGGCAGGAGAGTAGATAGGACTGCTGTTCTCATAGTGATGGGGATGTGACTGGGGATAGGAACTTGACCACAGAAGTAACTCGCAGTGAGGAATGATCTAGTATGAACACTGTTGACTAAATCCACAGCTAGCAAATCTCAAGAAATATGCAACCTAGTGTCTGTCCAAACTCAAAACATGATTAGCAGGAGTTACTTAGATAAATTTGTGACAGGAATTTACTATTTACTATTGCTGTCTGTGATTTTCAGCAGCATCTTTTCCCAGTGTTGCTCAGTGCTGCTCGGCATTGGTAGATCCTCACCAGGTGTTGTAGTTGAAGAGGTAGTTTCTGCTGCCTTCGTTGGTCCCCGTACAGATCCCTTGTCCTCGGCTTACTGACTGTTCTCTTTGTGGTCAGAGTTAAACTGAGGTATAATCTTACTAGTGTTTCCTATTAAGATATAAATTAAACATAGGGCACAACCTGATAAATGTACTATATTTGTTGGAAAAGAAAGAATTAAGTGTATATTTTGTAACAGATTAATCTTAAAATATAGGAAGAGTTCTTTTACAGCCAATGAGTTTCTTTTGCAGCCAGTGAAATGAATTCTTGGGTGGACTTTGTAGGAATTTAAATGGTTGATAGTTTGGTTTATTTGCAGTACTGAAGACAGCTGAAAAGCTTTTAGTTAAGACAATAGATCGTATTTTATTGTGCTGTTTTTCCTTCATTCTTGAAAACTCTCACGTGTATACAATGAAATTATCATATCCATACCCAATTTCCTACCTCCAACTTTCTCAGTATCTTCCCACCATCCCCCTTCCAACTTCCTGCCTTCCTTTTATGTTGTTGATAACCACAAACCCAATTAATACTGCCCCTATGTATGTGCACAAGTGTGTGTCACTCATTAGTGAGTGAGAAATGCTCATAAAAAACGATTCTCCACTTCCCAGCAGTTCTACATGCAAAGGCTGATAGCCCTACACAAAGATGATGAACCATCCGTACTTAGTGGCCTTGGCTGCCAGTAGCCTCTCCCGGCCTTGGGAGGGGGGAGTTGGGGGGAGGGAGAGGGGTAGTGGTGGAGTCATAGAGTAGGACTCTGGTGATGGTTTTAAAGTCTGAGAATCTCAGGATGTTCTAGCTCTCTAACTGTACTGAAATGCTGATGATAACTTATAAAAAGTCCTAAAACTTTCTTGCTCTTTCCAAGTGTGAAAAGCTTAGGTGATTGACACTAGTAGCCTTAACATGGGGGGGCTGGGGGGATTAAGCAATGTGGTCTTTATTTTATCTTAGTAGGAACTGCTGGCCTCTAACTTTCCAGCCTGCTAGTTGGAAGTCACCAGAGAAAAAGGGACACTTTTTTTTCTATATTCTTTGTTTACATTCCAAATGATTTTCCTTTTCCTGGTTCCCCCCTCCCCCTAAGCTCCCTTCCCTCCACCAGTTCCCCAATCAACCCCCTCCTCCTCCTCTGTCCTGGCAATCCCTGACAATGCTGCATCAAGCCTTTCCAGGACCCAGGCTCTCTCCTTCCTTCCTTAGAAAACTGATTTTTAGCATTTATTACTAAGTTGTGAGAAGTTTCCTAAAGCTAACTAATGGGAAAGACAGAAAGATCCTAAGTGGGGAAGGGGAAAAATTCTCTTAAGGGGGCAAAAAATTCTAGTTTCTTCCAGGAGGGGAAAAGGGAAAAAATTCTACTCTAAGTGGGGAAAGGCAATTTTTTTTCTCTCTTCTTTGTCTTCAGTTCTTGTACATCTTTCAGAATACATGATAATATGTTACAAAGTTCAACACAAGTTCACCCAAAAAACCAAATCATAAATTGAAATTGTTTAGAACAGAGAATGTTTACACCATATCCATTAGGAGTAATTATCTAGCTAAACTCCCATCACCTGTCTCAGCTCCATGGGTTCACTGAAGGCTTAAAACTGTAAGTTATTAGTGAAGATTTGTATAGATAAACCCAGTCAATATTTTATCTTCTGTCCTAGCACCTATAATAAATCACTAGTTCCTTTTTTATGACCTTTGGTTAATTGTTTTACAACCTCTTGGAATGTGCTCTGAGTAGGAGAAAGTCTGATTACTATGTAAGAGCAATTAGCTGGTGACACTTGGGAGACTGGCAGAGCTCTCTTTGCAGTTTTGACTATCAGAAAAGGACCTAATAGCAGATAACAGAGCTTAATTATCACAGATATAATCTTAGGAATTCTTATAGGACCATCATTAAGACTTAAGTCATCTATTTGTCTGTATAGCATCACTACAAGATCCATCATCATGGATCTGCAGAGATCTGTTCCAAAGAGGTGTGCTGTTACTTAGTGATTGTTATATATGTTTAATAATAATAATAATAGGAAAAGCATATCAATAACAGGAATCTTTCCTAAAATGAATCCCTTACAACCTCGCTTAATAAGGGCTCACCTGTCGCAGATTATATAATAGTCTGAAGCAGGCCGTCTCAGGAACATCACTTGCTAATTATTAGCTTGTCCCTTTGTGACTCCGGACACTTGGCAGTGTATCTGTAATTATTATCATGAGGAGGCTTTTGCCTGCTGTCCTTCCCCCTAGCCTCCTCTCTTCCTCTCTATGCTGCCCTGTATTTTTGGTGTCCTCTGCTATGGACCTATGCCAAGTTATGAGTCAAATAAAGGATACTAGCTGTGAGTGTCATTTCTGCTAGGTCAGCTCTTTCCATCTGTCCTCATCTCCCTTATGGCAGTGGTGCTCAGCCTCCCTAACACTGGGACCCGTTAATAATACTCATCTTGTAATGACCTTCCAAGCATAAAATTATTTTGCTGCTACTTCATAGCTATAATTTTGCTGTTATGAATTATAACATAAATATCTGATATGAGACCCCTATGGGGGTCATGACCCACAGGTTGAGAACTGATAGCGTATGGTGTTGTGCCTTTTCTCTGGATTAGAGTTACCAGCCATAAAGGCTTATTAGTCTTCTCATCATGTGGCGCTTCTCACCAATAACTGAAAGGCGCAGAAGCCTGGTGTGCTTGGGTCTGGAAGCATTGAGCATTTCTAGCTGAGATGTTTTTGCCATTATTATGTTTTTAAAATATCTGTTTATTACCAGAGTGTTATGGACTAGACAGAGAATCCGGCCTTCAGCTGTGGAATGTTTTTACAGAAAAATGTCACGGTTTGAAATTTTTTAATTTTAGAATGACCTTTAGAATGCAGTGCCACACTGTCATATTGGCCACTGTGTAAATTTTAATAGGAATGAATCTGTAAGTGTGGGAAAGTTTAATTATGCACTAGTCAATTTCATTCAATTCTGTGACCCCTGAAAATGAAACCTTTTCTATTCCTCTATCTGCTTCTTCACTTCAGTTTATTTATGTTTGGTTTTCCCTGTTTGAGCACAGGTTAACATGAATAAAATATGGCGCAGTGGTTATTTCTGGGGAGCTCCTTAGATAAGGGCAGGGAGGTAAATACAGAAGAAGGCTAGAAGAGGGAGAGGGAGGTAAACCCAGGAGGAGGAGGAGGGGCACAGATAGCAATCTCTAGCTGAAAAGGCAGGGGCATCACTATTGCTATAGGGGCACTAAGGCACATAAGTGTGTACTTACGCATAGGCAGTTTTAATGAACTTTCTTATCTGGGCTAATGGAGCACCCCGAAGAGCCAAAGACCACCGCAGGAAGTACCAGACACGAGATGCCCTCTTTTGAATTGTTGGCCAGGGCTGTTTAAGAGACTGCAAAGGCTGCTGCTGTGCCCGCTAACAGGTGCATCTACCAGGATGGACACCTGAGGGCAGCACAGCACAATTCCTCTTCCTGGAGAGGCAGACAAGAGCAGAGCAGAGCTGCATAGCAGAGCCACTCCACTGAGGTAATTACCGCGTCAGTAGTATACTTCTTCCTCATTGGTTGTAACATGTTGGAGGAGGTGGCATTGTGTGGGAGTGTATGCCGGCTGTGTTCTAATAGCTCAAGACTTATGTGGCTGGGTCATACCGGTAGACAATGGAGTTGTCAGTTTCTCTGAAAGCACGCTCTCCACAAAGCTCCAGCCCTTAACGCTACTAAACCTAACTTCATGGTCATTCTACTTAATTCTTCAACCCATGACTTGGAATCTATTCTGTGGTCTACTTTCCTGGAGGATAATTTATTGAGAGTTCTAGCTCTCCTGGTCCCTCTAGGTCGGAGACTACTAGATTATAGTTGAAACTTGATAGACGGCTCCTAAGTTTTTGTCAGGAGCTGTATGCCTTTTTGCTAAGTTTTTGTTTTGTTTGTTTAGTTAGAGCTTGGGTTAGCATGGTGAACCGAAGTCTCCGTTTCCCACATTTTCATGCATTATAGAATTGTAGCTCCTTTTCTAATGGAGTGGAGGAAAATCTATGAACTAAGGGAAAACTTGAAATTGCAATTAGATCTTTTAGGATTTTTCATCTATTTCAATGCTAATGCATATTAGCCCACAGGTGGGCAAAATAGTAATCACAGGCAAAAATTCATATCTCTCTCTGTCCCTCTGTCTGTGTCTCTCTGTCTCTCTGTCTCCGTCTCTCTGTCTCTCTGTCTCTGTCTCTCTCTCTCTCTCTCTCTCTCTCTCTCTCTCTCAAGTTTTATTGGGACACATCCACACCTACTTTTAAATCTTTATGTAGTGATGACAATGTTGAACAGTTGTTATTGAGAACATATGGTCTGCAAAGCCTGAAATATTAGCTGTCTGATTCTTTACAGAAATTTATAGAATTTGTTTAAGATTTCTTTAAAGGCTAGAGAGAAGGCTCTGTGTTTAAAAACATTTGTTCTTACAGAAAACCCGAGGTCAAAGTCCCAGCACCATATGGAAGCTCACAACCATCTTTAAATGTAGGACAAGAATATCTAGTCTCTGTCTCTGTGCCCCTCCCTCTTCTCTCTCTCTCTCTCTCTCTCTCTCTCTCTCTCTCTCTCTCTCTCTCTCTCTCATATAGGTAGACAGACAGGTAGATACATAGATAGATTGATACATAGATAGATGCATAGATACATAGAAAAAAGTCATTAATAACTACCTACAGTTTGGGTGCCCTCTCCCTCAACATAGGTAAGATTTAGAATGTTCTCTTACAGTTTGAATTAGGACTGGTCTTAAACATTTAAATTCATTTATTTGGAAAATAAATTATCCAAAGAATTCCACTAAAAAATAGTACATCTTTAAAAGATACCTAGGGAAAGGCTCTTCTATTAAAAGAAATCTATTTTAGGTGCTGGAGCAGTACCTCAGCTGGTGAGCACTTCCTGTTCTGGAAGACATCAGTTTAGTTCTCAACGCTCACAATGGGCAGCTCACAACCACCTGTATAACTGTGTGCTGGCTACATTGAAGTAAACATGACACAAACGAAAGGTCACATCAGAAACGAGGGAACCTCTCTCAGTTATGAAAATGCCTTACAGAGTGAGTTCCAATATAGCCAGGGCTACACAGAGAAACCCTGTCTTGAAAAACCGAAAACAAACAAACAAACAAACAAACAAAAAAACCAGGCTGCAAACAAGTCTTTAGGATATTTTCTTAATTAGTGGTGATAGGGGAGGGTCCATCCCATGATGGGTGGTGCCATCTCTGGGTCCTGGGTCTATAAGAAAGTGGGCAGAGACAGAGACATGACGAGCAAGCCAGAACCAGCACCAACTTCTCTCAGTGATGAACAGTGAGAAACCAGCCAACCAACTGACAAACAACAGAACGTAATTAACCAAACAAAAACCAACCAACCAACCAACCAACCAACCAACCAACCAAAACAAAACAAAACAAAAATAACAACAAAAAACTTCCTGTCCAGTTCGCTTTTGGTCATAGTGTTTAATCACAGCAATAGAAACCTTAACTAAGACACTCCAGCCCCACGGGGTCCAGTGCCCTCTTCTGATCGCAACAGATTGCACCAGTGATGTAAAATCACAATGCATGTTGGCACATACACCACACACACACACGCTCAAAATAATTTTTAAAAGAAATATATTTTAGTCATATCATTAATTAATATATGAGTATAATAAATTCAGTGAACCTTTAATAAGGTCTGATTCTTTTCATTAATATTCTTTTTCTTAAATATAGCACCTAGTCATACCACTCCTGGGCACATACCCAGTGGATTCCCCTGCATACAATAAAGACACATACTCCACTATGTTCATAGCAGCCTTATTTATAAAAGCCAGAACCTAGAAGGAGCCCAGATGTCCCTCAAAGGAGAAATGGATGCAGAAAATGTGGTATATTTATACAATGGAATACTACTCAGCAATTAAAAATAATGAATTCATGCAATTTGTAGGCAAATGGTTGGATCTGGAAAATATCATCCTAAGTGAATTAACCCAATTACAAAAGAATACACATGAAATGCAATCACTGATAAGTGGATATTAATGAGCCCAAAAGCTCTGAACACTCAAGGCACAATTAGCAAATCAAAAGATTCCCAAGAAGAAGGAAGGCGAGGACCCTGGCCCTGAAAAGACTGGGTCCAGTTTTGTAGGAGAGTATCAGAACAGAGAAATGGGGGGGCGGTGATTGGGGAATGGGTGTAGGGAAGAGGACTTATGGGACATATGGTGAGGGGGGAACTGGGAAAGGGGAAAGCCTTTGGAATGTAAACAAAGAATATAGAAAATTAAAAAAAATTAAAAAAATAATATATATATAAACAAAAAAATATAGCACCTAGACCATTTAAACATTTAAGATTTTGACCTGTATAATATTTGATTGTTTCAAGCAAAATTCTTAATAATTGTGGTATTTCCTGTTTGCATACCTTTACTTTCAAGGTTTGGATTAAAGTCTTCTTTATCTATAAGGGAGTCATCTACATTGTCCTTGCAGATTTGTGAAGAAGTCCATCTCAATGTCTAAATGAGTCAGGAGGCCTTTTAAATTTTTATTCTTTACTGACCTCATGTAAAGGAACTCAGGTTATTGGCCAATGCTTTTTTCAGAGAGGCCTACCCTTCTTCAAAGCATTAAATCAACTTGGGAAGAGAATGAGTAATAGACTATCATAATTTAGGGGCATCTTTTTTATACCTAACAACTGTTAAGCTACAAAGTCAGTAGAGATAACTTTACCCAGTGGACAGTATTTGTTTGAGTGATATGTTAAAATTCATGCGGCTTTATCATAATTTTTCCTTGATAAAAGATGCTTCATTTTTACTGTGCTCTAAAATATTATGAAAGCGTATAGAAGGGAAAATGTCTACTAGGCGTGCCAGTAAGAATCAAATTGACTTAAGCTTTCACCTCTACCTCCAAACCTATCTTAGAAGAATTACCAGTAAGCCAGAGTTTTAATTTAATTTAAATTTTAATTCCTTGGGTCCCCAAGAGGTAATTGGGCATCTTTGATACAAGAAACGCCATATGCCTTACTTCCCTCTTTTCTCTGTTGGTAAGCAACATTGAGATGCCTTGTGTGCTATGCTTCTATACTGTGTGATTCAAGGCATGACCCACCCTCTACACACAGGGGATTGAGGATACTACTCTACTTCCTGAATATGTTATCACCTTGATGTCTCTACTCCCTACAGAAATAATAGCACTTACATTTTCCTGCAGTTAGATAATAATGAAGTTTGACCTGTGGGTGGACTCACAAGAGATTTTCTACAAGGTGCAATGGTGTTTGGATAGTCTTTACTTTGTAGTAGAATGTCCTCCAAAATCAGTGTCAGTTTTCCCATCTCCTGTGTATCATCTTTAACAGTTTGACACATCCTAGCATTGTCTGAGAGGAAAACCTCAAGTGAGGAGTTTGCCTACAGCAAGTTGGCTTGTGTCCGTGTCCGCATGTGTCCATTGTCCTGATGCAGGAAGGCCACCCCTCTGTGGGGCGGTGCCATAGTGAAATAGTAAGCCTAGAAGCAGCTCTCCTCCACAGTGTCTGCGTCAGGTTTCTTCTGTGAGTTTTTACACTGACTCCTCTCAATAATTGATATTTAACTGGAAGAGTAAATGGAGTAAACCATAACTTGCTTCTTGTCAGAGTGGTTTATCACAACAGCAAGACGAAACTGGAATACCAGTACTGTCTGCAATACTGTAGTCTAGAGCTTTTCGTTTGCATGGTGTCTTAGTGTTTCCATTGTGAGAAGAGACACGGTGACCAAGGCAATGCTTATAAAGGAAAACAGTAATTGGGGCTGGCTTACAGTTTCCGTTTCAGTCTAGTAGTATTGTGGGGAAGAATGGCAGCATCCAGGCAGACATGATCCTGGAAGAGCAGAGTTCTGCATCTTAATGTGATGGCAGCTAGGAGGAATCTGTCTTCTTGGAGGAAACTACCTTCCACACGAGGTGGAGCTTGAGCATAGGATTCCAGCGTCTGCCTACCCAGTGACACACTCATTCCAACAAGGCCACACCTCCTAATAGTGCCACTCCCCACAGGCCGAGCACATTCAAACCGCCACACATGGTTTCCTCTTGAATATAATAAATCAGTCCTGTCTTTTGGACTCTATTTCTAATTCTAGTTCTTTTGCTATCCCTAGCAACTCATTGATAGTCTTCCATGAAAGCTGGAACCAACTTCCTCCAAATTCGTGTTAACTTTGAGATTTTATTAAAAAATCTGCTCAGCCACCTTAGTGGTGAATAATTTCCAGAAGGTTCCCACAATCCTTTGCCCAAATGCACCAGATGAATCACATTTTATTTCATTTATTTCTCCTTGATCTTATAGCTTCAGTCTGCCTTTCTGTAAAGCTTTCTCATGTGTTCTGTTTTTATGCTTCGAATAATTCTTTTTTTCTGGATCTATTTTTATTTGCACTAAAAGCTACAACATGAAATGGAAGTTTTTATGTGGTCAACATATTTTACAATGGTTTATACTAAGTACTAGTTATTAACAGTTTTCTAAAAGTCAAATAGTTTTCAAATTCTAAAGAATATGAAATTTCAGTTATGAGAATTTTTTCACATTTTTGTGTGGCTAGCGATTGAGTCTTTAAATATTTTTGTTAAAAAACATTTTAAATGACATAAGTTGATTGTGATAATTCATTTTTTTCTTATGTTCTTAGAACATAAGAGGACCTTGCTAAATCATGTTGAAATGATTTATCATACCTTAAGGTACCTTGATTGACTAAGAAACGATTATGAAAATAGAGGTTTTGTCATTTTCATTACACCAGTGCAAAGCATATTTTAATATTAAATTTCCTTTCTGTGCTTTAAATAAAAAAATCATCAAATCCTCAGAAATTCAGGCATTATTCATTGGAAATAACCTGAATACGTTTGATTGGCAAGGCTTGTTCTTAGTGTCAATCTCTACATCCAGGCTTTCATAAGAAGTCTGTGCCTGCTTGCTGATGGAAGAGTTAAGAGTTTTGATACAACAATTTTAGCACTTTTACTGTAAATATTTAGATAGCCTGGGTGGGAAGAGTCTTAGAGAATAGAGCACAGGGAAGGTGCAATCAGTTACTCTGAAGGAAAGCAGTGTGCCCTGGAAGCCGGGCTTCTGTATATGCCCTGATGAAAAGCTGCCAGCGAAGGACTTGGACTCTTTATCTTTGGGCACATGTGGCGTGAGGATTTAAACTACTATGTAAGGTTCAAATTATACCTGCCATTTATGAACCAATAAAATGGCTTTGGAAATCAAACCATTACTCATACAACTGTTGGGTATAGACATGTGAGTGTTACTGTACCCTTTGTTCATTTACACTGCACATCGCCAGAGATGCTACACCCCTGTGCCCAGCACTCTATGGTCTGTGTCCCTGCCCTGCAGGGGACAGAGCACTTTGGGTCCTTCTGCATCTTCTAAGGTTTCTCAAGTGAGCAGCTTTGAAAGATAAAGTGACTTTGGAGCCATACTGAGGTTTGTTTATTACATTGGAAGATGGAGATGGTTCCTCTCTTGAGATGAAAGCGGTAGATATTCTTTTGTGCATTATCAAAAGTTCCCTTTCCTGAGACTCAGGGGCTCATTATAAAAGCAGCCACCGTGTCTATAGGGATCATTTCATACTACTATAGTTCAGGGAGCTGATTCACATAGTGTTAGCATTCTGTCTCTTCCTGTTACTGTAAGCATCAGTTCCTGTTTGTCTTACTCTAGAGTTATTTTCTCTGCTGGTACGTAAGGTAATCTGTTAGCCTCAAAGTCAATCAATCTGAGCTCCTTCTCTTGTGCTTGTCAGAGTGTAAGGAAATACAGACAAGTACAATTCAGCGCAGGAGTGGTATTTTAATCCATGGTTTAAGTTAAACCTGTATAAAGGCAGAATCAATTTGCAGATTTTTGTCTAGGTTAAAATAAAGGTTTAACATAAACTGTGATTTATACAGTATGACAAAGTAAAATGAATAATAAACCATCTTTCTTATTTTCTTATGCTAAAATTTTATTGGGTGACACACACATGCACATACACGCACAGACTTGCTTGCATGTTAAAAACCAAATCAGTTACTAACTCTGTTTAGCTGCATTTTAAAGAATTGATCTTAATTCTGTAATGTATTATGATATTTTTCTGTTTTCCAGAATATTGGAAAGAAGATGACGTGCCAGGAGTTCATTACAAATCTGCAAGGAGTAAACGAAGGTGGGGATTTCTCCAAGGATCTCCTAAAAGTAAGCGCAGGCGGCCTGACGTTCACACTTATGTTCATATTTACTGCTAATTGAAGCTAATGGCTGCTTAAGTTTGTAAGCTTTTTGTTTTGCTTTTTATTGGTGATCAGATAACAAAGGTTTTAAGGTAATAATTTCTGACCATCTGTATCACTGTGAGTCATTGAGAGAAAATAAAGAGATATGGGCCAGGTGGTGATTATACTAGTTAGTGAGTGGTTTTGGTGCTACCAGGGATAGTTAACTTTAGTATCAAGCATCTGTAGACTTGTGGAGGCATGCGTGATCGTGTTCATCCTCAGTCATAGAGACACTCATCTGCCTCTGGGAACAGATTAAATTGTGAAGCGAGGGGATTGCAGTTGTCTTTGTTATTGGTAGCATTAATCATGCTTTCAGCAGACTAGTTTCCAGGAGACAAAATCAACTTTGCCATTCGTAGATTTTTATAGCATTATCAATCCGATGTATTTGATCAAATATGAACAATAATGGTTGTGGAATATGAGTATTTTAGAAGTGGGTTACAAGAAATGTATATTGAGAATGTGATTTTTACAGATCTCTTCAATCCTAGTGTTTCCTTTAAAACGTGGTACATGTAGCTTTCTTTTGGAAGCAGTCACCCTGGAAGATGGCCTAAGAATGGTAGCATATTTGAATATGCTGTGCGATGGAAATGCGGCTGTGGAGAGAGGTGCCTTTCATTGCATTTTATGTAACTCCTAGTCTGTTCTATGGTGCATGCTAAGCTAGGGCTGCGCTGCCCAGCCACTCTGTCAGTACTGTGTAGCGTATAAAGAAAGGGCAGGGGTCTGCCACAGTCTGGAAAACTAAAGAAGGTATTGCATTCGGTACTGTCAGACTCTAGAACACAATGGATTTAATGCAACTGATTTTAAAAGTTACATGGTGAAAAACTCAAGAAGTCCAGTAGTTTTCATTTCCTATATAACAAAATTTTAAAAATTAAAATATAATTATATTTCCCCCTCTCCCCAGTCTCTTCTAAGTACTTCCATCCCTTGAAGTCCCTTGAAATCAGGGCTTCTTTAAAATGTGTTATTGTTGCAAGAATGCAACTTGCTCAGTCCAGGTAGTGCTACTGTGTACATATGATTCAGGTGATTGTGGGGGTGCCCACTTGTTTGGGTAACCAAATAATTGGACTAGTGTCTGGGAATAGTAGTGGCATTCTGTGCGGCGACTGTCACGTGAAATGTGGCTTTCCTTTTAGAATAGCCCTTTGCCATTCACCCAGCAAGATAAGGTCTTTGTTTTGGTTTGATAAGAAGAATGAGTTTTAATATCAGTTTTAATTTAGGATAGGTTTTCTTGAAAGCAGCGTGGCTTTATTTCATTATTGAGTATTCAACCTTTCTCCTGACTTTTCTTCCTCCTTTCTTTCCTCCTCCCTCTCTTTCACCTATTTAAAATTTTTTGATATTTTCCTTTCTTTTTATTTTGAACTATGTTTTTTTTTTTTAAAGTTGGGGAGAAAACTCCAATTGTCTACAGTGGTCATTTAACTTCTAGCAGTTTTTTAAATATCCCAACAAGAACTTTGACTATAAATTTTTTTGAATAAAAGTTATAGCATCCATAATTCAAAGTGGAAGAAGTTAGATACAGGAAGCAGACAGCCTGAAGTGGTAGATGATTTAGCTTCTCCAGAGCAGGCAGTGCTTGAGATGAGATTTTAATACACACCTAGAAGCCTTATTTTCCATTCAAAATATTGGCTTCAAGTTTCCACCTCCTACAGTCTAGATGTTTGGTTTAGGGTGGTTCGAATACTTTATTTCCTCGAGTAAAGATAACACTGAATTTAAATTATTACAGATTTATTTGAGTAGATTGTTACCAGATTCATTAATTAAATGCATTTTTTATTGCTCTCTCCAAGGACAGAGTTTAGGCAAGATCCCTTTAGAAGAAGCTTCAAAGCTCTACAGGCATCCTGTGTCTATTCCTTTTTGGCTGGATGCTTTACAGATACACACTCTAAATATAATTTCTCATTTGGTATTCTTAAGGAGATGATGCAATTAAAAAATAATGGAAAATTTGGGCAGAAAGTTGCAGCTCTTAAACAGACTCAGAGGTCAGCAAAGAGAAATGAATTGTAGACAAGGATTAATGCATTTTATTGGGCATGAATGAAACATAATTAGAGAATACAGAATTGTGCAATACAGGTTTATAACCATTAGCTTTTTATTCAGCTATGAATGTAAGCAAGGGTGAACAAAAACAACTCAAACATGGCCTGGAAAGTCAGAGATAAAAGTGTGTAAGCTCAAACTCCACAAAGGATCCGTTTCCATAGAGTTGACAAAAAGAACTATAGGGATCCTTCTAGAAAAAGCAAGAGCAAAGCCAGCCCAGCTCATTTCCACATCTCCATCTGGGCATCTGATCTCTGCACTCAGCAGGGGAAAACCTGGAAACGTGACAGTGACAGTCGCCCTACCTTCCTCTGGTTCCTTTGGCCACAAGCAGAAGGAGGTCTTGGTGTTCCCCTTTTCATACCTCCACGCCCTCCACGTGACTATCCTTCCTCCTGTGTATTTGATTCTGTGATAATGAATGCAAGTATATTTGGGAAATATGAATGGGACCATATTTTATTAATCCTGTTACTTGAGATGCTGTACTATTCTTTTACAAACATTAATATTGCATGGGGCTATATAAAAGTGCAAGGAATCCATTATTTCTCCTAACTTCCAAGCTTGAAAAAGTAATGAGCAGGTTCACTAAAAGGAAGAAGGGTCATCTCTCTCTCTCCAGTCAGATTAGAAATCATATGAAAATTGTCTTAATGAAATTTTACTGTTCTTGATGTTTTTCACAGTATTGAATATCATGCGACATAGCTCAGATATAACTAGCAATATGAAAAGCAATGAAAGTCATTGGCTTATAAAACCTTGGTTCACTTAGGATATAAACACAATAGGGGTTTAGTAGACCCTGCTTTTCTGATTTTCCTTTTTATGAAGATAAATGTATGTTTAGATATTTGTGAGCTATGCAGAAATAAATTCAATCTTTAAAACAAAAATACAATGGGGATTATTTTAAAGAAAAAAAAAAAAGATGGACAGCAATATGGACCCGTCACTCTTCGGGCTGCTGCTGGGAACTCTGCAGGAAGCATACACTGAAAGAGGCCGCTCAAGACCAGTTGTCCAGCGAGAAGCTGGGGCTTGAGGACCAGTGCCAGCGGCGTTGAGGGATGTGGACGTGAAGTCACATTTGGAGCCTCTTGGTTGAGCTTCTGTGGCTGGGCTGTTTGCTTAGATTCCCTCATTCTCTCTTACTGTGTTCTAACCAAATAAAGTGTAAACAAGTAAGAAAAATAGAATTCCGTCTTCGCGGTGCTCTGACATCAGAATGCATCAGAGTGCTTCTTGGCAGGGTTTGAGATGTCAGTGGAGAATCTGGAGAGCAGGATGTCGCACCTGGAGCAGGTCATATGATTGCTCAGCTTCCGTGCAGAGCATGTGGTCATGGTGCCCGCCCCTTAGAGGGAATGGAGGGGTGAGGGGTTAAGATGTAATGTGTGTCCATCCATCAGGCACAAGGTTTCCTCATAGGGTGGGAAAGTCCTGGGCCCCAAGTGTGTGTGAAAGTTGCCAGTGATGTCACCAGTGATTGAGTCCTGGGGGAGGGGTCTTACTTAGATTTTACTCCGTTGTGCCCTGATAAATACAGCATCTGTCCTGTGCCTATAGCTGTGGTGTTCTTCATTTGGGCCCATTAAGCACATAGAAACAACTGCCCAGCCTCTTCCTTGACCTTTTATTCCTGCACTACAAGGGTAAACTCAGTTTCCCTGTTGTCTTCAAACTTCCTCAAGTGATGCTTTTAAAGCAAAATGTGGCTTGGCAGAAAATACCTTTGGAAATTGTGGCGATCTTGAGGCATTCATTCAGTGTCAGGGAGGAGTGGTCTTAACACTGGTTCAGTTCTTGTAAACTCAAATCACAGCTCTTAAGTTTGTTTTCCTCTTATGCTACTAGTTTAGACAAAGAAGTATGCACAAATAATAAAGCCAGCAAATGTTCAGAGCTAAATCTAAGAAGGTTGCTCTTTTTATAGCAGCAATTTCAAAAGATCATGGCCAGAAGACTGAAGGAGAGGAAGAAGGGGGCCTCGGTCTGAAACAGGTCTATACTCTTTATAAATGAGAAGCCAGAAGCGAATTCTCACAAATGCTTGATCTGAGTTATATCCGGAGTTATGTAGTTGAAAATAGGAACTTATGGGTGGTATTTAAGTGTAGCTATAAAAAGAGCATCAACTGCTGCCTGGAGTAGGTGAGCTCTCAGAGAGAAGGTCATGTAAACCTGGTAGCAACAGTATCTATGGAGGAAAGGCCTTTCCGAGCTTGTGCTAGTATGAGGAGGAGAGCCTTTGAAAAGAAAAGCGGTGCTAGTGAGCTTTTACAGAGAAAAGCATTAAAGGTGATGGCCCAAAATACAGACTCTCGCTGCCTTTTTCCAGTGTGGCACATCACGCTGAGTGGTGTGATGAAAGGCGTGTTTCTGCTTCTGCCTTCGCTCCACAGACGTCTGGAAGCACGCTGCTGCTTTCAGGCCTGAGGTCATCGTGGGCAGGATAATGATGATGCCTTTTGTCTGGTTCATACCTCGAACGAAAAATGGAGATGAGAATGAGGATGAGTATCCGTGAAGTAGCTGAAATTCTACAAACCGTGTTGTGCTTTTTTTTTTTTTTAAATCCCTCCCCAAAAGAAGTCTGTTAGAACAGTACGGTGGAACAGATGCTGCTTGAAGAGTACAGACAGATTTTTTTTTTCACCAAAAGGAAAAAAGTTGGTTGGGGGTGGTAGTAATCGGTAAGTGTACTGTAATGGCATATTAGTGATTCTTAGGCAGATTCTATTTTTAATTTGACCACAAAGAAGGGCTACAAGGTTTCATACTCCAGTGCCTCCACAAAATTTTGAATGTTGGTGTATGTTTGGAGTCTTCCTAAAACAGTGTATGTTCGTAAGCCTGCCTTCCACGGCAGTTGTTGCCGTGTGTCAGACATGCGCACAGTCTTCACTGAAAGCCAATCTCACACTGCAACCTTAAGCCCGTCTCTCTGCTTATGATCTGCTCTGTGGGCCTAGAGGGCCTCGGAGAGTAAAGGTCTACGAGGCAAGCAACCCAGGATTATCATGTTTACTCACTGAGGAAGGATGGAGCACATCTCAATTGAGAGGAATGTGTAGCTACAGTAAGAACAGCTCACAGAGGAAAACTGTTTTACGGTTGTTGTGATACTTCATTGTGTACAGATCACTGGCATGAACAGACTCAACAATCTGAGAACAATAGTACGGCGATCATTTTAATAATCTTTCACACCCTCTTTCCTTCCTCTTTGGATTTCTTCCCCCTTCCCTCCTTTCTTCTGTCTCCCCTTCCTCACTCCCTCTCCCTCCCTCCCCTGATTATGGCAGGAAGCACTCTACTACTGCTGAGCTACAGCCCCAACCCTGGCCTGATCTCTTTCATCTGCATCATAAACACATCACTGTGTAACTACTGGTGGATACAAGTAGCTGCAACTGGAGACTAGCCTAAGTACATATTAGAGCCAGTGTTTCAGTGACAAAGTAATAGTCACATTACATCTTCTAATACAGACTAAATGAGTGTTTGGTTCTTAACGTTTAAGTTGAAGTCATTTTTAGGAAATAGAGTATTTTTGAGGCAGGGTCTCACTTTTAAATGGGCTGATCTGACTTTACACTCTGTATAGCCTAGGCCCACCTCAAATTTAGAAATCCTCTTCAGCTGAGTTCTGAGATTAGTTATATGACCATACCACAATCTAAAAATTTTCAGAATTAGAAAGATTAATGTAGAGAAAGCATGTATGTTAGTTATGTGTTGGTAGCAAGAAGTGATTTGATAATGATGCGAACAGAAAACAGAATCTTTGAGGATAGTAGGTCCTTAAATAGAACTGTTGTAGTTTTGCATAGCCTCTCAGACAGTGGCTATATTCTGTCTACAGAGTAATGATGAGTCATCAGAACGGTGGTTCTCTGTTTGCTTAGTCTCATTTGGAGATGGGAGTGTGAAATAGATTTGGAAAAATTGCCAAAAAAATGTTTTATAAAGATTTGTTGCATTTAAAGAAATGAGCTTCAATCAGAAAGCCAGCTAACACAGAATACATTATTATTGTTTACCCCAAATCATGCTGGAACTTTCATTCTCTCTCTGTGTTTTATTTCTCTTAGTAGATATAGACAACCTTGCATATTAAACCATGAATAGATTAAAAAATATTTGGTAGGGAAATTAAATTTGCCTTGAACAGGTACAGATACAGACTTTTTCCCAGTTATACTCTAAATAGTAAAACAATTATTGCTGTAGCATTATTTATTTATTATATGTAAGTACATGGCAGCTGTCTTCAGACACCCCAGAAGAGGGCATCAGATCTCGTTATGGATGGTTGTGAGCCACCATGTAGTTGCTGGGATCTGAACTCAGAACCTTCAGAAGAGCAGTGCGTGCTCTTAACCACTGAACCATCTTTCCAGCCCTCTAAAAATAAAAATATTTTTGAATTACTATATAATTACACCATTTCTCCTCTCTTATCTTTCTATATCTTCCCTTATACTCTGCGTGTTATCTAATTCATTTTTTCTTTACTTGTTGTGTTGCTAGATATATAAACACAACTCCTCAGAAGTCCATGCAATGTTACATGCATGTACACATGCACACAGAGAGGGGGGGGGTAGAGAGGGAGAGACAGAGACAGAGACAGAGACAGAGACAGAGAGGAGAGAGGGATGACTGAGCTGCCTACTTGACAATGGCCGGCTGAGGTGGGCCCTTCCCTAGGGCAGAACATTTCTCTCAGCATTACTTGTTTGCTTGTAGCTAGAGATGGTTGTAGCTTTTCTTCTTCTTCCATCTTGACATGTCCATTACTGTCATCAATGTTCAGATCTTGTTTAAGCAACCATGTTGATCAAACTTTATGGATATATAGCCTTTCTGATATTTCTTGGAGACAGACTACAGAGAACTTCCTGGTCCTCTTGATTTTACAGTCATTTTGCCTACTCTTGTGCAGTGGTCCCTGAGCCTTGTGTGTTGAAGATCTATCAACTGAGACTGGGCACCACTCTACACCTCATTCTGTGCATGTTGATTGGTCGTAGTTTTCTATCATAGGCTCAGTCGGATGCAAAGAGATGTTTCACTGATAAGAGCTGAGAACTATACTTATCTGTGTGTATAAAGATAAATATTTAGAATGCAGTCATAGTTTATGCAGGTTTAGTAAGGTAGCAGTTATTGGTTAACTGCCAGATTCCATAACATCACTTGCCCTAGGTAGTTGGCTAGGTTTCCCATCCTAGGCATGTTTTTCTCTTGTTGAATGGGCCTGAGAGGCAATTAGAGAGTTGTTGGTCACCTTAAAATGCATGCCACTGTTGTGACCTTGGGGTTATTGTGCCTTGTGAGCTCATAGGTGTCACAGCTGGGTAAGAGTATTGTTTGTTTGCTTTCCTTTGGTGATAGCTTGCATGGGTGCCATGAAAGCTAGTCCCCAGGGAGGAAGCTTTAAAGGAAGTCTTTCATGAATCTTTCAGTGTCCCATTTGTCAAATGGACACATTCATCCATTGCCCTCCACTGTTTCCTAGTCACAAGGATTTCCTTACCTTCAAGGTATGTCTTTGGATATTACTGCCACTTAAAAGAACGCTGTATAGGAAAGCCAATTCAGATCTTGTTGCTAAGACAAGTCACCTGATTGTAAGATTACTTGATTCTTGATATAAATATTTCATTAGAATGCAAAAATAGGTAAATTATTATTTGTCTCATTTACAAAAACATAAATTGTTTACTCAAAATATTATCTTAAAGGAATAACTTCATTTCAAGTTGTTATTTTTATGGAATAACCTTAGGCAAAAGGTTTTGAAAAGAGAAATATTTTGAGACCATATTGTTTGATAAGAAGAAAGTATTTCCTATCATTCCGGTGGGAGTCAGCTCCTTCTTACCCTCCTTAGTGATTTGTATATCGTCACACACACACACACACACACACACACACACACGCACACGCACACGCACACGCACACGCACACATACACACAGAGCTAGTTTGGTTCTTCCTAGGTCAAATCAACTAATTTAATTTTTAAAACACTTGAGATAACCGCAGTTCTCAGAGTTATCTTTGGTCTATTAAACAGTAAGAGACATAGTCTAGAACTGTTCCATAATATAGCCTTAGATATTATTACATTTTTTAGTAAAATAACCAAATAAGGCTTTTAAAAGAATTGTTCTTATTTCCCCATTAACTTATGTGTCTGAGTTGAGGAACAGAGTCCTTAATGGGACAGGTAGCACGTCATGCCCTCATGTAGCTTAGAGTCGGATAGAATACATGATAACACAAAATAGGTCATGTGCTACTCAAAATCATGCACAGAATGTGTCTATATCCAAAGCAGAGTTACTAGACTTGTTTATCTAACATCAGACGAAATTTAGTAGGACTTACAAGTTCTCACTTTAGTAAGGCTGTACTAAATATATTGGGTGAAGCAAAGATGAGTAAGACATGCACTGAGTAATTTTTAATCAGTTATAGTATTTTTCAGACCTGGCCATCCATTAAAATCACCAGAATAAGGAAAGAAAAATCAGAGGCAAAAAATATCCCAACTCAAATGCCAGTGAATAAAAGCAGAATGTTGGAGAAGGTCTTGCAATTTGACACCAAACTAAGCATACCCTCTAGAGTTGACTCCCTTCCAAGGAAATGAAAGAAAATGTTATAAGAATAATCAGAGCAACTTTATTAGCAGTAGTTCCAAATTAGAAATCATTCAGATGTCACCAGTAGATGAGGTGTGTGAGCTCCAATGAAAGAGAACTGCATGGAAGTGAAAAAGAACGACCTCCTGACACAGATCGCAGAAGAGAGATGCTGTGCGTCTTACCCGGGCCTTATACATTGATCTCGTTAGTGGCCAAAACCAGTGTAAGATGGTGAAAACAGATAAGCAACAGAAAAAACAAAACCAGTGTCTTTCTTCAGGGATGTGATGATGAGAATTTCCTAGGTATCTGGAAACTTCCCGAAATGCTACCATCAATAGATTTCAGGGCAAATGTCACTTGGGATGTGTGTGTAAGTCTTCACTGGCGGCCTTCTCCCAACCCACCCCTCTAAGTGTCCTGCTCTGTCATTCTCAGAAGCTGCCACAGCAATTAGAGCTGTTGAGAGGATGTAATCCAGAGTGGGTAGGTTGTCCTTTGTTTACATTTCACCAAGTGCTGTGAATGTGTGATGTGACATAGTATGGACTTCTTGGGTCGTTCTTAGGGCCGAGATGCCTGCTCTTGCTGCTCTAGCTTCCCCAGTGCAAAGTCAGACTTCTAGTAGGACAGTGTTTCCTTCTAGGAGCCTTAAAGATGATTCACCTCCAGGTTCACTTAAGCTTTTCACAGGATTGAGCCTCATGTGGTTGTAGACTGAGGCCCTGCTTTTGTTTCTGGTTATTCGCCAGGAGTCTTCTCAGTTTCTAGAGTTGACCATTCTTTCTTTATCCATCTTGAAATCCAACAACCAAGTCTTTTCATATCTATCTGATAACCCCACGTCCTTGACCCCCACAAACCTGTCTTCTGCCTCCTCTTTCTGCTGGTTTTCCACCTCTGGCTCATACCGAGGGACTGTTGTCAATTGTGTTGTGAAGGACTTGCATGATTACACTGTGTCAACCTGGATTATTCAGAGTCCATTTTCTGTATTAAGGTCAGCTTCTTTGCAGTCTAAATTCAATTTGCCAAGACTCTTACCACCAGTATTGGATTACGTATTGGATTAAATCAGCAGGAGAGAGAGGGCAGAGTGAGGGGCAGAGGCGGGAGGGGGGAATGGGGGTGATATGCATATGAGAGCTTTCAGGCCAAAAAGAAACAATCTGGGAAATCACATTCTACTGGCAGAATTTAGTTGTCCTTTGAAAGACAATTCTGATGAATACTCTGGGTCCAGAGTAGGATGTATTTTTGATTAGGGGAGAGACTCAGAATACCAGTGTGGAGAGGGGCCGGGCAGCAGTGTGCGGTACATTCAGAGCAACCCTTCCACGTGAATACATTCTCCTGTGTTATTATTACAATGAGATTGTTCAGGCCAGTGTAGCATGAAACCAGAGTTTTGTTTTATATCAAAGTATAAAATAGAAATTTCAAAAAGTTTATGATCATTCACTGGGCATAGTTGTGCTATTTTTAAAAAAGACTAGGGCAGTTTTATGCTGAGATTTTTTTTTTTTGTACCACCTTCACATTAACTGTTAGAACTTTGTAGAATTACACTTGAAAGTATAAAAATCTATTTCCATATTTCTACATTTCTGAAAACTCCCAGTCTGTAATCCAAGGGATGTGATATTACATAAAACTATGACACTCCCACAGTGTTGTCTACAGGACCTCTCTGAGCACAGCTAGTGGTCAACTTAAGTACACAGACTGGGGAAGATCCTGTAGGCATGTGGCATCTCCCATTGTCTATTTAAAAGTCACAGCTATGTCATTCAGTGTTCTGTAGATAAGCTGTATAAGCAAGAAGTCCTCCTGTGGACATGGCCCTGGGTTTAATGCTACTTTTTAAAAATGGCTGCATATACATCTTTGTTTTGAAAGATCTGTATCTATACAAAAAGTTATAGACTACTTCCTGCTTTCCTTTTAAAAATATAGTGTAAGTCGTTGGTGGGTGTTCTTATTAAAACTTCTAAATGTATATGTGTAAGATCTAACATACTGAAATCAGCATAGCTAGGTGATCTTTTGAGAAGCTGGATCTGAGAAGCAGGGAGAGAAGGGAGGCCGTGGCGGTGGGAGGCCGGGGGTCTGTCCGTCCGTGGGCACCGTCAGTTTCCCTTTCCTCTGCTGGCGGATAGATATTCCTACTCTTCCCCAGGCTTCCTTCACGTCTCTCACCAGTGTTTGTTTTCCTTCCTTCCCTTCCCACCTTCCACTCAAATCTGGAATGATATCGGCCATGTGATCGCAGGCCCATGAAGGGAGACTCTTGAGTTTTTCATGATGGTGAGAAGAGAAATAGTTATTTCTCCACATCGGCATCGGCATCGCTGTCTGAGTCAGAGTTGGTGCTAATCCTTCCTAGCAGAGTTAGCTCAGCTCATTAACTCCTGCAAGGAAGCACAGTTCCTCATTGTGGGCGACAGTCTCTGGTCACTGTCCTGCCTTCATTTCTACTGACATCTTGATTTAAGCATTGCACTTTATATTCAAAGATTGGACTCCTGTTTCTAAATCTGTACTTTTTCTGCTCGTTTACTACTTTACAATGTTAAGATACATTTTCTAGAAGCTCTTAAATGTTCTCTTCATCTCTTATATGCTCTTATTTCCACAACAGTTATGATTTTCACAATATATGTCTTTGTTTATCCACTCTTTCAATTAATTATATTTCTCTGGAAAAATATGATTTTTAAAGAATGAAATCAAACCAACCAAGTACTATCCATGGGCTGAGATAGGCCCCCAGCACATATGTAGCAGATGTGCGGCTTGGCCTTCCTGTGGTCCTGTGCAGCCAGAGCCGGGGCTGTCCCAAAAGCTGTGCCTGTCTGTGGGGTATGTTCTTCTAGCTGGCTGCCTTGTCTGGCCTCAGTGGGAGAGGAAGCACCTAGCCTCGCAGACACTTGAGGTGCCAGGGTGGGAGGATGCCCAGGCAGGCTCCCACCAGCTCAGAGAAGAGGAGAGGGATGGAGGAAGGATGTGGGGAGTGGGTAACCAAAAGGGGTCACTGAGGATGACTTTACAGTGAATAAGTTAAAAAAATAAATTAAAGCTTCCCGCCCAGCTGGTGGTGGAGAAGCCGGAGGGTCACCCAGCGTGCCAGGTGCTCAGAACCATCCGGCGGCGGCGGCAGAACCAGGTACCTGAGACAGCCCAAGCTTAAGACCTTCGGGGACTCAGGCCTGGAGTGGGAGTTGGGCACAGAATAGCGGGTGCACTCTGCACTCGCGGGGCGGACCCCGAGCTCCCTGCAGGCAGCTGCCATATTGCCTGCAGCTTCCCGCCCAGCTGGTGGTGGGGAAGCCAGAGTCAGCCAGTGTGCCAGGTGCCCAGACCCAGCCGGAGGCCGAACCAGCCTCCCATCCAGCCAGTGGCAGGGAAGCTGGAAACCGGACCCAGCCAGCTTCCCAGCAGCTTGGGACCAGCAGGCAGAACCAGATAACTGAGATATCCCAACTTTAAGACCCCTGGGGAAACAGGATATCAGTCAGCAAACCCTGAGCAGGAGCAGTGCAGAGCAGCCGCCCAACAGGCGGAACCAAATACCTGGGATATCCTGAGGTTAAGACCTCGGGGGACTCAGGCCACCTGTCAGCAATCTGTGAGCAAGACCCCCGCAGGACAGTGATTCAGATATCCCAGTCGCTGGGAAATAGCCTTACAACCCCACAGGAGGGTCAAGCACCAGCTAGTATCTACAGGACCAACTAACACCAGAGTTAACCAGATGGCAAAAGGCAAACGTAAGATCGCTACTAACAAAAATCAAGGCAATATGGCGGCATCCGAACCCAGTTCCCCAACAGCAATAAATATTGGATACCCCGAAACACCAGAAAAACAAGACTCAGATCTAAAATCACTGGTCAGGATGCTGATAGAGGAACACTTAGATAAATCTCTTAAAGTAATACATGAGAAAATAGATCAAAAGCTAGAAGCCATTGCAAGACAAACACAATTAAATCCCAGATATCTCAACACACCAGAAAAACAAGACTCAGATCTAAAATCACTGGTAAAGATGCAGATTGAGGATCACTTAGATAAATTTCTTAAAGTAATAGAGGAGAAAATAGATCAAAAACTAGAAGCCCATACAAGGCAGACACAAAAATCACTTAAAGAAATCCAGGAGAATATAGAGCAAAAAATGAATCCCAATAAGGGGGAGAAACAAAAATCACCCAAAGAAATACAAGAGAACATGGGTCAACGAGTAGAAGTCATAAAGGAGGAAACACAAAAATCCCTTAAAGAATTACAGGAAAACACAAACAAGCAACTGAAAGATCTGAGCAAAATCATACAAAATCTAAAAACAGAAGTAGAAACAACTAAGCAATCGCAAAGGGAGACAATGTTGGAGATAGAAAACCTTGGGAAGAAATCAGGAGTCATAGATGCAAATATCAACAATAGAATACAAGAGATAGAAGACAGAATCTCAGATGCTGAAGATACCATAGGAACCATGGATTCAACAATTAAAGAAAATGCAAAATGCAAAAAGCTGGTAACCCAAAACATTCAGGAAATCCAGGACACAATGAGAAGACCAAACCTAAGGATTATAGGAATAGATGAGAATGAAGATCTACAACTTAAAGGGCCAGCAAATATCTTCTACAAAATTATGGAAGAAAATTTCCCCAACCTAAAGAGAGAGATGCCCAAGTATATACAAGAAGCCTATAGAACCCCAAATAGACTGGACCAGAACAGAAATACTTCCCGTCACATAATAATCAAAACCCCAAATGTACTAAACAAAGAAAGAATATTAAAGGCAGTAAGAGAAAAAGGACAAGTAACATATAAAGGAAGACCTATCAGAATTACACCAGACTTCTCACCTGAGACCATGAAAGCTAGAAGATCCTGGGCAGACCTCATGCAGACCCTAAGAGAACACAAACTTCAGCCAAGACTACTATACCCAGCAAAACTCTCAATTGCCATAGATGGGGAAACCAAGATATTCCATGACAAAAACAAATTTGCAAGATACTTATCTACAAACCCAGCCCTACAAAGGATAATAGGGGAAAAATACCAACACAAGGGGGGAAACAACACCCCAGAAGAAACAAGATAGAAACCCCATCTCATCCAACCCAAAAGAAGAGAACCACTCAAATACAAATAATAATAACAATTCCCAAAATGTCAGGAAGTAATAATTACTATTCCTTAATATCTCTTAATATCAATGGACTCAACTCCCCAATCAAAAGACACAGACTAACAGACTGGATACGGAAACAGGACCCTACATTTTGCTGCATACAGGAAACACATCTCAGTGTCAAAGACAAACACCACCTTAGAGTAAAAGGCTGGAAGACAGTTCTACAAGCAAATGGTCCCAGGAAACAAGCTGGAGTAGCCATTCTAATATCAGATAAAATCGACTTTCAACCTAAAGTCATCAAAAGAGACACAGAAGGTCACTTCCTGCTTGTCAAAGGGAAAATCCACCAAGAAGAATTCTCAATACTGAACATCTATGCACCAAATGCAAGGGCACCCTCATTCGTAAAAGAAACTTTACTAAAGCTTAAAGCACACATCGCACCTAACACAATGATTGTAGGTGACTTCAACACTCCACTCTCCTCAATGGACCGATCAGGAAAGCAGAAACTAAACAGGGACACAGTGAAACTAATTGAAGCTTTGGACCAATTGGATTTAACAGATATATATAGAACATTCCATCCTAAAACAAAAGAGTATACCTTTTTCTCAGCACCGCATGGTACCTTCTCAAAAATTGATCATATAATTGGTCACAAGACAGACCTCAACAAATACAAGAAGACCGAACTAATCCCATGTCTCCTATTGGATCACTATGGAGTAAAAGTGATCTTCAATAGCAAGAAGAACAACAGAAAGCCCACATACACATGGAAACTGAACAATACTCTACTCAATGACACCCTGGTCAAGGAAGAAATAAAGAAAGAAATCAAAGACTTTTTAGACTTCAATGAAAATGAAGGTACGACCTACCCAAATCTCTGGGATACAATGAAAGCAGTGCTAAGAGGAAAACTCATAGCCCTGAGTGCCTCCAAAAAGAAACTGGAAAGAGCATACACTAGCAACTTAACAGCACACCTGAAGGCGCTGGAACAAAAAGAAGCTAACTCACCCAGGAGGAGTAGAAGAGAGGAAATCATCAAACTAAGGGCTGAAATCAATCAAGCAGAAACAAAGAGAACCATACAAAGAATCAACAAAACCAAGAGCTGGTTCTTCGAGAAAATCAACAAGATAGATAAACCCTTAGCTAGACTAACCAAAGGGCACAGAGATAGTATCCAAATTAACAAAATTAAAAATGAAAAGGGGGATATAACAACAGAAACAGAGGAAATTCAAAAGATCATCAGATCCTACTACAAAGGCCTATACTCAAAACAACTGGAGAATCTGGAGGAAATGGACAATTTCCTAGACAGATACCAAATACCAAAATTAAATCAGCATCAAGTAGACCAGCTAAACAGTCCCATAACCCTTAAAGAAATAGAAGGGGTTATAGAAAGCCTCCCAACCAAAAAAAGTACGGGACCAGATGGTTTTAGTGCAGAATTCTACCAGACCTTCAAAGAAGACTTAACACCAATACTCTTCAAACTATTCCACAAAATAGAGACAGAAGGGACACTGCCCAACTCGTTCTTCGAAACCACAATTACGCTGATACCTAAACCACAAAAAGATCCAACAAAGAAAGAGAACTACAGGCCAATTTCTCTTATGAATATAGATGCAAAAATACTAAATAAAATTCTTGCCAACCGAATCCAAGAGCATATCAAAATGATCATTCACCATGATCAAGTAGGCTTCATTCCAGGAATGCAGGGATGGTTCAATATACGGAAATCCATCAATGTAATCCACTACATAAACAAACTAAAAGAAAAAAACCACATGGTCATCTCATTAGATGCTGAAAAAGCATTTGACAAAATTCAGCATCCTTTCATGCTAAAAGTCTTGGAAAGAGCAGGAATTCAAGGCCCATACCTAAACATAGTAAAAGCAATCTACAGCAAACCAGTAGCCAACATCAAAATAAATGGAGAGAAAGTTGAAGCAATTCCACTAAAATCAGGGACTAGACAAGGCTGTCCTCTCTCTCCATATCTTTTCAATATAGTACTTGAAGTTCTAGCGAGAGCAATCAGACAACATAAGGAAGTCAAAGGGATACAAATTGGAAAGGAAGAAGTCAAAGTATCATTATTTGCAGATGATATGATAGTCTACTTAAGCGATCCAAAAAACTCCACCAGAGAACTTCTACAGCTGATAAACAACTTCAGCAACGTGGCTGGTTATAAAATTAACTCAAGCAAATCAGTAGCCTTCTTGTACTCAAAGGACAAGCAGGCTGAGAAAGAAGTTAGGGAAATAACACCCTTCACAATAGCCACAAACAACATAAAGTACCTTGGCGTAACTCTAACCAAACAAGTGAAAGATCTGTATGACAGGAACTTCAAGTCCCTGAAGAAAGAAATCGAAGAAGACCTCAGGAGATGGAAAAATATTTCTTGCTCCTGGATTGGCAGGATCAATATAGTAAAAATGGCCATCTTGCCAAAAGCAATCTACAGATTCAATGCAATCCCCATCAAAATCCCAAATCAATTCTTCATAGATCTAGAAAGAGCAATTCTCAAATTCATCTGGAGCAACAAAAAACCCAGGATAGCTAAAACTATTCTCAACAATAAAAGGACTTCTGGGGGAATCAATATCCCTGACCTCAAGCAGTACTACAGAGCAATTGTGTTAAAAACTGCATGGTATTGGTACAGCAACAGGCAGGTAGATCAATGGAATAGGATTGAAGACCCAGAAATTAACCCACAGACTTATGGTCACTTGATCTTTGATAAAGGAGCCACAACCATCCAGTGGAAAAAAGATAGCCTTTTCAACAAATGGTGCTGGTTCAACTGGAGGTCAACATGCAGAAGAATGCGAATTGACCCACTCTTATCTCCTTGTACTAAGATCAACTCCAAGTGGATCAAGGACCTCCACATAAAACCAGACACACTGAAACTATTAGAAAAGAAACTTGGGAAGACCCTGGAGGACATGGGCACAGGGGTAAAGTTCCTGAACAGAACACCAATAGCTTATGCTCTAAGATCAAGAATTGACAAATGGGACCTCATAAAATTACAAAGTTTCTGTAAGGCAAAGGACACTGTCAGAAGGACAAAACGGCAACCAACAACGTGGGAAATGATCTTCACCAACCCCACATCCGACAGAGGGCTAATATCCAATATATACAAAGAACTCAAGAAGTTAGACCCCAAAGAACCAAATAACCCTATCAAAAAATGGGGTACAGAGCTAAACAAAGAATTTTCACCAGAAGAAATTCGGATGGCCGAGAAACACCTTAAGAGATGTTCAACATCATTAGTCATCAGGGAAATGCAAATCAAAACAACCCTGAGATTCCACCTCACTCCAGTCAGAATGGCTAAGATTAAAAACTCGAGAGACAACAAGTGCTGGCGAGGATGTGGAGAAAGAGGAACACTCCTCCACTGTTGGTGGGATTGCAAAATGGTAAAACCACTCTGGAAATCAGTGTGGCGGTTCCTCAGAAAATTGGGCATGCCACTCCCAGAGGACCCTGGCATACCATTCCTGGGCATATACCCAGAGGATTCCCCTGCATACAACAAAGACACATGCTCCACTA
Source organism: Apodemus agrarius (assembly GCA_964023405.1). NCBI lineage: Eukaryota > Metazoa > Chordata > Mammalia > Rodentia > Muridae > Apodemus > Apodemus agrarius. The sequence continues at coordinate 60,408,118 of OZ030023.1, read as the reverse complement.
TGTTTATAGCAGCCTTGTTTATAATAGCCAGAAATTGGAAGGAGCCCAGATATCCCTCAAAGGAGGAATGGATACAGAAAATGTGGTATATTTATACAATGGAGTACTACTCAGCAATTAAAAATAATGAATTCATGCAATTTGTAGGTAAATGGTTAGATCTGGAAACTATCATCCTAAGTGAGCTAACCCAATCACAAAAGAATACACACGAAATGCAATCACTGATAAGTGGATATTAATGAGCCCAGAAGCCCTAAATACTCAAGGCACAATTAGCAAGTCAAATGACTCTCAAGAAGAAAAAAAGGAGAGGACCCTGGGCCTGTAAAGATTGGATCCAGTATTGTAGACCCAGAACAGAGAAATCGTGGGGGGGGGGGGGAGAGTGGGGAATAGCATGGGGGGGAGAGGAATTATGGGACATATGGTGGGGGGTACCTGGGAAAGGGGAAAGCCTTTGGAATGTAAACAAAGAATATAGAAAATTTAAAAAAAAAGCAAATAAAAAAAAAAGACAAAAAAAATAATATAACTTTAAAAAAAATAAATTAATTAAATAAAAAATAATTTCTTCATGTTCTTTTCCTCCTCTGTTCTTAATTCAAAGCTTACTTTGAGGACCCTCCCTGCTGTAGTCCAGCAGATGTTGGTAATAATACTCAAGCTGGTATCCAGATGTGTGTCTGTGTGTGTGTGTATGTGTGTGTGTGTGTGTGTGTGTGTGTGTGTGTAAAGACCAAAAAAATAAGAAATAGAGATTTGGAACAGTATTTGTGTTTGATAAGCCATTCAGTCTTGAAAATCAATTTTGGTGAGTACTTTATTTTTGTAGTCACGTTATTTTGAAAAAGGAGGTACCACCATTTAAAAGCCAAAAATGCATGTGACCACTCACACTCCATACACATGCAGTGAATAACATCTGTACTCATATATAGATTTGTTCTTTGATTCCCATAGAGTGCGTTCTTTTGACTCAATTGCTAAATAAATTGATAGCTCTTTGACTGGCCATATACCATACCGTACCATACCATACCATACCATACCATACCATACCATACCATACCATATATAACCTATATCATACTATACTATGGTATAGGTTAGCAGATTAAACCAATTAGGCTATAGGTGCTGTTCAAAATGAAAATACGAACAGTAACAATAGATTTATCTATATTTTAGACATAATAATTATAATTATATTGAAGAAAATGTTTCAATGTAGAATTATGCAGCTTTGGGAAAGTAGTTTTGTAATGGATGCTATCAGGTGAAAACAAATTTCAACACAGATTCACCAACCTCTAGTTATAGCTTGTTTTTCTAAGGGATGGGAACTAGCCTTTAGAAACTGTTCTGGTGTGCGTGCGTGCGTGCGTGCGTGCATGCGTGCGTGCGTGCGTGCGTATGGATTGAGCAATAGTGTGTGTGTGTGTGTGTGTGCGTGCGTGCGTGCGTGCGTGCGTGCGTGCGTGCGTGCGTGTGTGTGTGTGTGTCTATGGATTGAGCAATAGTGTGTGTGTGTGCGTGTGTGCGTGTGCGTGTGTGCGTGTGTGTGTGCGTGCGTGCGTGCGTGCGTGCGTGCGTGCGTGTGTGTGTGTGTGTGTGTGTGTGTATGGATTGAGCAATAGGCCTATATTTGTGGTGATAAGAGCAAATGGTGTTGTTTCCATCCTAGAGGGAGGCTAGGGCAAATGACCCCCAAGGCACCACACTGTAGGATGTTTACGATGTAACTCATAGTTTTTTATGCATATGTGCATATATGGAGATGGTCTATAGGCACAGGTGTCTGTGTATTATGTGTTTCTTAGCCCTGCCTACTAAGAAGACCTAGAATCATTTGCTTACCCTTGGTAGCAGTGAATAAGGTTAACATCCAGTCCTCTGTCTTCAATATCTTTCACTAGAAAGGAGCTATGGCTTCTTGGAGTAGTGGGGCGTAGGAAACACAATTTGAAGGAAGACCTCTTGCATTGCCAGAAAGTTAGGAAGTCCACAAAACAAGGAGGAAGGGCCACTAGGAGACCGGGCCATTCCCCAGGAGCTCCTGAGAAACACAGAGGACAAGGAGAAAGGGCCGCTAGATCAGGCTGTTCCCGAGGAGCTCCTGAGAACCACACTGGAACAGTCTAAGGAAGCAAGTGATAGTGCTAAAATAATGCCCATGGAATAAAATAAATATCCATGGAAAAAACAAGTGACAGGATTGGTGCAGTTTATTCATGACAGAAAGATTTAATAATAAATGTACAAAAAACCCACCTACCACTAGACATCACAGTAATTACTGTTCATAGACCCATTAATGGGCCCCAGAAATAATAGATAGAAGTTGGAGGTATAAAATATCTTCATGGCCAAAAATATTTCTCTGAGGATATTAATTATTTTCAAAGCTAAAATAGTAACTTTATGGTATAGACACCCAATGGGTACCACCTTAGTGAGTCGTTCAAGGCTTATATCGCGGCTCTAAGACATAGTGCCACCAGGCCATCTCTGAAGAGGCAGGAAAGACCTCATTTCCCTGCGTCCTTCCTCAGATATCTGACTTCACCACAAACACCAGAAACAGTTAGCCAACTGTGAATGAGTGATACACTCCAGGAAAAGTGCTCGATGTTTCTAGAAATAGGAACATTCTAGAGTAGAAAAGGGGAGTGATATTAAAACTTGGTGTGATTTAAATAAGTTTTATAGTTTAATGACTAATCCACAGTCAGTGTTTAATAATTATAGTTGATTAGAACTCTTTGTAAACAGCATTTTTGAAAATCAGAAATTATTTGAAAAAAAAACGAAAATATCCTGGGTAGTGAAATGTGCAGAGTGTACAATGACATAGATTGCAGTATTACTTGTTTTAGCAAAAATTCGGAAGTGGCCCACTGAAAAACTGGGCATGTTCTATTTTATTTAGACAGCCAAAGAAATACAACACCGTCCAGAAAGTCACATGACATCGTTAGTGCTGGCAGACATGAACTGGCATGTCCCCACACACAGACGTCTGCCATACTGAAGAGGCAGCCTCAGTGCCTGTATTCTAACCACACCACTGATGCTGAAAACTCATTCTGCGGCCTTGGGCTACTGACTTCTCTTTATCCATTTGCTTGTTAATTGGGAATTAATAATATTTAAGAGGTAGCCATGAAGATCAAATGTCAAAACCTATGTTGGCCAGGCGATGGTGGTGCATGCCTTTAATCCCAGCACTTGGGAGGCAGAGGCAGGTGGATTTCTGAGTTTGAGGCCAGTCTGGTCTACAGAGTGAGTTCTAGGACCGCCAGGGCTACACAGAGAAACCCTGTCTCGAAAAACCAAAAAAAAAAAAAAAAAAAACAAAAAAAAAACAAAAAAAAACAAAAAAAACAAAAACAAAAAACCAAAAAACCAAAAAAACAAAAAAACAAAAAACAACCTAGGTGACCCCCAGTATTTGTTTAACCAAATAATAATGGTTTTATTAAAACATCATCATGCTGTTATTTTAAAGAAATGAATGTGAAGAAAGCTACAAAATAGCATTAACATAGAACGACATCTTTTCTATAAAATTTATGTGTACGAATCTTGAGGACGCTCTGATATTGTTGGTGATGTTGCCTCTCTTAGGTACTACAATGCTTTAGTAATTAGAGAACACTTTATTTCTGTAATCAATCCTATACCGGTATGACATATATTTAATAAAGTACACTAGCCCTACTCAAATGGAAAAAAAATGTTTGCAGTATGGATGTTCATTACCCCAAAAGACCAATTTAATGTGACAAACGGAGAAAATCATTTGTTTTCAAAAATTAAGATATAACTTGCACTTTTTAAGGTTAATGTTTGAAAAGTTGTTTTCATAATGTATATAGAAAATGTATATAGCAGCTTTTAAAGAAATATTTTACTAATGGTAGTCATCAAATAAGAGTAATTATGCTGAGTCTTGTTTGTAATATAAAGGAATTCCTCATCTCTGAGGCTATGGACTTGTTGTCTATTATGGTGGAATGACAGTATGCCTCATTTTGCTGCTAGCAGCTGATATCTAGTGATGTGTGCAGTTAGTAAACTTACTTAATCCTCTCAAATCTGTAATTCTACGCTGTAAAATCTTATATGAGAGGATCTTTGTGGGAAATAAATAAAAACTCAGGTTTTATAATTTAGGTAGAAATAGATAATTCTAATGTAATCATTATAATGATTAAACCCTGAGAAAAAGCATCAACTGGTGAAGTAATCTAAAAATAATATATATAGCAATTGGGAGGGTGGGGCACAGTGTCGTAACATCCTGTCTGAGTGACAGCAGGGAGCCTGATTTTTGTAGAATCATCACAGGGCTTCTACTACAAGGTGACTTTATATGGAAGCATATTTGTAAATAAGTATATTTTAAAACAATACAGTTTTTGTGTGCAGAGTATAGAAGTGTGGTGGTCCTTTCTGTGTGTTGTCAGTGTCTATCTTGTCTTTAAGTTCTAGAGTGCCATGCCTGGCCACCTAAACTCACTGCTTCAAATCTATGTGGCAGACATCAGCTTCAGCTGCTTTTGAGTTTGGGCTCCCCTTGGTTTGTTTTTGGAAAAATAATTCTACTTTTGACTTGATGGAATGATGATGATGATGATGATGATGATGATGATGATGATGATGATGATATATGGTTGTGTGTTCTAATACAAGCTTTGCTTGTATTAAATTTTAACAGATCCTCTGGTCCCAGAATTAGTACATCTCATAATTAGTACCTAACAATTAGTGTCTCATTTCCCCTGACATCACTCATGCTAGTACATACCTGCTTCGTGTTTTATTTTGTAAGATTTAACAAATAGCAGAAAACATTATCTAATTCTCCCCCATGTGGATGTGGAAATTTTGCATTTCCTTCCGTCGTTCCTTGTTAGCCGTGTTCCAGGTATCTTTCTGGAGCTGAAGCATTCGGGCTTTTCACGAGGCACCCACGTGCCGTCACACTTTGAGGACCTACAGGAGATCCAAAGAGAGCCCCGATGCCAGGTTGACCCTTGAGCAGCTGGGAGGGGTGGGAGTGTTGCATTTGCTTCTCACAAGAGTTGTTCAGGTGATGATAGCATGAACAGACTGTAGTTGTGGGGCGAGGACAGTTGGGTGTGGTGGTAATGGAAGATTTCTAGGTGTTTTCTGGCACAGTTGCCTTGCTGGGGCCCAGTGTGCTAATGTTAGGAATGTAAGATCTGTTTTATTAGAAGTATAGAGAATCTTGGAAGGCTACCTGGATAGATTGGTGTCCCTTACATTTTTAGATAAGAACACTGAGGTAGGCTCACAAAGGACTTGAGACTTCTTTCAGGGTCTCTCAGACAGTCTCTGTTGTCAATAGAACGTGGTCATTTGACTGCTGAAAGGCCCAGGGAGAACAAGACTGATGGTATGCTCTATTCTACTTGAGAAATTTACAAATGCAGCACCACAATGTTTTCGTCTCTGTAGCTAGAAAAGGTCACCGCAAGCTGTCAGAATTGACGAGAAATGAAGTGAAAGACAAGGGCGATTGAGCTGGCATCAGATTCTGGGGAAAGAGGGCGGGCATGGGTTGTCACAGCTCAGCGCTGCGAAATCGCTGTGGTAACCATCCAGGCTGAGTTGGTACAGCCATGACTGTGCATATGGGGACAGTTCAATGTCCAGTGTTGTAGGCCGTTTGGAAGCCAAAGGTGGGAACCGGAGGTGGGGAAAGCCCTGTTCTATGGGCAAGGGGCAGGCTCAAGGATACATACCCCTGCCCCGCAGCTGCTGCTGTGTGCTAAGGACCTCTCCCCAGGTTGTTCATCTGATGTTTGCCTGATAAGATCTGTCTCACAGTAGGTCTGCAGACGCTTGCATGTGTGCTTGTTCATGAGCAAGGCCTTGCAATGCATCAGATATTCCAGATTCACTGATTCGCTCTCTGTGATTACTTCCGTGTGGTTTTGGAAAGAACTACTAATTTTCTAAAGACAACTCTTGTGCCATTTTTATTTTCACTTAATTTTTTATATCCTTTAAACATACTTGCTTAAATGAATAACAGATACTACACTTGACTTTAACTGAAAGGCTGAACAAATTTAAAAATGTTCTTACCATTAAAGTATGTTTAATTAGCTCAATTTCATTATTCAACATTGTGACATGGCTTTATTTCCACATAACCATACATGTATAATTTAAATTGATTTACAGTAAGTTAAAATTGCTTTATAATCTACCACTCAAAGTATGCTGAATTCTAGAATTCTGTTTATTACTAATAAAAGATACATGTAGGCCTCTAGACACACACACACACACATACACAAAATGGAAATTAAGAAATGGATTTCAAAGCATATAATCCATTCTTTCATTTCTAGCCCTATAATAAGACACAGATGTTTAAGGATAGTTTCTGGTCCATTGTAGCATTAAAAATACACTGTATTTATATTTGATCTTTTCCAAGTTTGCCCAGCCCTGTGTTTCTTTAAATACTCTTGGTATTTCCACTAGTCTAGAACTAATAATTAAGCATAGGAACGCCCATTTTTCTTGTATATCTACTCTTCTTCTACAAAGGTTCCTTTATCTAACGCTTTTACATTTTCTGAGAGAATCATGCATTTTTACTTCCAATTTTAGCTAAGCAGAGTTTCTAATTTGAATTATTGTTTACTTAATAATTCTTTCTTAAAGATATTTGTCATTAACAATTCATCCACCTGAAAATTTCCCAATTTTTAAATACATCATTCAAAATTATTTTATTATTGAGCCATAAACATGTTTAATTAAATCACTAGGAGAAATAAGGTTTTGGTCCAAGTTCCAAACACTTTGATACATCAGTGCTTAATGCCTGTCTTAAAACAGAATGAGGCCGGGCGTGGTGGCGCACGCCTGTAATCCCAGCACTTGGGAGGCAGAGGCAGGCAGATTTCTGAGTTCGAGGCCAGCCTGGTCTACAGAGTGAGTTCCAGGACAGCCAGGGCTACAAAGAGAAAACCTGTCTCAAAAAACCAAAAAAAAACCAAACTAACTAACTTATGGCAGCCGGGCGTGGTGGCGCACGCCTGTAATCCCAGCATTTGGGAGGCAGAGGCAGGCAGATTTCTGAGTTCGAGGCCAGCCTGGTCTACAGTGTGAGTTCCAGGACAGCCAGGGCTACAAAGAGAAAACCTGTCTCAAAAAACCAAAAAAAAACGAACTAACTAACTTATGGCAGCCGGGCGTGGTGGCGCACGCCTGTAATCCCAGCACTTGGGAGGCAGAGGCAGGCGGATTTCTGAGTTCGAGGCCAGCCTGGTCTACAGAGTGAGTTCCAGGACAGCCAGGACTACACAGAGAAACCCTGTCTCAAAAAAAAAAAAAAAAAAAAAAAAACCAGAATGAAAAGAAACAAAACAAAACCCCTTTAAGTAGCTTTATCTTTGAAAATATTACAAGATGAATTTTTTGATGAACAATATTGGGATTTTCTGTGGAATGGGATTTATTTTATGGGGGAGAGATGAGGGAGGTTTGGCTTTTCAGTATAGTATATACTTCTGCTAGGAAATTTTTAATAAGCCAAGAAGGTAATAAATAGTGTCTGTGGAACATGGTCAGGTTTTCCACCCCTTGCTTACTTACGACTCTCAGGGTAATTGTTTTTCACTGGCTAGTATATGAGCACAAATGTTAATTTTCAGGGTTAAATGCTACTTTGGGCCTTTATTCCTTGAACTGTATGGTTTATCCTATGGTAGAATTCACATTTCAGGTAATTTTAAACTATATAACCCAAACCTTACTTATAGTTATTTTGTAAACTTAAATATATGTCATCTAGTAATATTAATCTCAGAAAAGCAAATATATTCAGTAAAACATTTAACACACACACACTCACACACACACAGAGAGAGAGAGAGAGAGAGAGAGAGAGAGAGAGAGAGAGTTTTAATCTTTTCAACTAGAGAAGAGTTAAAAGTTACATTTAAAAATGATCTTACTGAACTGTCTCATTTGTTAAGAAGGAAAAAATGGATTTCGGAGACTGAAAGAATTGTCTTGTGCAAGGATCCATTAGTGAGCTAGGCTATAGCTTAGTTGCAGAGGGTGTCCTAGCACATGCAAAGCCTTCGATTCACTTGCCAACTTCCAAAACAAACAAACAAACAAACAAACAAACAAACAAGTGTTGTTTCTCACTCTTGTTCTTTGGGATTTCCTTCTTCAGGACATTTCACACCTGCGAAGATGCCCAGCAGTAGTTGTTAGAAAGTGTTAGTGTTATATGATATAGACATATAGAATTAACCTTTGATTGTGGATTTTCTGCTTTGTTTGTTTTTTTTTTTCCCCTGTGATCCTATTTCAAGAATTTGTATCTCCTGATTCTCAATCCATTACACTTTTCTTGGTCTCACATTGATTTACACTTGAAGTCACTCCCTCTGTAAATGGGAAGGACATTCACAAGCAGCTCCTCGTGCTCACAGATGGACTAGAGGGATCCTGTACCTGCTCTACAAGGCTCTGTGCAGGAAACAGTGGCTCAGACAACAGACGTCACGTGCCACTGTTGACAGCAAAGCCCGGGATGAGTAGCTTTGTGTGCCTTTTCTTTCACATTATATAAAATTAGAAAACAAGCAATAAATCAGAGAATTTGTACTTTGCGGAGAGTAGAAAGTACATAATCTCCATCTCCTTCTCTAATCTTGTGCCTGAAACATTTGTAGACGCATGCATATGAAAAAGTCATAAGCATTCTATGTGGTTTACTGAACTGAATATAGCAGGCAGGCAAGGGGTATTGTAAACTAAACTGCCAAGCATTTGGGGTTGTATGTGAGGCCCTCAGTTCCATCCCCAGCGCGGAAGAAGAAAAGCAGATTAAAATACTGGAGTTCAAGTTACAGCTCAGGCCGTTTCTAATGACCTCACTTGTGAGCCAGTGACATGCTCTGTAGCGGCGTTAGAGCCATGCGACAGAATTAAATGGCCAAATGGAAACCAAAAGCACCTAGTCTCCATCCCCAGAACAATCCTCATTTTAAGTAATTCAGGGAAGTAGATTTTAAAGCTGCCCATGATTCTAATGGGAAAAGAAGCCACTACAGAAGATGAGTTTAAAGATCTTTTCAAGGACAAATCATTATCCATTCTGTAATTGTCTGTGTCACATTAATCTAGTTTTGTGCTCTGTGTATGTTTTAGAAGGAACTTCTGGTGTCTGTTAGCATACATGTTGAATCTTCATCTCCTCAGGAAACAGTCCTGAGACACTTTCTTAATAGCCAGATTTCCCTTTGCAGAAACCCAGAACTCTAATTCTTCTGTGATAGAATTTGGATACTAGGAGACTACTTGTTGGCCTCCACCCACAAAGTTACCTCTTCTGATTCTCTGGACAGGGATTTGATACATAGAATAGGCTGACCTAGATGGTGTGCCCAGAGCTGGACTGGATCTGGCAGTCCTCTGCCTCAGTTTCTGAAGTGTTGGGATTCCAGATGTAAGCCATCATTTCTAGCTTTAGTTACCTTTTCTTAGGACAAAGTATTTCTCCTAGACCATATGACATTATTTCCAAATCGCAACACCTTGTTTGCTGCATTCTGGAACACCACCTGCTTTTGCCAAGCTGCTCAGCAGAGGTGGACATAGGGGCCCCAATAATAGAGGAGGGAACAACCAAGTTGCATGACCGTCAGGTCAGGTGTCCCAGCAGAGGTCTCAGTCTGCCGCTACGCACTGTGAGTGGTGCCGCTCCAGGCATTCCTCAAGTTTTACTAAGTAACATGTCCTTGAAATATATTAAGGTGTTTGGATGAAACTATTTAACCTTCAGGTTTTTAGGTTTAAAAGGAAGCACAAAAGTGCAGAGCAGGCGAATATCTTGTCTGTATTCTGACGGCCTGGGGCCGTCTGTTGATTGGTGACCCAGGCTGTATTAGGTTCTTGTTGACACAGGGATGGCAGAGCGTTAGGCAGCTGGCACAGTCGCATCCGTTGTCAGCATGAGCGGACGCCAGAGTTCTCCTTGCCTTTTCCTTCCATTCAGTCTAGGACCCAGCAAGGTCAGGTTGGGTCTTCCCAGCTCAGCTGAGACTCTCTGGAATGCCTGCACACACGTGTCCAGACGTGAGTCTCCTGTGAGACTGCGAATCTCAAGTTGTCAAAGACTAGGCATCATAAGGAGCATTTTATTCCAGAACCTGGTACCATTTAACCTTTTCTTAGAGGTTTTCTTGTATGTAAAATAAGAATATTAATTTCTAAGTTCTTTGTCAACTCTAGTTCTATGTAGATTAATAAATTTGGTTTATACCAATAAATTTAGCATCATGTTAAAAAAAAACCATAATCTCTTGAAAATGTTTCTAATGTAATGGAACTAATACCATAGTTTGGATTTTCATATAAAACTAAGATTCTTGTTATCTCTTAGTTAAAATTAGTAAGAGCAGAAAATTAGATTTTACATGTGAAATTTTCGAGAAAGGCATGAACTGAACCTTGTAGAATTTCATATGATTTTAAAAGCTGTATGTTTCTGAAAGCTATGACATATTAGGTATATAGGAGAGACAGAAAAGTTATGAAACGGCATAAAGTTATAAAGAGTATAAAGCTTATTTGTATGATACTCAAATTTGTAATAATTTCTTTTTGGCTTAACAGTTTTCTAAAGCAATTTTTCATAAAACAATTTATATGCTAATTATAAATAATCTATTACTTATATATTTTAAATGAGTTTTTAAGATGATGTTTGTTAAATTTACCAAATGAGTTTCTTAAGCATAGTTTTCTTATTCTGATGATTGTTTTCTCAGTTTGCCCAAATAGGATCTTTCTGGCTATATATATATATATATATATATATATATATTATATAATATATAATATACTATTATATATAATATATAATATATAATATATAATATATAATATATAATATTATATATATATATATATATATATATATATATATATAATCAATCACTGGTCAAGACCTTCAAAGGAGGAGTCTTGGCATCCACTGATCCTCATGCTCTCACAGAGCCACCTGAGATTTCCCCTGATCCTAAACCCTCCGTGAATGAATTTCTCAGTCTCTGAACTGTGGGGAAATGGGAGTTGTACACCCTGTGTGTGGGGTCTTCAGCTTCAGGGGTTTGTAGGGCTCATAGTGTAAAGGCCGAGAGTGGGTTGTTTCTGTTCAGCCGCCCAGTGCATGATGGTGAGTGAGTCCTGTGAGCATCTCGGCCCTCATTTCCGACTGAATGCTGTTAGCGTGCTCCTGGGCTGTGTCTACACCACCTTCTAAATGACTGGACTCCTGAATAGAAAGAACTGTCTCTCTGAGGCAGTTAAAAACAAATTTTAAGTCTTCATCTTAGGCAGACTGTTGGTTTTGTAATTGATGTTGCTGGGTTTTGGAAGCTTTTGATTTCAGTTTTAGAAATAATGATATAACACCCTTGAAAACATCAGAGTGGGAATTCATGAGCCTCTTTTTTTGTTGACATTTATATTCACAGAAAAAACTTAAATCTAGAGAGAACTTTCAAGAAATTTTAAATAGTCATTTTACTCTTAGAATACATAGAAAATATGCAATTGCTCAGTTGCTTTATTGTGTATAAATATCAATATTATATAGTTTATATTTAATATAAATGTTTAATACAAGTACTTGGAAATATTCTAACCATATTTTTATAGAAAAAGAAATTTCATATTTAAACGATTATGTAATTTATTAAGGACAATAGATTCCTTGCCTTCAGGGTTAGTGAGTGACCTTTCTACATTTTTATGTAGCAGGACTAATGTCCATCAATATGAAGAATAATCTAGACTATTAAATAGCAGTAATTATTTTCAGAACTTTGAACATTACCTACTCATATGCCTGTAGGTATGATCTATATTTACAAACAGAACAAAACTGTGTATGTGTGATGTGGTGGGGGAGGGGCACGGGGAATGGATTTTCCTGTGTCTCTCATTTGGTTTTGGATCCTGTGTAGTCTCTCTTGGCCTCTTGTACGGTTTTTGTTAGAAACCGTTTTCCTTTGTTTCTCTCATTGTTTCCATAACTGGACTTGGAGCTCCTCATTTTATCCTAACTGACTTGTAGGCTCTTGTCCACTACTGAGGTGCAGTGATACTGCAAATTAGCTGAAGATTAATCCTACCCTGTTTGGCTTTTCTATTTATGTTAGAGGGTGGGGAAGAATAACAATAAACAGATACTGAGTGGCAGACACTGGGGTGCAGAGCATTCACTTACACTTGGGTGTGCCCGGCGCCTCTTCCAGAGAGGGTTTTCTCCAGGTTCAGCAGAGGTAGTATTTTAGGAGCTGAGAATCATCTCGTTATGTCTCTACTATGTATACCCATCTGTCACCCATTCTTTGGCAAAGGTCAGATATGAGTAATGCCACTGTTTTCTCAGAGCACAGCAGGGTAGCCTTCTACAGCACAGAGTTTGGTGCAGGAGGGAGAAAGCTGCCTGTCCGTAGGATTTGAAGTGCTAGAACTTTCATCTATCTGCGTAATTTTTCAACTATTGATGTTCCAAGTCTAATATTTATTTATCCTGCTTTGTAGTAGAACCTACTGAGTCCCATTAGTACTTTTCATAAGCACATATACATAAGGCCATCCACTTGATGCTTCACCTACAAGGGACTCCACTCCTAATGAAAACTGACTCTTCTTCCCCTAGCAGCTAGCGCCTACCAATAGCTCCTCAGCTAGGGGTGGGGCTTGTATTCACCCCCATCCATCCTAGAGTGTTGATTGGTTTCATCTTGTACAGTCAACTACAGCTACAGATACTATGGACTCATGATTGCAAAGGTCCTGTCATGTCTAGAAGACTGTTCCCATCCATCCATCCACCCATCCATCCATCTATCTATCTTTCTATCTATCTGTCTGTGCATATCTTTGTATGTGGTGTGTTCCATTTATGGCTGAATGCTCTAAAGTTCACTTAACTGTTCAGTTATGAATATGACATGAGAATTATGGTGTTAACCACTTTTCTCTGCTTCACAGGAAGAAACCCCTGTCTTGTATGAAATCTGGTGAAGAGAACTTATTGCTGGGTATCTCATGGGCTCCAAAGCAAGCCTATTACTGTAGTTTTGCTAAATGGAGATAGTATGGAGCTGCTTTCTAAATAAAGATCTGTGCACGCACAGATGAGTAGAGGTTTCTGAGAATGTAAGTCTTTGTCCAGTGGACAGCTGAGAGAGATTCACATCTGGTTAGTGGGACTTTTTACCATTCGGAGCAGATATGTCTGAGTGGGCATTTCTCTACAGGACATAGAAACAAGTGGTTTCATATAGTTGCATGTGGGAGACAAAAATGATCCTCGTCTCCACAAAAAAATGTGATTACAAAAAGACTTATTCATAAAGAATTCTTCTATTTCCTCTGTAGTCACCTCTCAGTCTCCTTGAATAAAGCTATACTTCTCGGGGGTTTTTGTTTGTTTTTTGTTTTTGTTTTTGTTTTTTAATGGATAAGGAAAGGATACGTGAGAAAATAAAATTTTAAAGCAGGGGCTGAGACATTCTGTAACATATATCTTCTGTTCAAATTATAAGTGTTCCCAGGGCAACTAAGAAAGTAGTTATTTAGCTTTATTTTAAACTTTCTGGAAGGATCTGGAACATTTTAACGGTGCAACTTTTAATTTCCTGAGCAGAATGAATACTAGTTTTAAGGTCCTTGCATCAGCTTCTACAAGCAGTTTCCTTTGAAAGCTCAGGGTAGTATTTTTCTCATTTTGTTGTCACTGTTTTTGTACTTAAAGATTTTTTTCTGTTGTCTTTCTGCCTTGTAGCTCCAGTCTTCAAACTTTCCAAAGTAGTTGATTTAAATGAATTAATAATATTGTGTTTGATCTAATTCAGAATTGGATGGATAAGATAGAAGAGTGCACAGACTCAGACTCGCTTTTCAGATTGCTAGAGTAGATCTTGTCATACACACCCAGTGATGTTTCTTTTTTTTTCTGATTATGACTTTAATAGTGTAAAGTTGTGATAAATGGTCTGCTATATTGGAAAAGATGCTTTTGACATGTTAATAAAAGAATAATATATTCAAGGGGAAATTTTTTTCTTCTTGCTTTCTTTTTAAAATTTTACATTTATTTTTTTTTAAACACAGGGATTTTATTTCACATCTAACTTATATAAGTAAGGCTAATCTAAACATATAAGTAAGGCTAATCTAAACTTTGTCCTTACATCGGTATTTGGAGAATGTACATTTTAATTTACAACATTTAAAATAGTATTTTTACTTACTTACATGTTATTTTTTTAACTGAAAAGATTTTTTTCATACATTATATCCTGATTATTATTCCCACTTCCCCAACTCCTTACAGATTCCTCTACTTTCCACCTCCCAAACCCACACCCCTTCCTTCCCTCATTAAGAAACAGACAGGCAAATAATAATAATAATAATAATAATAATAACAACAACAACAACAACAAAACTAACAGACACGAAATATTAATAACAGAAAAGAAACAGGTATTGAATAATAGTAATAACAATAACAAAACAACCTAACTAATATAAAATAAAGTAAAACAAACAGACTAGAATAGGACTAAATAACAAACAAAAAACGAGCCAAAAGCAAGCACAAGAAACACATCTAGACTGAGACACATGTCATGACATTCCAAGAAAATTCATTAACACAAAATGAGAAAGCATGCTATATAAGCAAAAGATCTGTAAATATGCATTGAGCCCCTCTCCAAAAAACCACAAAACAAAAGAAAACAAACAAATTCTCTGAAAATACCGTTGAGTTCATTTTGTGTTGGCCATTTACAGTTTGCCCTTAGGTGTGGTTCGAATGCCCAGTGAGATTCTGTTGGTGAAACTAATTCTTTCTTTCTAAGTGGTTATGATTGGAGATAGCTTCTAGGTTAAAGATGAAGGCTTATGTCTACTTCCCATCTTAGTGTTGGGAGCCATCTTGCCTCACCTGTGCAGCCCTGGGGATGCTGCCACAGTTTCTGTGAATCCATATGTGTGTTACTGTTGTTGGTCTTGGGGCCTCATTTTGAGTTTTTTGTTTTGTTTTGTTTTAGTTTTGGTGGTGGTGTTCTTTTTGTGGTTGTGGTGTGTGTGTGTGTGTGTGTGTGTGTGTGTGTGTGTGTGTGTGTTTCTTCCGTCCTTCCTGATCTTTCTTTCCACCTTCTCTTCTGCAGACCTCATTGAGCACCAAGGGAAGTGTTTTGATGGAGATAGCCCATTAAGGACTCAGTGTTCTAAGGCGCCTCACTCTCTGCACATTGTCCAGTTGTGGCTCTCCCTGCTTGTTCCCATCTGCTGTAGATGGAAGCTTCTCTGATGGTGGCTGAGCAAAGGCACTGATCAGAATACCTTCACTGCTATAGCCCTTTAGTGGAACAGTTGTATTTTCTTTTTCTCCATGTCTTTGGCCTACCTAGTCTCAAGTTCTTGACCAGATGGGCAGTGTTGGGAATGGGTTCTATCTTGTAGAGTGGCCTTAATGCCAATAAGACAATGGTTGGTTACTCGTCAGGAGTAAATTTTCTAAAGAGAACAGAGGAGGATGATATTTTGGAGGAAATTCTAGTTTACAAAACTTTCATCTTAATCTAGGTCCTCTTTGCTTCCTATTTTAACTCTAGAACTCAGGTTCTTTATGTGCTGGTTAAATTTTTAAATATATCTCCTGTGTGTCTAGAATATTTAGATTTTCAAAAACTGATGGCTAAATATTCAGCCTGAGACATTGGTCCCCACTGAACATGGTAAGAGTTGGAAATGTGCTTGGTTTTGAACACCTGATCAGATAGCTACCACCTACGTTGTAATGAATAGAGACTAGAAATAATAGTGATTACTCTGTGGGACACAATGTCTGGCCCATGGAAGGTGGCCAGGAAGTAGTTCTTGAATGGGCGTGTGAAAGATCAGTCAAGTAACAATGCTATAAAATGTCTTTCTTTTCAAATAGTTGGAGAGAATCGACTTTGTAAAATGTCATACTGTGTGTTCAAGCATAGCGTGTGACTGTCCTGTAAATATGTGCATACAGGGAGTTGTCTCACACTCTGCAGTAGCAGAGTTCAAAGCTAGGTAACTATTTTGGTTGTATAAGAGAGTGCTTGCCACTTGGCAGATGGAGAAAAGGACATTTAACACATTACTAGCTGAGCAGTTGTGTCTGTTGATCATGCCATGGCACCTTCATCTATCACATGTCTCGTCTTCGTTTTGTTGTGTGGTTGTAGAACGAGCACAGTCCCTTACAGTTTCCCATAATAATACTTGGTATGAAAGAAGTATTACATTGGGGAAAACACATAGTATTTGTATATAGAACACAATAGTTTAGTAAATATATTTCTTACTTTAGAAAATCATCCATGAATACACCATGTAATGGCCCTGTTTAAGCTGAGGAGGCTCTAACCCTGTGATGCATGCTTTCTTAGTCTCTATTCTCCCTGAAGTTTGCACTCGGCTATTTCAGTGAAGGAGAAAATAAATTCCATTAATAACAGGAGTTTTACTGAAGTGAAACATTGTTTAATGCGTTGTAGCAGCCTTCCTATGAAAAATGGGATGATTAACTTCCTCGGTAGGAAGTTCGTCTTGGGGATTTATTTCCTTCTCCCATGTAGTAGGGTAGAGACAGGAGGGTGAAGTTCCTTCTCTGACAAGGACGCTTAGAGCTTTTCATGGTGACCTTCCACTGATGGCCCAGAGTGAGTGCAGGGCATTTAGAGGAAGAACACGTTTGGATGTACTGCATGTGACAGTAGCTCTTAGTGTACAGTTGCATAGAACCGCTGTGAAAGTCTAAAACTCTAAAAAACCTGGAGCTCCTCCTCTTTTTTCCCCTCTCTTATTTTTCTGTGATTTTTACACCCTGTTTTTACTATACACTTCTTTAATGATACCATGTTCTCAAGAGGACCACGTTGAGTCTAGCCTTAGCTGTCTTCATCTTGAAGTCATTTGGAGAGAGATGGGGTGTTCACTCGTGTATGACCAGGGGCTAATGCAGAACTTGGCACACATGAGGCTCTTAGCTACTTTTTTGCATTTGTGGAATGAGTAAGTGCTAAAATGTACAGTGCGAAAACATGATGGGAACTCCAAGCTGAGGTAATCAATATGAGAGGGGTCCCAACCGGAACCTTTAATCCTTCCTGACAGCTGTTAACAAACTATATCCCAACTCCCTTTTTTTCTTGTTCTCTTAGAATTGTTCATTCATCCAAAATGAATGTTTGCATTTTTATTCATTTTATCTTTCTAGGGTCTAAAGATGGAACATTATAAATTTATTTTATAGGCATTTTATCATGGATGGAGTTGTGTAAAATGGGCTAAATATAAGTATGGAGATGAGATTAGTTGGGCAGAAGGGCAGCGGCGACGGCAGAGTCACAGGTAGGATGTACTGCAGAGTCAGCTGCACCATGTCCCTCAGCAACATAATTTCATGGTGGAGAGGAGTCAAGCAGGGGGAAGGACAAGGCACTCACACACAGAGAAGACTCTTGGCCAGCACGAGGGATGTGAAAGAGGTCAACTCGGTAATACTGTCAGAATCAGGTCGGCCGAGAGATGGCTGAGACAGAAAAACATTTATGAAATGTGTATATGTTTCCCTCTCTTCTTCCCTTTCTCTTCTCTTTCTTATCCCCTCCCCATACTTCTAACCTCCCTCCTTCTTTCTTTTAGTGTGTGTGTGTGTGTGTGTGTGTGTGCATGCATGCATATGTACACACAGGTATATGTATGCCATGGCTACATATGCAGAAGTCAGAGGACAGGCAAAGGTGTTGGTCCTTGGTTTGTTTGAGACAGGGTTTCTTTGACTGTAATGCTTTATACTGCTAGCTGGCCTATGTCCAACAGCTCTCCTGTGTCTACCTCCTATCTCTGGGTAGAATTGTACTGGAATTACACATATGCTGGCATATCTAGTGACTTGCCTTCGTAGGATCTGGACTTAACTAGTCATCAGGCTTGCTAGGCAAGCATTTGACCAGTCTGCCTTCTCCACAGCCCTCTTCCACTCTAGTATATATTGTTCAAAAATTAGATGGGGGATAGATAATCTGAGTCAGGCTCATTAAGACTAAACTGATAGGGCCCAAAAGAATGGCGGGACTCCAGGAAGTAGAGATTCATTCTGCTTGGATTCATTCACCTCGTTTTGAAGGTTGTCAGGACTCCAGTGATGCAATAGAATAGATGGGGTATTTGCTGTGGTTATGTTCCTTTTCTAGTCTCTAACTTGTTGACAAAATGGGATTGTCTAGGAGTGTGGGGAGTCTTTTGATATGTGTGTTGAATATATGGGAAGGGCTTACTGTTTGGGCAAAGTCTGGGTAACATTTATTTAAAATATTGTATCTATATCTTGATAGAATGATGTAAGGATAGTAGTTAGCTGCCCAACAGTAAATACTAAAACTGAGATAAAAGAATGCCAAAGAATTTTAGTAGATTTCTTTCAGTCAGGTACATTTCTTTTTCTCTGAGAAAGAAAAGAGCCAGGCATTTCTTGGACTTTAAGTTCTAAGCTGTTGTTTTTATGCAAGTTCAGTAACTTAATGTCTCTTGTTGCTTATTACTTGGCAATATCTCGGTAGCCCGTCGATGTCAGTGTAGGCTGGTCTCCAGCAAATGCCTGAAAGGAAGGGACGCCAATGAGTCACAGGAGTTTAAGCATATTTGGCACAGAGCCCTATCCTGTGCTTAAAGTGGTTGGTGCTAAGGGACTCTGCGCAGCCCTTTCTTTTCTGTCTTCTACCTGTCTGGAACGGGCATGAACTGTGTGGTTAGTGGTTGGATTAGATACACGCATGGGTTGGCATCGATCTGCACACTGCTTGTTTTTTTCTTAATAAGCCCCAAGAACAGCCTTCTCAGTGGGTGTGGAAGTGGGTGGGACACGGAGAGACGGCTTTATATTGCATTGCCTGGCTACAGCTTGCCATTTCTTTCCTTTCTCTTTGCGTCACTGGTATTGGTGGCACTGATTTTGCTCCCCACCCCCAACCCTTTCATAACATGTTTCCCAGGGAGCTGCCTGGTGTCTCAGCATTAGGTTTTCGTTGGAGTCCTAACACTGCTTTCGCTGAGCCACCTGGGATGTGGTGTTCATCCATCTTCCGTGATTAATGTGAAGGCTTCCTCTCTGGGGGATGTTTGTCCTCCTACGTCTTCTTCCTGGCTATCATGTACTCTGGGTAAAAGAACGAAGGATTATATACTCTAAATGCCCCAAACCCTCAAAAGTGGGGAAAATGAGTCATGAAGCAGGAAAAATATAGAAAAAAAGAATCCTATGCTTATTGCCTCCAGCGAGTCTAGAAAGCAGACGTTAGCCCATTTTCCAGAAGAGTGAGACCTGCACCCTTTTATGACTCTGTGTTTATGACTCCAACCAAAACCTGAAATAGAAATTTCTTTTAGCTGTAATTTTACATATTTGTTCCTTATACTTCATTTCCTTTTCTGTTTGTACCTTTTATTCTCAAAGCTGACTAAAAAGAAGAGAAAGGTCCTTGTTTTCTAAACTTCCTAGGGAAGAGAAGATCCTGGGATCTGAAAGGGCGGTGGGTAGAATTGGATTGGGATGTGGTTAATCGTCTTTGGTTTTGGGGGGAGGGGGAGTGACTGTTTTTGTTTTGTTTTGTTCTTAAGCCAAAGTTTCTCTATGTAACAGACTTGGCTGCCATGGGACTTCCTTTGTAGACCAGGCTGGCCTGGAACTTACAGATATCTGCCTGCCTTGAATATCCTGAAGTTAAAGACATCTGACATCATGCCTTAATCATGGGTTACAGAAGGCTATATTGTGCTCTGGAGCTGGGAAATAGAGTACCATTGCTTTACTCAACACTGAACAAGTTGGGAGAAAAGAATTAGGAAACAGATTTGTTCAATGCCATCCCACATAGAAGAATCAGGTTTACTTTCCCAGTTCCTTCCTTCCTTCCTTCCTTCCTTCCTTCCTTCCTTCCTTCCTTCCTTCCTTCCTTCCTTCTTTCACAACTTACAGTGTCTTGCAGACTGCAGAGCTAGAATTACAGGCATGTGCCATACACTGTTTCCTTCCCTGAGCTGCTGATTGGTGAAGACCCTGCACCTCACGTCCCAGCAGCCCTGACTAGCTCCCAAGGGCTGCTCTTTGTTCTGGCGGCTAATTAGTTAAACCAGTTTCCCCCTCACTCCTGTTTTGTTCATGAGTTTGTTTATTCATTCCTCCAATCTTAAGTTCATCTTATAGGATCGTTTATTCAGTATTATTTACAGTTTTCACATTAACACTTCCATTCTTAAATTCACTCTGAACTCCTAACTTGAACTAGAATGGCGGTTTCATTTCTAGATTTACCCACTATGCTTTGGATTAATTTCCCTTCTGATTCTAGGCTTGATAACAAACAACCCCTCCTATTCACACCCTTGCTGGATTCTCCGCTACCCTTTGCTCCATCTATAGAATCCAAACTCTGGATTCATAGCTTTCCTCCTATTCTGTATTTATAATCGTTCTCTGTCTCTACTCATTTCAGTATGATATTTTTGAGTAAATTTACAGGTTTCACATTTATTTGTCTGTGATAGAACACCCCTTCTTTGCCATGGCTAAAGGAAGTTTCTATATATATTCTGTCCTATATAGATATAGAGTTAGCCCATCAAAGTGTTTGCTGACTCAGGAAACATGAGAGGAGGTTTGCAATAAATAAATGGTCCTTCTGTGGCAGTAGTGTGTGTGTGTGTGTGTGTGTGTGTGTGTGTGTGTGTGTAATGTCTTCCCTCTGGATAATCAAGTCAGAAAAAACTCATGTTTACAAAATATATTAATGTGTTTTTATGGGGTTAGATTTCATGTGATTATAAGGGGTTCCTGTATTTGTTAAGGTCCTACTTAACTTTTTCATTATTCTGTAAACAATATAATGCCTACAGGAACTCTGGAGTGGTTACTGTATGTGCAGCTATCGAAGAGATGATATTGTACAGGCCATGTTCTTTTTTCTCCAAACAGAAAGAGGACTGTGTCCTACCTGTCTGTATTTCAGTGCTGCTGGTACTGATCATTTAATCAATTTCAGTAGAGAATTAAATGCCTATGGAACTAATTTACATTAAAGTAGCTACTGAGGATCCTTTTTTAATGCTTGCTATAAAATAAGGAAGTGCGCCAGATAATAACAATGAAATATAAAATGCAAGAAAGATTACATCTATATATGTTCAAAGGCATTTGGAGAATCTACACTCAGCTCCTGCCTAAGCACTACTCATGGCACTTAGCTTTATGAAGATGGATACTAAGCAGCAATATTGATTATTGTATCCGACGCATTTAGAGGGACTATAGCATCCATGCAATGTAAATGCATCTTTCTCTTGCTTCCAGATTCATGAGTAGCCAAGAAAGTTGTATTATAGGTCACTCTTGAGAGGTATGAGTATCACTGTGTTAATTCAGTGCAGTATATTCACCCCCTTGAGCACATAGTTGTCTATTTGCATATTACTATGTTGGCAAAACTTTAAGTCTGAGTTGGGGTGTGTGAGGAGCTAGCACAGGATTCTGGCATTCTGTGATCGCTTTCTTCTATGATTGGTTGCTATCGTGAGCTCATACAATAAATGCTCCTTAGCTCTAAACAAAACGAGCATCTGATAAAGGTGTGCTATGCAAGAAAGTCCTGAGGGAACTTGGATGGTCTTTACGGCTTGATGATGTGCACAGCACGGAGGAAAGTTGGCCCTAAGGGTTGGAGGACAGCAGGAATTAGGAGGTCGGCTGGGGGACGGTTTCAGCGGAGGATGCCAGTGAAGATGGCAGAGTAGCTCCAGACCGTACAGTTGCGGCTATTCCTGAAAGGATAACGTGATTGGCCAGAGTCAATAGATGAAAACCCCAGGAGTCTAGAAAGACCACTGTGTCTTTTTTTCTGCCCTGTCTATAATGACTCTTTCTCCTCCTTGGCTTCAGAGTTTTGGAAATGAGATTGACATCAATATTTATTTATTTATTTATTTATTTATTTATTTTTGGTTTTTCGAGACAGGGTTTCTCTGTGTAGCCCTGGCTGTCCTGGAACTCACTTTGTAGACCAGGCTGGCCTCGAACTCAGAAATCCGCCTGCCTCTGCCTCCCAAGTGCTGGGATTAAAGGCGTGTGCCACCACCTCCCGGCTGACATCAATTTTTATGGATTACATTTAGATATATTTGAAAGAGAAAAGGGAAAGGGGGAGAACTTACATTTATCCAATGCTTAAAAGTTAAATTTATTCCCAGCATGGATCATATATTACGCAGCTAATTGGAAACCTTCTCGAGGCCGTGTAGGTAAGAGAAGTCTCGAGTGCCATCTGTGATCACAGTTGCCCTGACTTGGCTGAGAACAGGACACGGAAGAGCATGTGCATTTCTACGTTCTGATGTAATTCATTTATATATTTGTCAGCTCTGAATAGCAGACCAAGCAAAGGCTGGGCGAGGGTTGCTGCTTCAGGAACATCCTGCTCTTGTGGGGCTGGGGAATCTCTAAGACTCTGACACATACATTTTAGTCCCACTGACACATTACTCCCACACCCTTGTGGGTAGTAAAGTTAAAATTTTAAAAATGTTCTTTGATCTTCCACCCACTGATCTCATAGACATTTAAGTTCAATACTGCATCTGGAGAAAGGTTAGTTGGAATGCAATTTATACTGTTTTATTTTTTAAAAAAACTCAAAAATTGGTCCCTGTCTGCAGTAGTTTTGAAATTATAATAATAAATTGGCTTCCGTTTTTAAATGTGTTGTTAGTCATCGTACTTTAAATTCGGTAGCGTTACTATTAGTGACCTACTTATAGTGATTGTCTCCTCAGTAGGAACAATGTGCATGCAGCCATTCGTTAACATGCAGGCTTTTAAAGGCTGTCTGTTAATTGCAACTTCATGTTGAACATCAACACATTAAGTAAACACTGTGACTCTGACGGAATGTCATTGGGTGGAGCAGTGTGATGCGTCATTGTCAAGGCAACCGTTTAGTGCATTGTTACTCTGGCGAATTAAATGTCTCCCTCTTTCTATTGATAAAGGTGGGGCACATTTTCCCATGTGATTGTCTGGGTGTTCAGTGATTCCTGGAGTGAAAATCAAAAGATGGAGCCCTTCCCTAACCTTGCTGGCGCCCATCTTTGTGGTCTGAGGCACGCTGCCTGACTCCTGTGCTTTCACATCCCTGGTGCATCAAGGGAGCCTTCCAGCAAACATCACACTTCCTTCCTAAGTAGTCCTGGCTGTGGTACAGAAAACAAGATGTAGCCAGTGGTCCTCGGTTCTAGGTGGCTCAGGCTTCTCATCCCAAGTTAACTAGGGCATCACTAGCTCATGCAGGTGGGGCACGTATAGGAGTGCGTGAAAAGTAATCTTAAGTCAGATATCCCATCCTCTGTTAAGAGTTTGAGAGATGTTGTTAAGAAATAATTGACCTCTAGAAGGAGACAAGAAGAGCTGAGATTCTGCAGAAAATTACACACACCTTGTTGTGGCAGCTAGAAGTGAGAGTGTCCTGGGGACAATGTGGCAATAACAAGATCACTCAGGCTTTTGCTCCCTGTGGGATGTGGCAGAGAACCCCACGGCAAAGGCGTCCTTCTCCAGAAAATCACCGCAGTGCTTGTGATTTAAACTCCATATTCACAGTGGCCACTTTACCTTTCAGTGAGAACATTTGTGTGTGTGTTTGTTTTTTGTTTTTTGTTTTTTTTTTCCTCCTTTTTTGGTTTCCCTAAATTATGGAGTTTGAGGAAGAACCATGTAGAATTAGAAAAATTAAAACGATTATACTCTCACCATGATTATGTTAGCTTTTGATGTGATCTTTTTAATGACTGTTCTTTCTGACTTGGGCCACTGTAATCAAGTGTATTTAAAACGAGCTGAGCCCTGCCTGCACTGCTGCCCTTGGGCCTCGTCTGCCATCTGCAGAGCACTGTGGGGGCGGCCAGACAGCAGGCAGGCTCTGATGGAGACTGGCTTCTTCTTTTAATGTTATTGGAAATTTCTGCATTTACTTACGAATCATACACTTCATTTTCCTTTTGATCATTCTATGTATGATTTGTATTTTTGTTCCCACTTAGATCTAACTCTCATCAATTGTTAATTTCTATAAACAGACAATTAAGAGTAGTTTATTAGACAGTTTTATTTCCTTAAGCTTAATGTTTCTATATTTATTTGTTATTCAGTTAAATACTGCCTCTACAGAATTTGGTGTGTGTGTGGGGGGGTATGACTATACATTTGTGTGCAAAAGGTTCAAACATAGGTACATACATGCATCTGGAAGGCGAACATGAAGTCTTCCTCAGTTCTTCTTTATCTTAATATTTTAGGCAGCGTCTCCCACCAAACCTGAGAATTTGCAGTTCCAGCTGACTGGATGGTCAGCAAGCTCTAGAGATGTATTTTCCTCTCAGCTATGCCCTTTCTCAGTTACTCCATTAAAATGTTTTGTGGATGAGGACTTGTCTTCAGAGACTCATGAAATCTACTTGTGCTAAGGTTAACATATTCAATTTAACAAAAAGCTTGTTTTTCTATCTAAAGTAGATGCTTTAATTTAGTTTTGAAACTTTCTATGCTATTTTTTTTTATTTTTTGAGAGTCCATTGCCAGTTTGTACACCTCTGAATTGTCTATATTAGTTAAGAGGATAATAGTAATTATCCCTTAATGCCATGGCTTTGAAGGGGACTATCACAGTTGCTTATAGGTTTTTACCTTGTGACTTTGAAATATCTCTATGTTTCAAATATAAATTTAATGATTTTTTTATCATTACAAACACAAAAGAGGGTATTTCTCTAATCCTTGTTAGTTTGTAATTCATAAAATAGCTCATATTATCTTGAAAAGCTTTGACAAAGCAAAATATAAAACTTTAAAGTTTCCTGTCCTCATAAAATGACAATCACGAGTAATTTTGTATTAGAAACAAAAATAAGTGAAGCAATCAAGTCAGACTTCCTCAAGTCTGTGCTTCCGAGGTGCGTGACCTTGGTAGTAATGAACCCTCGGCCCTGCCTTTGGAGACAGAGAAACTAGTAAGGATGAAATAGGCTAGGCATAATAGGCTCTCAGGTTTTCTCCATATGAAAGTGTGTAGTAGATATTTTGATAGTTTTTCCTAAATGTGATGTGATTTTAAAGCACATAATTGTATGTAATACAAAGCTGACGTTGGCGTGCCCTCCTGTTTCGGACAGCAGCATTCCTGCAGGGTAGGATCTCTCTTGCCCTAGCAATCTCTAAAACGTGCGGCAAGATGTAGATTTAGTAGTTTATTCAATTCAGACTCTGTTTCAGATCTTTGAAGTATATTTTATAAAATAGTTAAATTCCATTCTAGTTAAGAGGGATTTTATGTATGTTATGCATCAAAAATTTTACTTGGGAAGAGGTGGGGTCCACTCTTTCTCTGAGGTACCTTCTAGAAAGTTGTTTGTCAGGCAGAACAGAAAGCAAAGTGCTTCTGAAACCAGCTTCTGGGCTGTCAGAAGTCAGGGCCGCCCATTCAGTCTGTCTCGGCTGTTTCCTTTAACCCAATTCCGTTCATCTCAGATAAGTCATTTCTCTCTTCCACCCTTTAATCCTTTTTTTCTTGCTGGATCTCTGCATCAGGGGCCTCTTGGGTTTACAGGAGTTCGTAGCAGTCAGGTGGAGTGTCCAGTTCCTGATGTCTGTCTGTAAATATTGTCTACACTTTTATAGTGTGCTTTTCTGTGTCCAAGCTCTTTGTTTTCAACCTGATTTTTAAAGATTTATTTTCATTATTTTTAATTATGTGTATATGTCTGGGTGGGGTGTATGCAAGTAAATTCAGGTGTCTGTAGAAATCAGAAGAGAGTGCAGAGTCTGGAATTGTAGGCAGTTGTGAGCCATCTGACATGGGTGCTAGAAACTGAACTCGGGTCTTCTGCGAGAGCAGTACCTACTCTCAACTGCTGAGCCTTCTCCCTAGCGACTGGAACCCGTTTTATTCCCACCTTAGAACATTTTTCTGATTTGCCGTTTGCTTCTCTCATTGTTTCCAGCTTTGTTCATGCCTAGACCATCTCCTGGCGGTTCTTAGGGGCTTTACTTCATGTTGTGTGACATTTTTAATCTTAGAAAAGCTCACGCTCAGAGCACAGCTGCCGCACTGGCACTGAGCACAGCACTAATCATATCTGCCTTAATATTTTCTTAGATGTATTAAACAGTCCTTCTAGAAAAGCCTTTAGAATATTAAAAACACATTAGGATTCTCATTGCTTACAGGTGGTCATTTTAGTGTTCTCTTTTAGTTCTTTTAATATATGAAGTCAATATCTAACTTCTTTGTCCTTCCAATTATGGCCTTATTTCCCCATCAAGAACAAATAACACACACACACACACACACACACACACACACACACACACACCACAGCATACTAGTGTATTCAGACCACTAATCTCTTATAATTCTTTATAAGGAAACACATTCATCTTAACATGCAATGAATAAATGGACACTAAGTAAACACTGCCCTCTGATCGTAGACTAGTGAATACAGGACAGTAGCAGAATGAATAAAGGGAAAGACTGTGGGCATAAGAGGTTTCCTTCTGCACTAATGGTAACTTCATTAGATTGCTGCTTATGGAAATGGGTGGGTGGCCTCTGGTGGCTTCGTAGGCAGAAAGTCATATAAGGCTCCTTACCATAGACTGTATGAACCAAACTCACCAGAACACTTGTGAGACAAAACTGTGTGTGTATCCTGGCGTGTGTGTGTGTGTGTGTGTGTGTGTGTGTGCGCGCGCGTGTGCATTCATGTGTTGCTTGCATGTGCATAGAAGCTGATCTTATTTAGAGGTTGGATGTTGTTTCTCAGGTGCCGTCCACCTAGTTTGATTTTGCACGTCTCTCTTGTTCTTGAGTTCACCAGGCTGACTAAAACTGGCTGGCTGAGGAACCACGCAGCTCCCCAGTCAGCAGATTACAAGCACATGTCTGACTTTCCTGACACGTACTGAGGATTGAAGTCAGACCCTCAGCTTTGCATACCAAGCACTTGACTGACTTGAGTTATCCCCTAGCTTGCCTCTCAGTGCCCTTTCTCTGGAATATGCATGAAGACATTTTGTGAAACCTGTAAATAAAGGTGTGAAGGGAGTCCTTTCAGAGGCCACTCTCCCTAGGGGCCTTCTTTATAAGTATTAATAAGTCCTTAGGACTTACTTATTTTTCTACTGGATTCACCTCATCTGGCTTACTGCATCTCAGGGGAAGTAGAGCAGTTGGGTGTTTGTAAAAAAAAAAAATGACTGGATCTCCATGTACAAAAGAAGCACAAAGCAAGCTATCCGGAGAGGAAACAAAGGAAATACATTTTATTGATTAAAACAGAAAGTCTGACTTGGTTATCCTTCATCAGATTCAGTGTTATGGCTGCTTTAGAGGCTGTCGAGAGGTTACGTTTAGTATGCAGAGAAGTGGAATATGGACTAGATAAATGTGTGTAAAGCCGACTGCCTCTATTCCCTTTGACAGGCTGAGGCTGTTTGGGCCTAAAAGCTTTAAACATCATTGTAAAGAGAATAACAGATTTTCACCTTTAGACCAGTTATGATGGCTGACCTCAAACCAGTAATGGGCGCTCCTGCAGAAGCACGGCATTACCTAACGAGGCACGGACTTATGGTGGATTCTCTCAGCTCCCGTTTTGGAAAACGTTGAAAGTTGACATTGTCGATTAAATGATTCTGTTCACTATGGATAGACTGTGAACAACATTAATGCTTTCTATCTGAAAATAAAAATAAGTAATTTACAATGGTTATTTTATTATTCTCACATTACAGTTTTGGACTTTGAACTGTATTTTGGAGAAGAAACTTGACCGCCTGGTCCATTATACTCTGTTCTGTGCTCTTGCTTTATGTTCTTCATAACTCTTGGAACAACATGGGGCCCTTCCTTTATTTGATGAGGCTGCCTTCCTCATTCAGATCTGTGTTGTAGGAATGTATGCTTTGCATTTCACCACTGTTCCTGTTCCTACCCAGAGCCATGCCTGGCAAGTATTAAGCGTTCAGTAAATACTCGCTGAATGAACATAAATACCAACAAAAGCTTTCTGGTAACCTGGAGGACGAAGACAGGAAGAAATGGAAGACTGCCCTGGGTGTGAACAGGGGGCACAGTGACCAGCAGGCCCTGTCCGCCCGGATCTCTAGAGCAGCTTGGGCTCCGTGAATGTCCTGTCTTCTGGAGACTGTTCCAGCCGAGGCGAGCATTGGCCACTCTGCTGGGGATACTTTTGAATGACCTTCCTGTTTCAAAAAAGGAAACTGCATAGTTTGTATTTCATAAATCGCCCACCAGTATTTCTGCACTTTATTTGGGGGGAAATACAGCCTGCCTTTATATCTCAGGCTAGTGCAGATCTCATTGTCATGTGACGGTCTCCTCTGCACGGCCAGGTCTCAGGTTAAGTACTTACCTTGGTTGAACAATTGAAATTAAGATAATTCCAAGGCTAGTATAATATTGTCTTCCCTTAGAGTGTTCTAATTTTTAAGTAAACAATAAAGAAACATATAAATGAATATATTACTGAAGCATAATGAACTAGTGCTTTTCAGATCACAAATCATGGTTCCATTAGTAGATCATATAGTTAATTCAGTGCCTTTCAAGTAGAAAGATAAGTTGCTGTTCTTTATATAGGAAGGTAGACCATGTTCTCCTATGCATGTGCTTGGGCCGTTCTTCTTAACTTTAGTGAACGTGAGTAAATGCCAAGTCAGTTATATGATCTGTATCTCACTGGTGGCGATTTCACTCAAGGAACTGCTAAGACTCAAAGTTAGATATTTGTCCATGGAAATATTTACCTTGCTATTATGTGTCAGAACCCTGGGCTCAGAGCTGCGGGCAGTGTTAGCCTATGAGCTCACAGAGAAGCAAGGAGTAAGTGGTAGACCCCTGCACTGAACTTGGCTGTGAGCTTGACAGCAGTCTTGATTAGGCCTCTCAGTACAATGTAGAGGAATTGCTGTCATTACCTCTAAATTACCAGGAGAAAAACAGAACGTGTACTGTCATTTTTGGTTTTATCTTCTCTCTGCCATGTGTATAAAAGCAGAAGAAACAGTACGTACAGTATTAAAATAAGTCCCATTAACACTAAATTACGGAGCATTCCTCTACATCTTCCTCCTTCACATCCATCTTCTAGGGTCAGGCAGGGTGCCTCAGCCAAGACTGTAAATAAATCTTTTTTTCTCCTAACTGGTCTCTACTCTGTAGGAAGCAAGGGCTCTTGTTCTTTGGGGCAAGAGTAGTGAAGGTTGTTAGATGGCAGTGTCCAATCTCTCCTCCCTTGTCTGAGCAGGTCCATTCTGGACCAAGACGTACATGACCAGTTAAGCTGAAAAATGTTATATTCACTATAGTTGGCCTCCATAATATGATAGATTAGGCAATGAGTGTGGGCTTAGAATGCTGCTGTACCACTGTGACCTCATCAATAGTCATCTGAGCTATTCTGCCTCATGCGGATCATGGGAAGAATAACAAAAGCTATCTCTTAGTCTGGACTTTGTTTTCATGACCCAATTCATTAAAAAGTGCTCAGAATTCTGCTGGCAGTAGCTAGCCTGTTTGCTGTGGCTGCCAACCAGAAAAGCCCACACCTCCAGGCTGCCAAAATAAGCAGGATCAGCCTGCCTGGACATTGCCAGATTCATTTGTCAGAAGTTAATCCCACAAGTATTTTTCCATGATCCAGAGCTCACCTCGTGTTCAGGAGTTCATGTTCACTGGAGGAAGGTCTCGCGTCAGGATCCCTGAGCAGAACAGTACAGATAGATGGGGCAAGGGTTGCGAGCCGAGACGCACATTTTCTAGAACAGTGAGGAGGTTTGAGCGCTGAGGTGTTTGAAGGATAAGAAGGATTTAGTTAGGCAGAAGGGACTCTAGAAAAGATACAGCAAAATAAGGAAACAAATATAAGCCTTGTGTTTGTGTGGGAGCGGCAGTGAAGAGGAAGGAAGATCATTAGACGGGAATTGAGTGTGGAGAGAGAGGATTGTAGGACAAGAGGCACAGAAGCTTCTACGTTTCTGAATAACAACTTCATCCTCAAGAGTCTTTGTCTAGCTCAGTCTGATGGTTGGCTCCAAGCATCCACATCCGCACTGGCCAGTTTCTGGCATAATCTCCCAAGGAACAGCCACACAAGGTTCTTGCCAGAAAGTGCTTCTTGGCAACAGCTTTCATGGTCTGGTGTCTGCAGACAGGATGGATCCCCAGGTGGCGTGGTCCTCCAACGGCCCTTCCTTCAGTCACTGCTCTATTTTTTTTGTCTCTGGCTTTCCTTTGGACAGGGAAGTTTCTGGGTTAAAAACTTTGAAATGGCTGTGTGACCCCCATCTCTCCACCAGGGGCCATGCCTGTCTACTGGAGGTGGTCTCTACAGGTTCTGGTGGGGAAGCTGGTGGGGGAAGCTGGTGGAAGGACCGGAGGAACAGAGGGGAATTGCAATTCCTGGCCGCAACACCCAACGCTCCCAGGAACTAGACCACCAACCAAGGAGTCAACGCTCCCAGGAACTAGACCACCAACCAAGGAGTATACAGGGAGGGCTCCATGGCTCCAGATGCTTAGGTAACAGAGGATGGCCTTGTCTGACACCAGTGGGAGGTGTGGAGGCCCTTGTTCCTATGGAGGCTTGATGCCCCAATGTAGGGGATGCTGGAGCAGTGTGGTGGAAGAGAGTGGGTGGGGGGCACCCTCATAGAGGCAAACGGGAGGGGGGAGGGGTCGGGTGTGGGATGGTGGGTTTGTGGACGGGTAACCAGGAAGTGGGATATCTATTTAAGATATAAACAAATGCAGTGATAAATAAAAAAAAAATTTAAAAAAGGAATCTTTTTCTATCCCGCCTTTCTGCTTTCCCAAACTGAACAGCAAATGCCAAATAAACCGATTCTGCCTGCGCTGATTGGAATCAGCACACTCTTTTGCAACAGGTTAAATTACTGAAAAGCCATACAGTACTCTGAAAGTTGCATAGCTGACGGAGCTCAGGACAAAAAGGGTTAGAATTATCTGTTCCGTGTTATTTACCTGAACCAATGTGATGGTTTGTTTCAATAAAGAGGAATTTTCAAATGGACTCTAAGCCTTAGTTGTTTCTTAGTTACATGCTCCATAATCTCCATGTGACGATATCATCAACTCAAACAAAAACTGTACCAAAGCCACTAGGTGAGGAAGGCTGTATCTGCCCGCAGTGTGCATCTGTGGACACTCTAGTACTCGCTCTTAGTACTCTCTTCTTGTTCTGTGGGTGACAAGTTACAATGATTTTATAATGTATTCAGACGCGTTAGTCAATTTCTTTTCTTGAATTATCTTTTATATTAACGTCACTGTTTTTTATAATACATAGTCAGAAAAAAAAGAGCAACTACAGTAAGTAATCCAGAGCCTAAGTCTTCTGTGAACTCAATTTCTAGAATAGCATTCTATTGCATATTTAGTCGCCCCTCTTTTCTTTGTAAGCACCCTAAAATCTCCACAGCTTAAACTGTTTACACATTCTCTCTTCCATTGTTGTGGGCTTTGGGGGTGGCCCTGGCAGAGCTGTTTCCTGCTCAGAGAGTCATCTCACAGTCATGTCTCCCTGAGGATCCTTCCCTCACTGAGCGGGCTTGTTCTTATGGGAGAAGTGATCTGGAGGCGGAGTCCAGCTTCCGCACAGTGTGTGCAAGATTTCTGCGGCACAAGATGCATTTGCTTGTTGTTTACTGGTGAAAATGTGTGTGTGTGTGTGTGTGTGTGTGTGTGTGTGTGAATAACCAGCATCAATAGAGTAAAAAATTTCCTTGAGATTCCTGGGAAGTTAGGTATGTAGCACATATGTGTGAAATGTAATTCCATGTATGGTAGACTAGATCACAAATATTCTTTTTCACACACAGAATACACTATAGGCTGATATAGTAAGCACCATGCAATTTCTTGGTGACGAGTACCCTTCCCCAGAGGAGAATCATCTAAACATATTGCGTATTTAGCTCTTACAGTATTAATGTAGAGGAACACATATTAAATTGGTGGTCATATGCACTTCCCCACTTAACCCATTAAAATATCTTTACATGTATGTTTGTCTTCAAAGTATCTTCCCTCATAAGTGTGTTTTCAGTGCAGTTTTGATGCTTGCAGTTTGTTTTATGATGTTGGCTGTGAATTGCTTCACCACGCCCCAAGTGAAGACATTTTGGTTGTTTCATTCAGGTTCTTTAAGATGCTCTGTGCTTTCCTAAGTGGTCTCTGAGCATCTTTAACTTGCTTGTTCTGCCCTCTCCTGTCCTGTGTGCTTCTCAAGCTTATGTCTGTCACTTTTCCCTCTCAGATTTTAAGCCTTAGGTAGAGCATTTTGTGTAGACTGATATGTGGAAGTAGAAGAGGCTAGAAGGTTTATGTATTTAGTGTTTCTAAGTAGGAGGGGCCTGCCAGGATAGATCCAGCATTAGATTCCTCTCCTTTTCCTTTGTCCCCAGTATTGATGCTTCTAGCTGTTGAAGTCCAACTTCTCAGAACTGATCTTTTCATGAAGGGAAACTCTGTGTGTTAGAAAAATATTTTTGTGATATAAGTGATCTTTCAGGTGCAGTAAAGTAAGGCTTCAGTGAGAAAAAGTATTGGAAATTGTACTGTCTGCCTAACTTTTATCAGTCAAATGATCTTCGTTCCTAAAAGTATTTGAAGAGAGACCAGGAAATTCTTTTAAATTGAGAAGTAACATTTTGGTACATTGTGCTTTGCTTTGGTTTATATCTTTACATTTTTTTTCTATCTTTTCTTGAGGTTTTATTGACCAGAAGTTATGATTTTTGCTTGTTTATCTTTAATTAGATATATTCTTTATTTACATTTCAAATGATTTCCCCTTTCTTGGTCCCTCCCCTCCCCCACCCCCACTCCCGCCCCCGAAAGTCCCATAAGCCATCTCCCCTCCCCCTTCCCCAATCAACCCCCTCCAGCTTCCCTGTCCTGGTATTCACCTACACTGCTGCATTGACCTTTTCCAGGACCAGCAGCCTCTCCTCCCTTTGGTGTCCAACAAGGCCATCCTTTGCTGCCTATGCATCTGGAGCCTTGGGTAACACCATGTGTACTGTCTGGTTAATGTTTTTGTGCCTGGGAGCTCTGGGAGTATTGGGTGGCTCATATTGTTGTTCCTCCTATGGCACTGCAAATCCCTTTAGCTCTGTGGGTCCTTTCTCTAGCTCCCCCATTGGGGACCCTGTGCCCAGTTCAGTGGCTGGCTGACAGTGTCCTCCTCTGTATTTGTCATGCACTAGCAGAGCCTCCCAGGTGACAGCTATATCCAGCTCCAGTCAGCAAGTCTTTGTGGGCATCAATAATAGTGTCTGTGTTTTGTAACTGTATATGGGATGGATCACTAGGTATGGTAGTATCTGGATGGTCTTTCCCTCAGTCTCTGCTCCATACTTTGTCTCTGTATCTCCTTCTGTGGGTATTTTGTTTCCCCTTCTAAGAAGGACCAGAGTATCCATACTTTGTTCTTCCTTCTTGGGCATCATTTGAACTGTGAATTGTGTCTTGGGTATTCCAAGCTTCTGGGCTAATATCCACTTACCAGTGAGTGCATACCATGTGTGTTCTTTTGTGATTGGGTTACCTCACTTAGGATATTTTCCAGTTCTACCCATTTGCCTAAGAATTTCATGAATTCATTGTTTTTAATAGCTGAGTAGTATTCCATTGTGTAAACATACCACATTTTCTCTATCCATTTCTCTGTTGAGGGACATCTGGGTTCTTTCCAGCTTCTGGCTATTATAAATAGGACTGCTATGAACATAGTGGACCATGTGTCCTTATTACATGCTGGGGAATCCTCTGGGTATATGCCCAGGAGTGATATAGCAGGGTCCTCCAGAAGTATCATGCCCAGTTTTCTGAGGAACCGCCAAACTGATTTCCAGAGTGGCTGTACCAGCTTGCAATCCCACTAGCAATGGAGGAGTGTTCCTCTGTCTCCACATCCTGGCCAACACCTGCTGTCTCCTGAGTTTTTAATCTTAGCCATTCTGAATGGTGTGAGGTAAAATCTCAGAGTTGTTTTGATTTGCATTTTCCTGATGACTAAGGATGTTGAACATTTCTTTAGGTGCTTCTCAGCCATTCGATATTCCTCAGGTGAAAATTCTTTGTTTAACTCTGTACCCCATTTATCAAGGACCTCCACATAAAACCAGACACACTGAAACTAATAGAAAAGAAACTGGGGAAGAGCCTTGAGCACATGAAACAGGGGAAAATTTCCTGAACAGAACACCAAGAGCTTATGCTCTAAGATCAAGGATTGACAAATGGGACCTCATAAAATTACAAAATCTCTGTAAGGCAATAGCACAAAACGGCAACCAACGAATTGGTAAAAGATCTTTACCAAGCCTACATCCAACAGAGGGGTAATATCCAATATATATAAAGAACTCAAGAAGTTAGACTCCAGAGAGCCAAATAACCCTATTAAAAATGGGGTACAGAGTTAAAGAATTTTCACCATCAGTTTTGTTTTTATGAATCAACTTCTTTTTGAAAGGAGTGCCATTGGTTTAGAATAAAGTCGGTGATGGCTCCAGTGTTTCTGATGTTAAAAATCACTTTGATTAATGGGAAACACTTTCTTCTATACATGTATGACCAAATTTGAAAGGTGACACCTTTGATATTCAGCTGTTTCAGTTCTGTTCAACCACGTTTACTGACTAATTTTCAGGTTTAGCATTACATAGACTCATTAGAAACATGCCCATGTGATAATGAAGAATTGAAGAAATTATTCTGATCTCTATCTTACAAAAATTCATAATCACAGCCATTAAGTGCTTGAAAAGTGTACCAGTATATATGTATGCCTTTCCCAAGCTAGGTAACTCTTGATGAAAACTTCAGCAGTGTTTCCTAGACTCTGCTTTCTCGAACACAACCCCCTAGCAGGGAAATAGTCACTGGTATTGGTGCTGTTGCTGTTGCTGGTGCTGGTGCTGGTGCTGCTGGTGCTGCTGGTGCTGCTGCTGCTGGCATTGATGTTGGTGGTGCCTTTTTTCTCCCTACAAACTAGGCTTAAAGAATGATGTTCCATCCACATTTTGACAGTACCAGGGATTTCTCATAACTTTTACTTCTCCAAAACACTCAAGCCATGACAGCATCAGAAAAGTGATAGGTGTGTACTGTTAGGAACATGGAATGATGATCTTTGCAAGGAGTATACAAAATCATAAAACACCTCTTGTAAACAGGATAATTTAAAGTGAAGATTTTTACATATAAAGTAACAATATTTTATGTGATTTTCAACTTGGAATTTTTAGAGCAACCCATAAGGTAACCTGTATATGTAAACACATACACATGTGACATTTCCCTATCAGAATTGAAAAGTGAAGTGTAGCAAAAATGAATCATCTTAGTTTTCCCGATAGGAAGTGGTACATATCACACATTATCTTCAATATTTTAAATACTTTATTGGTGCCTATTCATAATGCATAGACATGTGCTTTTTAGACATTTTTGTGTATATATCATGTTTCCCACACCTCTTGTCTCCTACTGCCTCTCTTATACTAGTGTCTGTCTCCTCCCTATCCCACACCTATTTTCATGTCATATGTATATATATATACACCACCCAATACATATGTATTATATAAGCCTGTATAAATGTATTTCACAAGCTTGAGAAAACATATAGCACTTATCTAAGTCACAGTTAGCTCACATACTATGACAATCTCTGGATTTCATTCCTTATAGATGAATAAAACTCTACTGTGTGTATATCCCACATTTTCTGTATACAGTCGCCTGTTGAAGGCCCCCTGTGCTGATTCTGTAACTTACCTATTGTGGGAAGTGCTACAGTAACCCTAGAAGTGCAAGCATATCTGCAGTGTGTTGACTATGAGTCTTTCGGGTGTATGTCCAGACATGGGAAGCTGAGTCATTCAGTAGCTCTGTTCATTCTCAAAGACGTATGTGAATTTCTGTAAAGGCATTTACTTAACTAATCAGATCCTGTTGTGACATTATCAAGGAAAATATAGATATGAGAGAGAAGGTTACAAACAGCTCTATTTCAAGATGACCCTAAACATGTCGAAAGAGCTGTTGTGCAGAAGGACCACCTGACCTCTCTATAGACAGATGGGGCAGCAGGATTCTGCCTGGCAGCAAGAGCTCTCACTCAGAATACTTGAAGCCATCCTAATGGTTGTGGGAAAAGTTTCACCTTAAGTTTCACTGTCTTAGGTTTTAGCTGAGTTCGCCTTTCTCCTGGGTAACCTCGAGTCACCTCTGCTTTCTGCGGTATCCTTCACCTGCTGCTAGTATCTCACTGCCTGTTGGCATCTAAGGCCTCTGCTGCCCCTACTCTGTAGGTTGTCCTTGACGGCTCTGCTGGGTTGCAGTGTCTGTAGAAAACGGTTCCTGGACATATCCCATGCCCTTAGCAGGAGTGCAGTGCATTGACATTAGGATGATCTCCTTCAGGTCATCTTGGGGTCTTATACTGTGTACTCTGCCTGGCACCCCGTTACCTGGCTCTGGAGGGCACTCACTTACTTGTGAGTAAGGTACAAATGTGCAGTATCTGGAATGTAGAAAAAAAAAAAAGAGGTCATACACTTAAACATAAGGAATCTTAAGGGATTTTGTTTTTGTTTTCAGTTCTTTCACATAATAGCACATAATTTTCAGATAACTTTTAGACAAAACATCCCAAGAGCCATGGATGTGGAAATGTGGTATTTCACACCAGTGGCATTTTCATGAGTCTTTTTGCTGGCTTGAGAAGGCCACGATACAATATTGTTCTTAGTCTCTGTTTTGTGTTTACACCCATGGGAAAGCTGTTGTTGGCTGTGCAATTTCAAAGTCTTTACTCTAGTAAATAAGTAAACATCTTTCTTCAGAATTTATGTTATACTACTAGAAAGAAATTTTTTTGTTTCTTTCCAAATAAAGTAGTAGTCTTACATACACATTTGGGTTAACTGAATTATAATATATGTGACCAAATTATAATCTATTGATATTATTTTGTTTTATCTTGCATAAGTTGTGCATTCATAAATTATCTTGTACAAATTGATTCCCATGGCTGGACTTGAAATATGTGAAGACTGAATGGAACTAGAAATTATCGCCACTAAAATTATTTATACCAACATATATGTATGTATGTGTATGTATACATATATACATGCATATGTATGTATGTATGTATATATATATGTATGTAGGTTTGTATGTATACACATATATACATTTACACACATATAATTTTCTTTAGTAAAAATAAAAATTTTAATTAAAATATATAGCATAATAGTATGTTTTGTGAACTGTAGAACATCACACTTTGAAAGACTAAAGATCATATATTTATATAGCCACATTAATTGGGTCTAAAAGTATGAAGTGGCCCTTTTCAGTCTGTGCTGCAGGGTGGTAGTTTTGTTTCAGCTTCACATAGCTGTCCCAAGTCCATATTTAGAACTTGAGTTCATGTTCATGGACTTATATACTCATTCCTCCTCCTTCCCCCCTTCCTTCAACACCACTTCCCCTTCATGTACAGAGGGGTGTGGTGGTGTTTGGTGCATGTGTGTGAGCTTGCTTGTGGAGACTAGAGGCCAATACACGTGTGTGTGTGTGTGTGTGTGTGTGTGTGTGTGTGTGTATGTATGTATGTATGTATGTGTGTGTGTGTTACATTTTGAGACAAGATTCCTCATTCAACCTAAAGCAAATGAGCCTCCAAGAATCCTTTTGGATTTATACTGGAATTGTAGATGCATTCCTCGGTAAACATACTAGAGAGAGAATTTGAGTTATCTTGCCTACATAGCAAGCCATCTCCTTAGGTCCTCAGTCCAGCACCTATTCTGTTCTCTTTCCTCAGAGGAAGTCACATAAAGAGACAGAAAACAAATAAACAAAAACCATACAAAAAAAAAAACAAAAAACAAAAAACAAACTCCATGAAGACCAAAAAGAAGGGAAGATAGAATATTCCTGGCGTGGGCATAGTGAGGGCCTTCTCGCTATGTCAGGCACGTGTGAGATTCTAGAATCTAGATGTCAAAACGCTCCTGCTTTGCTCTTGTTTTGAAACTTTGAATAAATTACTTACTGTTCTGCACTGTAAATGAAAGCAGTTCCCCATACTATTTTATATAGCTAACTTGTCTTTTTCTTTTGTGGTTTGATGGGGATGGAAATGTCTCTAAGTCTCTATTCACTAGACTTAAAGTACTTTATAACTAGACAACTAAAGATGAATTATAATAGATAGATAGATAGATAGATAGATAGATAGACTTCTGTACCCCTGAGTTTACTTGCAAGCTGTCATTCCATCCCAAAGCCGACAGAAGTCATGTTCAGTGATCATGTGATGTTTCTACTCATTTTTATCTCCAAATCTAATTGCTCATTTTATCAAACATAGTTTTATATTACTTTTTAACATAAGAGAAGTGTGTACAGTGACAAGCATTAGATATGAATCTAACCAAGATTCATAAGGTATAGTGCTTTACATCATTAAGATCTTAGTCCAGGAAAAAAAACTTAATCCAGTGTTCTAGAAAATACATTATTCACAGAAATATGTAGGATGACTCATTTGTGAGAGTCTATACAATTCATATTCCTAGCTTTCTGTTTAATAAATTATTGTACATTATGTACCTTTCAAATTTTATCTAATTAATTGATTGAGAAATCTATTCTGACAGCGAAATGGGGAACTCCACTATATTACTTTCTGGTCTTATTTTTTAAGATAATTTTATTAGGAGAACATTCAAAATTGCTTACTAATTTTATGGCCCATTTTTCTGCATTAGCCAAGGGAAATAATAGAGTATTCTACCAAGACCTTTGAAAATAAACCTCACAACTATCAAAACTGTCCAGGAATGTTATTATCAGTTAACTGCCTATGGGGAAATGTATACTTTAGATTTATATAAGAAAGGAAGATAATGGAACAGATCGTGTGGCTTTTATAGACCTCACTGTATAATTTGTATGTTTTATCACTGAGAAGAACCCTAAAGATGTTTGCATTAAGTGATGGGAAGATTAGAGCTTTCTATATATCATTTCCCACCCCCCCAAGGCTTACCAAACACATATTCTATAACCTACAGAGCGTTCCCAAAAGCTTACTTTGATCATGCATTTTTATCAGTTAAAATGTACGATTTTGTTATTTTATACATTATTCAGTTATTCCCAGTGCTATCAAGATTTGTAACAGGAATCATAATGCCCCCCCCAATCTTTTTCTGTGGAAATTCTCCTTCATTCCGATAGCACTCTCATTAAGTATAAATCTGTACCTTTCCTACAATTATCTCATTGTGTAATGGATCAGACACAGTAGAGGTTTGTTCCTATTGACGTTGTTGTTCCTGACTAAGTGGTGTTTTGTGAAGAAACATGACAGGCAGCCTCCTCCAAGTTCATCTTCATCATCTCCACAGACTTCTAATGTTTTATTATTTGTCATGTGAAAGAAGAGTGTAGAGAAAGAACCCTGCTTATTAAAACTCTTGCTCTGGAAGTAGTCCATGTTTATTCTGCTCATATTTGATTAACAAGAATCTGGCTGCAGGGGGCACAGAGAAACAGAAATCTCCAGGATCAACCCTATAGCATGGAAAGGAGAATAAAGAGTAACTTTCTGGCAGCCTTTTCTCCTGTTTACTTAGAAAGTTTTTTTTCTTCAGATATTCTTAGATTCATTAATACTAACATAGACTTAACTATTTTTTATCAGTGGTAATTTCAAATGTCAAAATTTCTGCATCTTTTCTAAAAAAAAAAGCTATCACTTTTTAAAAATCAAAACTCATCTCATATCCTATTATTTTCTTGTATGTAAGAACTAACATAAATCCTGCCTGGCGTAATAAGAGTAGTTTGAAGTTAGTGTTGCCATTAATATTAAGCTCAGTTGGACATAAAAGCTGCAATGCTACTAATAAATGTCTAAGCCTCCCATTGCTGCTGTATTTTATGAGTATTGTTACACTCTTATCGCAAAAATTTACTAGCAGCCGGGCGTGGTGGAGCATGCCTTTAATCCCAGCACTTGGGAGGCAGAGGCAGGCGGATTTCTGAGTTCGAGGCCAGCCTGGTCTACAGAGTGAGTTCCAGGACAACCAGGACTACACAGAGAAACTCTGTCTCGAAAAACCAAAAAAAAAAATTTTTTTTACTAGCTTAGAGTTTGGAAGATCCAAATTTCATAATGGGTATTTTTCCCCACTGTGTATTTCTGTCTTTCTCATTACAAAATGATCCCATTGATCAATATGTTTATTTTTGTGCCAGTACCATGTTTTTGTTACTATAGTTCTGTAGTACAGCTTGAGGTTGGAAATAGGGATATCCTCTAGCAGTTCTTTTATTCAGGATTGTTTTAGGTGTCCTGGGTTCTTTTGTGTTTCCATATGAAGCTGGAAATTGGCCTTTCTAGATCTGTGATGGATTGTGCTCGAGTTTTAATGTGGATTGCATTTAATGCATAGATTGCTTTTAGCAGGATGTCAATTTTTTACTATGTTAATCCTACTGATTCATGAGCATGGGAGATCTTTCCGTCTTCTGATATCGTCTTCAATTTCTTTGTTCAAAGAGGTGAAGATTTTGTCATACCCAATTACATCAGATATTTTATATTATTTGAGGCTATTGCGAAAGGTGCTGTTTCCCTGATCTTCATCCCAGTGTGTTTGTCATTTGTATATAGAAGGCCTAGTGATTTTTTTGTGAGTTAATTTTGTATTCAGCTGCTTTGCGGAAGTGTCTATCATTGTAGGTGGTTCCCGTGGAATTTTTAGGATCACTTGTATATAGTATATGATCAACAAATAAAGTTATTTTGACTTCTTCCTCTCAAATTTGTATCCCCTGATCTCCTTCAGTTCTCTTATTACTTTAGTCAGTACTTTGTTTACTTTATTGAATAGGTATGAAGAAGGTGGACAACCTTGTCTTATTCCTAATGTTAGTAGAATTGTTTTGAGTTTGTTTTTTTTTTTTGTCTATGCACTTTCTGTAAACACCTTTTATTATGTTGAGATGTGTCCCTTGTATCCCTAATCTTTCCCAGACTTTTAACATTAAGGAGGGTGTGGTGGTTTGAATATGCTTGGCCCATGGGACATAGCAATGTCAGGAGTCTTGGGCTTATTGAAGGGGAGGTGGGATTCTGAGGTCTCATATATATGCTCAAGTATAGCCAATGTGATGCAGACCCTCCTGGCTGCCTGCAGGAGACGGTGTCCTCTTCCCTTTGGATCAAGAACTCTTGGCTTCTTCATCCCCATGTCTGCTTGCACGCTGCCAGGCTTCCTGCCACGATGATAATGGACTAAACCTCTCAAACTGCACGCCAGCCCCAATTAAATGTTTGACTTTATAAGAGTTGTCTTGTTAATAATATCTCTTTACACCAACGGAACCATAAGTAAGACAGAATTTTTCCAGAGGTGTTTTCTACATCTAATGAGATGATCATGTATTTTGTCTTTTGGTTTGTTTATATGGTAGATTACCTTTATTGATTTACATATGTTGAACCATCCTTGCATCTCTTGGATGAAGCCTACTTGATCATGGTAGATGATCATTTGATGTGTTTGCAAGTGTTTTATTATACTTTTGCATCTATGTTCTTAAAGGAAATTGGTTTATAATTGTCTTTCTTTGTTAGGTCTTTGTAACAGTGGCCTCATAAAATGAGTTGGTCTGTGTTCCTTCTATTTTTATTTTGTGGAATAATTTGAGGAATATTGATACTAATTCTTTGAAAGTCTGGTAGAATTCTATACTAAGATCTTGCTCTGGTTTTTTGGTTGGGTTACTTTTAATTACATCATCTATCTCACTGGAGTTTTTTAAATTGCTTATGTTATTTCGATTTAACTTTGTTAAGTGATATACATTTAAATATGCATTAAGATTATCATTTGCTTTTAAATTTTCCAATTTGTCAGAGTATAAATTTTCAAAACATGTCCTTATGATTCTCTAGATTACGTCACTGTCTGTTGTTACATCCCCCTTTGCATCTCTAACTTTTTGTTAATTTGGATATTCTTTCTCTGCCTTTTAATTATTTTGGATAAGGGCTTGTCAAACTTATTGAATCCATTCTTTGTTTCATTGACTTTTTTAAATTTTTGTTTGTTTGTTTCTGTTTTATTGATTTCACCACTGTGTTTCTTTTGCCGTTTTCTGCTTTTTGGGTGTAAATTTCTTCACTCAGCTTTCAAGTGTGCTGTTAAGTGACTAGTACTCTGTGATATTTTATGTGTGCACTTACTGTTATGAACTTTCCTCTTAGGACTACCTTCACTGTGCTCTACAAGTTTGTGTATGTTGTGCTTTCATTTTCCTTCAGTTCTAGATATTTATTATGTAGGTTAGCTCCAGCATTTCTGTCCTTCCATCATTTCCTATTATTCTCAAGTTTGCTCTTTTTATAATGTTCAATATTTCCTGGATGCTTTGTGTGAGGAGTTTTTAGATTTAGCATCTTCATTGACCAAGACATTTATTTCTTTTATTTTTTCAATGTGGGGGATTTATATTGGCTTCTGGGCAATATAAATCTGGGATTGGGAAAATTTTACTTATAGGTTGCTGATACTGGGTCTTGTCTTTTTTGGGTGGGTATTTTGTTCCTTGGTGTCCGTTTCTTCTCTGGTTAGAAGAATGTGATGGCTGTGTGTTGCCTGCTAAGAAATTACCCTGGGATCTCACTAGACGTAGACACGGTGGGTTCCAGGTAAAATGTTTTCCTATGTATTAGTGATGACTCTTAGGAATGGGGATGGGCTAGAAGAGAGGAGCTGTGGGGCTATACTGGGATCAGCTTAGCCTTCTGAGCATTGGGGCAAGGAGTAAAGAAAGGATATAGTATGTCTTCTGTTAAGTTGGTGATGAGACTGGTTCTTGGACTTGGAGGAATCGAAGCAGAGGTAACGACCTGAAGATAGCCTACCTCCTTACCTGCCTAGAGTGGTCCTCATGAATGCCAGCTGGAATGTATATTCCTTCGTAAGCCTCAGACCTCAAAAGGAAATACTTGTGTTTTGTTCTGTAAACTGGCTTTGTTTGAATAGATTAGTGAGGAAAGGAGCTCTGTATTTAATCATGCTCCCAATCAACTGTCAAATATTTTTGCTGACTTGAGAGGGATGTTGTAGAAATATTATAAATACTTTCACTCCTTATTAGCTCCTTGTTCTCTGTGCTTTCACCTTTTTGTGTGAAATCTAATACTATAGCCCCTGACCCTATGCCGCTGTAAAGCACTTGACAGCTGGCTAAGTTAAAATGCTTCATGTGTGGAATATATACCAGTTTTTTAAGACTTAATAAGGAAAAATAAGAACATTGGTGTCTCAGTAATTTTTATGTCAATTATGTGCAAATATTTTATACATATTTAATGAGATTACTATGAAACTTCAAATTTTTAAATTTTAAGTGCTTCTATTATACTTGCTATTTTATGCTCCTTTTCATAGAATAGTGGTCTGATTGGTCTGATGCATACTCCTTTCTCATTTTGGTTAGGATTAGGGAAGATGTATGGCTGGATTTCTTAGAACAAACTCCAGTAAAAGTTAAGTACCGCTCATTTATATTCATAGGCTAGTAAATTGCGCATATTACTATTAAAATACAGAAAAACCATGATCATTCATGAAACATTTTGTAGCAAACAATATTTGAATCAATGACAATTCATATCTAGAACTATAGATTATAATAGAAACTGAGCAAAGTATTGTTTAGCGATATAGTCCATTCAGAGAGAGTCTAGTTTTAGGGTTCTGGTAGATTGAACATTGAGTTCAACTTG
Source organism: Apodemus agrarius (assembly GCA_964023405.1). Taxonomy (NCBI): domain Eukaryota; kingdom Metazoa; phylum Chordata; class Mammalia; order Rodentia; family Muridae; genus Apodemus; species Apodemus agrarius. The sequence goes on along the minus strand of OZ030023.1, from coordinate 60,364,000 downwards.
GTTCCTTTTGTAGCTAAGTAGCTTTAGGCAGTTTGTTGACATTTATGAAAACTACCCATGAAAGGAAACTAATAGCGTGTACCTAGGAAGATTCACCATAAGGATTAAATGAAGTACTGAGGGGAAAGCACCTGACTTATTTGAAATTTCCTGGGAAACATGCTTTGTCAAATGGGTTTGGGAAGGAAGCAAGAGTGGAAATTTTGGACTATGATAGTCTTTCCAAAGGTCTCCACTCTCCGCACAAGTTGTGATTCTGAGGTGGTCCTTCCACTTGCCCTAAGTGGGATGGTGGAGCTAGACCAGTATTGGATCATCCTCAGATGCCGATCTTCCTTCCCAGGAGCCTGTTTCACAATGCAGCAGTTCTGAGAGCAAGCCAACAGCAAGATGGTGTGTGTCCTTCCTTTCCAAAGGGAACCCCGAATCCCATCCAGGGACGATTGAAGAAGAGCAGTAATACACTAGTAAACTTTCTTCACCCTCTGTTTAAATAGCTCTCTTTGCAGATGGGACTCTGTGCTAGTCTACTTGTAGGTAGGTAAGTGTTCTTATTAGTAGCCCCCTGAGATGGAGCTTCCTTTTTCCTGTTAACATTGTAAGACTTTTTTTCCTAGAGCCAATACATAGTAGTTTCTAGTCTGTAATCCCACAGTTTATGAACTGAGGAACAGTACAGTGGTGGAAACTGAAGTTAAGAAGTTTGAAAGGTGATATTTTCTAACTTCACATTGAGGTGGGGGCTTTCAGAGTGTTTTTCATTATTTTTAATAATCTTCCATAAACATTGTATTATTTTATATATGTCATATATATGTATTATTTATATAAGTCATATTTATATGTGTGTGTGTGTGTGTGTGTGTGTGTGTGTGTGTAATAAAATGCCTGCTAAAAGAGAAACGGGAAGTTTTACTTCCTGTTTGGAAGCCCAGGCATTAGTAGGTGCCGGTATTGTCTTAATCCTTGTTACTGAGAAAAAGACCTGGATTTATTATTGCTTTATTATTTTTGTAAGACTGAGCCAAGAGGACAATCAGATCCCCAATGTATGCATCTTTCAGAGCAATCGCGGTCCCGCCTCACCACCCATGGCTGCACATCTCATGTGTGCACTGCACTATGCTCCATGCCTCTGTTAACTTTCCATAATGTGACATCATCCACACTAACCAGGATTCTTGACTGAGGGGGGAGGGGAGAGGTAAAGAGAGGGGGGAAGGGAGAAGAAGGGAGGAGAGGGGAGAGAGAACATATTATCAGGGAGTTCAGTGTGGTGATTGTTTTGAGAATGCTAGGTGGAACAAACCTAAACCAAGATAAACAGACAATAGAGGACAATAACATTCAAGGAACAAAATTCTTTCACCTTAAGGCTTAGGCATTCGCTACTAACGTACACAGACAGGGTCTGTCTGCTACATATGGCAGAGTCCTTCTAAAGTGGGAGGAAGCTAAAGTCAGTGAAAATCTAGTCATCTAGTGTGGCACATTTCTTCTCCACTATGGCATGTTTCTCCTTGGCTTGCTTACTTGGTTTGCTTTTGTGTGAAGTTTACAGAATTTAAGAAACTCTTCCGAAATCAGTAGTCAAGCCAAGATGTCAACAGAGGTATCTTTGGTACACAAGACTTGAAGTTTACTGCCACCATGCATGCTGTTAAGCTGTGGAAGTTACAAATTGAAACTTGGATAAGGTAGAGAAAGTTAAACTGAAAATCTGTTGGGTTTGTTTCTTTGGTTGCTTGGTTTAAGGATACAAATTTCTAGCTGACTTGGTTCCATAGAAACCCAACAAATATTGAGGAGCTGATGGAGGTAAAGAGGAAACCAGAAGCAGTATCAGCAGTAAGTCAGACAAAATGCTGTTAAAATAGCCTTCTTTCTCTCAACCCTCAAAAAGACTGGCTGTAGCACTCGGCCTTTATCTGTTGAGGAATGTGAAGTCATTTTCTTCTGAACCTGCTTCATGGTTTTTCAAAACTCTCCAGGAATACACTTGAGGGCAAGCTGGTACTGGTCTAAACTCCCACGTTGGCTTTCTGTTTCTGGAAATGGACTTCTGAGACTCCAGAGTACATACAGCTTTAAGACTTAAAAATATTTTTCAACCTCCTATATGATGGGGGGATAATAATAATAATAATAATAATAATAATGACTGAGATATTTGAATAACATCTATCCAGCATAGACAATTTGCTTATTGTGCTTTTTGTAAAACTAAGGACTTGGATACAGAAAATGACCATAAAGTAACAATTTCTTGTGGTCTTTTGTGATGAACAATTCTTGCCAGTTATTATCTTATAACTTAGTGATGTTGCTGTGAGTTAAAGTCAACCATTAAAGCAGTAAGCAGCATGTAAATAAATTCTATATTCATGTAGACCACTGGCAGATCCTCGATACCTCTGTTTTTACCCTGTGCAAGCATTAAGATTGTAGTACAAATGGACTTTCAGAAGTCCATTTCCAGAAACAGAAAGCCAATGTGGGAGTTTAGACCAGTACCAGCTTGCCCTCAAGTATATTCCTGAAGGGTTTTGAAAACCACGAAGCAGGTTCAGAAGAAAACCACTTCATATCTGTTGATATGACCCAAGAATTCATATTAGTTATTGGTAAGGAAGAAAAATTACCTAGTGTTGTATTGAGATTCTGTTACTGCATTGTAAATCCAAGTGAGGCCTTATCTCGTTCCTGTCTCACGGTCCCTTCTTCCATTGGGTCTCCTTGGTCTCTCAGTCTCTCACATTTTCTCTTCTCCCTGTGCCACAAGAATGTTGTATACCCTACTCAGGGTCCCCGTCTTTTGCAGTTTATCCTTCAATGTCATCTCAGTCATTTTCTAGTTTCCTCTGGGAAATCAATTCTCTTTAAGGTCAGGATAGGTTGGAATCCTATCAGAATGCTGCATGTTTCTTCATTACAATATTGACAGTATTACTGATTTATCTTTGTTTGAGGGATTGATTATTTAATCAATGATTATTTGATTGTCTGTCTCAGTGGGAAAGGTATTCTGCCTGCTTTTGCATAATAATCTGTTCTTAGCACCTAGAATAGTAAATGAGAGAAATCAAAATGTTTAGCAGAATTCAACATGTTTTGTCATTTGCATTATAGAGACTACAAGTACTCTTACATAGCTTCAAATGGGAACCATTGTGTGTGTGTGGGTGATGATTAATTTACATTTTTAACTTGGTTAGATTAGAAATACAGACTTAATGAGCCTTTAGATATATGTGTAAAGGCTTTTCCAGGGAGAATTTACTGAGGAGGAAAGACTTACTACCCTGCATATCGGTAGCAGTTCCCTGGTCTGGACACATACTGAATAAAAAGGGAGAATAAAGCCAATTTTTCTCATTTTTTTGCATTCGACATCTGCCCAGATGTGGGCTAACTCATTACCACATTACTGTATGCTGCTCTGCTGCAGGGCCTTCCCTGCTGTGATTGACTGTTTCCAAAATAAATGCCCTCCAAGTTGTATAGCCAAGATTTTTAATCACCAGGAAGAAAAAATAAACTAATACAGATTAAAATAGGTGACTCAAAAACATAAACTACTCAGAAATTTTGATGATGGATAGAAGCATTAAAGGGTTTTTTCTGCGTGGCAGTGGAGGTGCACACCTTTAATCCCAGCACTTGGGAGGCAGAGTGCAAGGCCAGCCTGGTCTACAGAATGAGTTCCAGGACAAGTGAGGTAGGAAACAGAGATGTACTCTGAATAAAGCTTTAGGAGAGCAGGCAAGTAGAGTTATTTCCTTTGATTGGCAGTTGCTTGCATAGAAGTATAATTTATCTCTGTTATGAAGCACCATGAGGGCAAGATCTCCAATCATTTCATTTCCTCATAGACACTGTGCCTGGCACATATTAGGCCTTGGGAATGTTTATTATTGTACTGGATGGTGTAAAGAGGTAATTATGGGTAGCCTTATTGGATTAGCCTCTGGAACAGAATATTTTCTCAGTATTTACTACTCCATATACAATTATTAGCCTACTCACCTTGGAAAATCAGCTTTGAGGGCTTAGCTACCCAATTTTTGCATTTGCATGTTGCAATTATTCTTCTACAGCAAAAGAAGTACTTTCTAATAACAAGAATTTACTTATTTCCAGTGTATAGAATAGGTTGTTTGCCTACTCTCCTCAAGAAAATCTATCATGCTAGGGTAGGGCTCTGTTTGTTTTACAATGTAGTTGTTTGAGAAGAGAATGCTAATTATACAGAGCTGCGTCCTAGACACAGGATTCATTATGCATTTTGCTTCACTGTAACTTCCAAAGCTGATGCTTGTCTCTGATCTAAATAACTTTACATGAATGGCTTGGCTCAAGAGGAAAAATACTTTTTAAAAAAAAAATTTGGGGGCTTTTTCATATTTGAACATGACGATATTGTTTAATTTTAAATATAAGAAAGTTCTATTTAAAGGCTTTCTCCTATATAGTTGCTTTGTATATTTCAAGAACAGATGGAATTAAAAACATGTGATGCTACAGGCAAGACTGTGTCTGCTAGAGTGAGGTAACCCACTCTCATAGGTAAAACAGATCACAGAGTCCATGACTTCAGTGATCAATTCTCTTCAAAGATGACTTCATTTTAGTTTTTTTGTTTACATGCTAATTGTTTATGAATTGGGAAATGTGTAGTCACCCTGCGGGGCAAAATTTTCACATCGGTTTTGAAATGGGCAAAAGTAAGGGTGTGTATATATGAAACTCGCTCAGCAGCCTTCTGAACAAGAGAACAAAAGCAGGTGGAGGTCAAGACTGTGTTTTGTGAGAAACTTCCAGAGTCCTAGTTTAGAAAAAGAGGTTAGGGTCAAATTTGTAGACTACTGTCACCTAGCAGTGAGATTCACCAAGGCTCTGCTATGATTGTCAAATCCAATAGTACCTCGTGTGACTGGACTAGTCTAGACTAAAGGATTAGGTTTTTGTTTGGGGGCGTAGCGTGGTAGGAGAAGCTACTTATATTCAAAATGGGTTCTCTGGCAGTGCGGCATCAGCTTGGATAATATGGGCAACAACAAGAGGCACACGTTCAGGTTGAGTTCTTAAATGCCACCCTGCTCACTGTAAACATGCATTGTCACTGATGTTGGCAAATATGGCTCTGGAGAAGTTTTGTGATTCACAGTGTTTGGAAAGGAAGAGCACCCACTGCACAGAAGGCTACCTGCCTTCCCCTACTACAGCGAGGATCAGAAGATGCCACGTTTGGCATGGCTTGTAAGCCACATGGAGTTGGTTTTTTTCAAGTCTTCTTTCCATAACTGTTTTATAAGTGGCCATCTCCATTTCTGATATTTGTCTCCCCAAATCCACTTCCATTTCAAGACAGTCATGACAATCGCGTTGGTGTGATCTAGACGTGTGTTTGTGGTATATTTAGCTTTTAAAAGACAAATAGTGTAAAGAACAACATATTTACCCTTAAATAATCCCTCTGGTGTTAGACAGTGAGAAACCCTGTCATAATCAGGCCCTGAATTAAGTCACTTCAAGTTTCTTTACCTCAGAAATATTCCTCTTGAAAATGAAGAGGTTGGAGGTGATGATTTCTAAGTCCAAATCTAATGGTGAGTTTGAGTCCAAAGGATCAGCTTAGAGTATTCATCAGAACCTTTAAATAGCAGTGGCCTCTCCAGGAAGGCTGGCTATGTGACAGTGGCCAGAAAACCAGCCCTCTATCAGAGCAGCATCGTGTCACCTCCTCTGAGGAGCCTAGGGAAATGAAGATGGGAGGAGCCTAGGGAAAAGAAGATGGGAGCAGCCTGCCTTTTGGACTTGCTAAAGCCACCATCTGTCTGAGAACAAAGGGCTGGAAGGCCTGCTCTGACCCCGCCAGCCCCGCCCACTCCTGAACCCTGCCGAGCCTCAAGCCTCTAGAAGACTGATCCCTACAGTTCATTTCCGCTGCGTCTTCTCTCCAGTGTTCATAATGGGACCTCTCACTCTTCCTTCATTTCGCTTATGTTTAGTTTTGACGCTTTGTTTGTTTTGGTTTTGTTTATTTGTATGTTTGGGTAACTTTCCAAAATATTATTTTAGAAAAGAGGGAAACTTCTGCCTACATACCATTATTGTTCAAACAATTACTTCATTTAAGGTCTGTGAGGCCTTGATACTCCAAAGGAATTTACTGTTGTCAGTGTGCTATCATAGTTGAGTGATTCACAGTTGTGTTAAGTCGCATGGTCCCCACTGCCCGTTACCTATCAGGCACATAATGAAAACATATGTTCACTGGGGCTCATTGTAGTTATTATTATTATTATTATTATTATTATCATTATTATCATTGCTATTATTGCTATTATTGCTATTATTATTAGCTAAAGCCTTTTTCAGAAGGTTTATGGGACTTATGTAATAGATGGTATCCTCATTCCAAGGCAGCAGCAGAATGTGAAGTGCCCGCTCATAGCCCTCTGGTTAATGGATTTGCCTTAATAGCTTCTCCTACCATTCTGTTCTGTTAAGGAAGTCACCTTTGTTTTTTGCTGAAGTTTTCATAGAAAGCTATTTTTTGCTGTTAAACAGCTGCTGCTCTCTAGGAGGCCTGCATTTATTTTATTGGAAGCAATCTGCATAGGCCAACTAATGTCTAGAGCAGGCAAGGCCTCCGAGTAGGCCACTGCAGAACAGGGCTGTGTGATGTCTTTGAACTGATTTTTTTTTATATTGCATCTAGTTGTAAACCATAGATAGCCATACAAAACAGTAGGCAGTAGAAAGGGAGTATAGAACAAAAATACAGTTTGTTTAGAAAGCCAAGTTACTTGAATATATATAGCATATAGCATCTACATTTTCTGAACAAATTTCCTGAATTTATCGTTGCAAATAACAGTAAACTCAATGTCCAATAATGTGTTTCCAGTGAAACACAATATATTCATATAATGTAATATGCAATTATTAATGAAGTAGATAGCCTTATATGCAATTAAGAGAGAGCAGTAATATCTACGTTTCCATGTATTGCTTATAAGAATTAAGTAGAGTATACATACAGTATGGATGGATGGATTTACTCTGAAGAGATGCATATGAAACATGTCATAGTTCTTGTTTCGGAGTAGAAAGTCTAAGCAATAGAATGGGGCAAAGGCATCAATCACATACTTTCTTGTCAGCAAACCAAAAGAATTCACTGTTTTCCACTATATTCATTTTTCAGAAAATTAAATTCCTTTAACAGCAAGGTCAGTGACATGAAATCTGATAGGCAGACTTGCCTTACATTTAAGTAGTTTGTTTATTCCATCCATAGTCGCTGAAAGGTTCTCTACTAACTGCTGCCATGAGTTCTGAGATGCCGATGACCTTAGACCAAATGTGTGTCCTAGAGACACTGGAGTGGTAGGGCTCATAATGGAGTATGCGTAGGGTGGAAGATAGGATTGTTAAGAAGAGTGGCTAGTGGCAGTGTCTGAACGGTAATACCTAGGCTGACCCTGGGATGATAAGAGGCACTGTGAAGACTGTAGGGCAGGGATGAGGGAAGGGGGCAGCAAGGAAAAGGTTCAAAAAGGAGACAAGGCCATGTTCCATTCAAAGATGGTGTGGAGACTAGAGTCTGGTATGTTAACCTGGCATGAGGACATGGATCTGATTGAACAGGACAGTGATGGAGAACCAAGAACCAAAGGACCCTGAGACCACCAAGAACCCAAAGTCTCATGTGCTTAGGAGGTTAGAGGTACCATCTGCTCTTAGTCGTTGGACGTGAGGGTCGTTTGAAGACAGAGGTATGTGCTTCGGAACACAGAATACAGGGTAGGGAAGGAGGAAGGCTCTTCTCTCTGGCTCTAGAAAGCTTTCCTGCATCTGCAGTGTGGGGAGACGGTGCCCTGTCGGATAGCATAAGGGCTGGGATCTGGTTGTTTTAAGCATCCTAGCCGGACCGTCCTTATCTGTACAGGTGACAGCATTGTAGGTATTGAGCAGATACAAGTGGTTATTAATTATGTTATTAAAGTCTATTGAGCACCAGTGGGGCAAAAATAATACATTTCTTCCATTTCTCCCAGAAGTGGAGCTGGATGCCATATTGTCGGATACAGTTTTCTTCCTCACTGTTTTTAGTAACCACTTGGTGGAGAAAAGAAAACCACCTCAGGAGAAATTCTAAAGCCACCTAAGGAAACTGGCAAATATCCTGAGGCTGAAATAATAAGTGTTCTGTTTCTCCCACTCTGAGGAGACTCCACTTACATATGCAAGGTGCTGCTTGGAATCTGTTGTGTTGCAGTATATCTGTGATTCCACCTTGAATGTTATGGTGGCTAGATATAGTTACAATATGCTCTAGCTACAATTGCATATATTATAAATGATTAGCATTATTACACTGCTACAGCACGTGTTTTATAGCTTTGAAACATGCCCCATAAACTCTAAAGCCATTACATTCCTAAGCAGCTATTCGAGGTGAGAAAGGTGTGCCTCCAAGAAGACAAAACGATGGCACTGACTCTGCCCTCCGCGCATTCCCTGGAGGCAGCTGAGCCCTAAGAGCCTCTAAATTTATTTTCTATTATTATTTTAAGCCAAATTCCACTCACGTTTGTCAGTGAATAGTTGGAGCCCTGGGGCTTCAAAGAAAAGGTGGGGACAGTGAGGGGAAGTGGAACGCAGTCTGTCATAATATCAAAAAAGATCAAAGGCTCCAGAGTTAGTTCCCTTTCCCTGGGCTGGTTGACAGAGGGGGACAACAGCCCAATATCTTAATGTCCAAGCACATCAGTACCTGGTTGTATGCTATATAGAATTCTCAAGAATCAAAAAGGAACTTAGAGTTAAGTATCATAGGGAATTGGGGCAGCGGTTTTTGGCAGAATAGTTTTTACATACTATTTTTGTTTTGTTAATTTGTACTACTACCCAAACCAAGGCCTGATTCCACAGTTGACCTGCTGCTTCTGTGATACCAGGCTGGTCTGGATTTACAGTTGTAGAGATTACATTTAAAAGTAACTTCATGTGTCAGAACTAAATAGATCTCATTTTCTAACAATGTCCAACTTGTAATTCTTTCTCAGAAAGCAGCAGGTTCCCATTTACACACAGCATTTGTGGCTTTGGAAAATCTCCATGTTGATCTGAATTCGATTTATTGATCTTACTCTAAGCCATATTTAACACCCTCTTCCCCCCCCCCAACTTTCAGTATGACAGGGAGGTAACTAATATCCTTCTGCATTTACTGAGCAAGTCAGCAATTCCTGCTTAAGTACCAGGCTGTAGCATTCTAAGGTCATAGGAAACATTTAATTCTTCTGATCAGCAACACAATTTGAAATAGGAAAGAAAGGAAAATTATTGATTACCAAGACGCCTTTGTGGCCAGTCTTCTGCCACAAGCCTGTAATTGATTGAGCCTGGTGACACGCTGATACCCATCTGCATTTCTTTTCCCCTTTAGAAATGTCGCTCCATCCATTCTCACCACACGAGATGCCTTGCAGATTACTTGCGACTTTTATTTGTGGTATCTTTGTTTTGTTGCTGACATTAATGAGATTACTGCACAATATCACAAGAGAAATGGTGTTGCTATTTGGAATGCTAATGAACTGCTTGCTTGGCCAATTGCCATTTGTTCCTGTGTGTGAATATGGTGTGTGTGTGTGTGTGTGTGTGTGTGTGTGTAAAAGAGCCGAGTAGCAGGGGTGGGATTGCATTTTTTTTTCCTCTTTGCAGCCAGTGACGTGAGCCGTGCCTGGAACAATCAGACTCGCTGCAAACAGGGTAGTTGAAGATGCTGGGGGAGGCAGCCTGGTGCTTCCTAAGCTAAGGCGAGCGAGCGAGCGAGCGAGGAGCGAGCGATCGCAGAGCTGTTCCGGAGCTGCTTGGAGCTGCTGGAGTACAAACCGGCAGAGTTCCTCCAGCATTAGAGCTTCGCAACGGGTAGAAAGTGCCTTTTTATTTCTCCAAACCTATTCCCCGATAGACCTTCAAAATGATTGGCGTGAATAGTGTTCAGAGTGCCAGCAAGGTACGGGTGAGGACCTCGGGTTCTGTGAAGTACTCCCGGGAGGATTCTATCCGGCGGCAGTCCCACCGGTCAAAGTCTATGAAAATTTCCAACTCCTCAGAGTTTTCTGCTAAGGAGACCAAGGTAAAGAAATGCCATGTTAAATATTATGGACAGTTGTATGGTGGGGTCGCAGGACGCTATGCATTCTGCCAGCGTCTGATATGCAGTGACAGGCTGAGAAAGTAACAGGAAGCATAAAATGGCTCTAAGATCATCAGTGGGATTGAGGGGAGCGGCGATACCTGAACTCCACGTCGGAGAATCGCTATGCTTGCAGCAGTTTTGTACAGAGCCAGTTTGTGGAAGAGAAAGACTGAAGCAGTATTGAAAGAGAGGCAGTTGTGGAAACTGGTGGTTGGCATGGTGGTGGTGTCACTGTCTCAGGAAGGTTGCCTTGACAAATGGCTTTTAGTGTGGCGTATTTTTAGATCAGGAATGTAGAAATATCTTGTATAATTTTTATCTTTCATTGAGTTCATTTTTTTTCTGCCCTCTCCCAGTCTTTCCCCCTCCCCTAGTCTGTGGAGCTAATGTAGAAAAGTGACCTGTTCTGTGTGCTGTGTTCTTGCTGGGTCCACTGCCAGGTGTGTGTGACGGGGAGAAATTCCTTCTTTTGTGTTCCTTACGTATGTATGTGCTGCTGCTGTGCTGCCATTAGTAAAGCTCTGGTGTTTCCGTGACTCGCTGAGGTCGCAGTCTTGGTTCCTGTGGAATGGGAAGGGGTGATTACGTAGTGAAGTGGGCATTTACTACATGCAACATATCCTTATGATTCTTCCCACCACCATCTGTGTGAGCAGGGGACTCAGAAACACTCCCACTCCACAGGTTTAAAAATGGAAAGATGGAATCATAGGATCATAGAACTCCAGAGCTGGGATGGCGATGATTCTAACAGGATTCATAGGCTTGAGGATGTGTAGGAAAGGCTTTGGGAGGTGGATCTGTATCATTTTAGCCTTCACATGGGTTCTATCCAGACCTACCGGGAGTGACATCAGGCCTACCCCCTTCAAGCTGTGCTACTGCCCTCCTCTCCTCCCTCACAGCCTCTTCCTCCTCTGTCATTATAGTATTGAAAGACTTTGGTCTTAGCAGGTTCCCCTCAAAAAAGGTAGGGGATGGATGGTGACTAAGAAATATGCTGGCTCTCCATCTATCCGCATAACATTATGATACAGTGGAATCTAACCCCATCAATCATTAGCTAATTATCTGGCTCTAATAAGTTCTTCACAGGTGGCTTTTTCTTGGTAATTTTTAAGTAATAGTCTTAGGAAGAAGCATGCATCTTTTGACAGTCTTTTAATATGACCGGAATGAGCATGCCTTGGTTGCTACTGCAACTGCTATGCGACCTCCCATGGTGTGAGGGCTACAGTCTCCTGCTGACATAAACCCCAAAGGCTGGAGAAGGGCATGCATGTGGTGGCCAGTGTGGTTATAGAATTTATTTTGCAAAGAACATTAACTTAGCATCTCTGGATTTTATTGTGATGTACATTTATAACTTGTGGTCAGAAACCCTGAGAAGTTAGAGGTCATCATTGGAAATGCTTTTGTAATCCAAACTCCCACCCTCGGGAAAAGTCAATCATTTTAATACTTCTGATGTGCTCAGAGTTAGGTGGTCGGGGTTAACATTGGAAGCTAGCAGATGCCAAATGAGCAGACGTGTCTTCTCCATCTAATGCCTTGTCTTTTTTATACAGTTGCAGACACTCCTGCTTGATAGGAATCTGTTCACTTTGGGAAGAGAATTGTATTTAAGCTCCTGGTAGAATTATAATCACATTACTACATATGTGAATATATAATGTATATGGATATTATATGGTCTCTTGAGTTCCGGGTGTTTATTAAAGAATGTATCTAAGGTCTTACCTCCCAGACTCTGTCTCCCAGTCAGCTCGCCCCGCCTCTCTTCCTTGTGTATGTATTCCATTAGAATTAGAGATTAGGTAGATTAAATATTATCATTCATTAGCAAATTTTGTTCACTAAATGAAGTTAATTGAATATGCTAAGCACTTGTACCCTAAACTAATTAACTGAATTTCATTATGGACAAGTATAATTACATGGTAATCTATGTTCTTCTCTGTACTGCACATATTTTATTCAAGCACTAATAGTTAAAAGGATTATTCACCTCAGTTGTATCTAGTGGTAAAATGTTATTAGTTAAAAGCAAATCAGTGTTTTTGTCTTGTTAATCAGTTAAATAGTATTTTTTAAGTTATTATCTGACTGTTCAGCAAAAAAATAAAATGTTGTCTAAGCAGGTGATAGGAAAGTTAATTTCCTCTACCCCATCTGACTTTTGCCTCCAGTAAAGACAATAGTAAGATAACATTAATTATCTCAAGATAACTTCTAGGATTGAATTCTTTACCAAATAACTCTATCTAGCCCATTCTAAATAAGTATAATAGTTTAATTATGTTTTATATTCTTGGAAAACTGTCATTTTTGATGTTTCTTAACTTCTGTTTTGTTGACCATAAAACTCATTTAAACTATAACTATGAAATTACTTTTTCAGGCTTTGCTTTTCATCCAATTTCACATTTTGCTTCTTTCTTTTTGAAGAAAGTGTTAAAACGTGTCTGAATGGATGGATTGCTTCCTTCATGTCTTAAATTTTTAAAAGATATCTTTCAATATCTTTTAACTAAATATTTAAGTGAAGGTATTGAATTTTCCAGGCTTTGTGCATCATGTTGTCGTCCTCTAAGACAAATTATTTTCCATCCCCAAGCGAATTCCGTGTGCTGTTTGCAGAGAGCTCACTGCTCCTGCTCCTCTGTCACTCTTCCCCTAGCCCCTCTGCAGCCCTAAAGTGATGGAATCTTTCTTCTGAAGAATATGATTCTTCCTTTTTCTGGATAATGTTTATATCAAATTCTGGATCAGATAAAATGAAGAGGATATTTAATATTAATGGATTTTAAGAAGGATGCTTTTACATTTGTGGAAAATAGTATTAGTTATCAAAGTGTCTCATTTGAGCCTGACTCTGACTGCATTCAGTCTTTCATTTGTCTTTTAACTGATACTGGTAGAGTTCCCATTAAGCCTCCTGGCCATGAGGGGGCACCACAGACCTTCCTGCCACCTGGGTCAACTGGACAAACTAGACAAAAATAACAATTTAGAATCATTTGGGGATATTGATTCTTGGCTTTTGCGAGTCTTTATTCAGTTCTTTATCCTATCCATGTATGTGTTTATCATGGTGCAGGCTATTGAATGAGCTTCAGGTTTCACATATATGTGGTAATTACTCTACTGTGATCAATACACTAATTTAAAGCTCACTTCTTCTGAACGTGTCCACATTTCCTCCTTTTCATCTAGTTATGTATAATACAAATTATATGGTATGTCTTAATTTTTTTCCTTACTTAGATTAAGATTGTAAAAGCAAGTGTTCATACTTTGAGTTGTTTTTATGTGCCCAACTTTTACTTACAAAATACTACATATTTACCTGGGCCAAATCTCAGCTTGACAATGTCATTTTTTAAGGCCATTTCAGAGTATGAAAATAACATGCATAGTTGAATCACTGAAGCATGTTGTTGGGGAGTAATAGAACAACATCACACTAAGAATTCTCTCACCGATGACTGTGTGAATTTAAGTGAAATGTTTAAAAAATGTTTCTTTGACAAAGTAGCAAAGAAACTTGAGACACATTTCCTAAAACCCATCGTGCTTTAGGTACCTAGTGAAAAACTAGCCCTCTGCCTGTGAGCCTCGATGCTGCCCCCATAGTGTGGGCTTTCCTCATTAACTACCCCTGGGCGTCCCCTGGTCAGTTCTTGCTGAGACTGATAGTAAATTGCATTTGATGAAATATCCTTCTTCTGAGCAAGGTTAAGTTTTGTAATTTTGATGGACTTATACTCTTTCTGTGAAAAGAAACCTAACTCACTTCAAGGAAGGTGAGTTTTATAGCACTGTAGATAAGTCTGGCTTCCTGGAGATGTTAACTGTAAACATGTGAGAGAGAAATTGGAGCAAAGCACTGCTTAGGGAATGCCTAATTCATTGCTTTGTAAAACATGTTGCAATAATATTGAAAGGCCCCATCAACTCTGTTCTTTTCTGTCTGCAAAGCATTTGCTTGTTTTTTTCTTTAGCAGTGCTAGGTAAATGCTAATCACTTCTTCCTCTGCCAGTCAAGGCTATCTGCAAAGGAACCTGAAGAAGTCTTCACAATGCCCTTTTGCAACCTGAGTTTAGTGGGAGGTTCGCCGACCAATGCTGTGTTTTCTCCCTGGATCTTTTATTTTTTTTTAAGACAAAAAACTAAATCTGGGAAGGAGATTCACATTTGCCTGTTTAAAAGTATGTCTTGTGTGATATGAAGGAATTATCTTGATACTGTCCTTGCATATATAATATAAATAATATAGATATATAACAAAATATTACACATTTAAACTCTGAAGTAGAAGCAGAAGATATTTCAATCCATCGAAATGACAGTTGAAAGCTTTTGGGGCAATATTATATTGACTATTATGTCAAAATATTAACAACATCCTAGGTGTTAAAACCCTGGCACTGTGAAAGAATTAGAGGCAAATGCAAAGATTGAGATTTTTTTTTTCCTCAAAGCTCTTTTCTTACTATTGGTTATATTATCTTTACAGTATACTTCCTGTGTTCTAGGAAGTACATTTTTGCTCAGGGTGATTCTCCCAGACTAATTAATCCAGATGTATTAATGTTGTTTTGTTTTGGATTTCCCAGGCTAGACCTTATGAAGAGACAAGACTTGCTCTGGCAGCTTGTCCCAGTCTGTGTCGTTATCAATAGCTGTTTGTCTGCCTCAGAACATGAGTCAGACTGGTCAAAACACAAAATCCTGCCTGCGATAGGCTTTCTTCTTGCTCCCAAGCTGGCAGAGCGGCTGGGGTTTTGTTGTTGGGTGGGACCTTTGAGCACCAGCCCCATCTCGGCGCAGAACTTGGCAGGCCTGGCGGTGCTTTCATGTGCAGTGAGGCCTTTGTCCCCAGGATGACTATTTAGGAGTAAGTGTTGAACAAACTATCCTCCTGACTGGGTGACACCTGCTGACTCCCGAACATAATTAAAGGCAGATCCTCCACCATCACAGTTTGATCCATTTTCACTTGAGAAAAAGACATTTGGTGGTGTGTTCGGTTTGAGTATCTCAAAAATAACTCTCAATGCCAACCCGTGCTCTCGTGCTGCTGTTCCTGAGAGCAGACTGTGTGCTCACCTCCATGGAGCATCTGGACACTGGGGAAAAAAGATGCCAGGCTCTACAGTCACACTTGTCAAGGGACTAACTGACAGCACCCTTGTCAGAATCGACGGAGAGGAAAGGAAAATCTGTGACGAGAATAAAGGGGCGGGGAGAGACATGTTTTAGAAAGTCAATCATTGTTGAAACTCAGGGCAGTTAGAATGGAAATGTCAGAGGACTCATTCCCTAGCATAATGCCTTTCCTTCAGGACAGCCTGCTGTGTGGTGCCTGCCGGGCTCAGTATTTAAGGATTATATATAAATACCTATAGTTCTTTTCTTTTAGGGGATATTTATATCATATATACATATATATGGAGTATATATTAATTCATAATGATGCAGATATCAAATAGCTGAGTATGATACCTTCTTCCTCAACTTATCATGAGGTTACTCTGCCATCACTAATTGTCTCTATTTTGAATTTTACATTATCATTCTGATTTCAGTAGAATTTGATTTTGGCAGTCGATTCTTTGATAAGCTTCATGTTAAAATTCTATGGAAATTGCCGAGTAGAACCCTGTTTTACTCCAGTTCTTTTCATGATCTGCTGCTGATTGTCACTTCCAGTTTGGTTTTTGAATGTGAAATACTGTGAGATGTCAGTATGCTCATTGCCAGACTCAGGTGTTATTAGTCAAATACTACTATCTTGCTGTCCAGATAGTCCCATCTTGTTGATTCAGGGTAATTTAGTACAAGTCACCTTCTACTCTTCAGCACATACTCACTGGACATACCTTAGTGTTTACAATAAGCACTAAGATTTCAAATCCTGGAGCCGCCGCAGCTCACAGGAGGAGTCAGTCCCTGCTGTGTGTATTCATTACAGTTACCTACGAAGATCTCAGGCATAAGGGAGCATGATACATTGGGTGTCCTTCCTCACTGGGTGCCTTGAGAAGAGAAGCTTTTAGTTTTAAGTATTGAGACAGGATTATATAGCCCTGTCTGGCTTCAAACCCATGATTCTTCTGCCTTAGTCTCCTGAGTACTGGGATTATAGTTGTGTCACCATGCCCCGGAAGAAAGCAGCTGCTTACTGTCACCAGAGGGATCAAGACAGATAAAATGCCAAATTCTTTATGCTGATTTATGTTGCTGTTCTTCACTCCACTTTCCTAAAAACATTCAGAGAGGAAGACTCTTTAGAACACTGGTGTCATGAGCGGGCAGTGCTTGAAGGGCTCTGTGTATGCCTCAGCAGCCCCATGCTATGCTCTTTTAGTCCACAGATAAATGCTGCTGTTAGTCAACCAAAGCATAACTATTCTAATCAGTTTAAAGGAACAGCACCATTTTGTTTTTATGCCTTGAAAAACTCCACTGAAATCTTGGGGGAGGAGGGGGGAATGATAGATATTTAAGGACAGGGCAAACGAGAGGATCTCCTAAAGAGGGTCAAAACATTTGAAATCTGAAAAGCAGGTGTCTTCCTAACCTTTCAGTCCCTAGAGCAGGCACTCAAAACATGAGATTCCTCTTCTAAGGTCTGTAGAGTTAGAGATTCTGAGTGCATTCCCCTACCTACTTCCACACTGGGTTAACCAGAGGCTTCAGCCATAATTCAGGCCCATTTTGAAGCCCATGGTGAGATCCCTGTGTGGAAAATAGCAGCTGTGAGTAAGATGTTGAAGTATTTCACAAAAGGAATCTCTGCCCTCTCTCCTCTCTCTGGCATATTTTCTCAGAAGTAAGAAGACCTGTAACTAATAAACAGGTAGTTAAATAGCCCAGAGGGAGGTGGAGCCAGCAGGAACATGATAAAGGGAAGCCCTGGACCACATATATGTAGGAGATGGCAGTAAGCAGTTGAGACAGGAAAAAATGGCAGATGGTAGCACTTAGCACTGACGGAATACCGGGCACCATGCTCTGCAGAGATGGAGATTGGAAATTTGATGTGAGATAGTAGAGGTGAATTACAGAAGGTTCCCAGGAACTCATTTAATGCCACCAGCAAAATGCAGTTTGATTGATTATATGGTCAACAAAAAGACATTTTACTTTTTAAAAAGTGCTATACAGTACCACGTTGCTTACCCTATAATTTCTATCATTATTGTCATTGTAACATAGGCACTCAAGCCAGGCGTGGTGGTGCACGCCTGTAATCCCAGCACTTGGGAGGCAGAGGCAGGCGGATTTCTGAGTTCGAGGCCAGCCTGGTCTACAGAGTTGAGTTCCAGGACAGCCAGGGCTACAGAGAGAAACCCTGTCTTGAAAAAACAAAAAACAAAAAACAAAAAACAAAAAAAACCAAAAAAAAAAAAAACCCATAGACACTCAAAATTGATGATCCTCCAAAGTGTGAGGGAATATAATTCATATTATATACATTATATATACATTAGGTAGGAAGAGAAGTATATGTGTCTATAGCATTGTGCATATATATGTATGTAGAGAAATTTGTGGAATATATATATATATATATATAATTTGTTTTGATGGAATGGTGTTAATAAGTGTTGTGATCTTTTATTTTCAAAAATACTTTTATCTTAATGAAATGAAAAAAATGACAATTATCTGTAGTTCCCCAAATTTTCTTCTGAAAATTCTGTTTATGAAAACTAAATGACTAGTATCCACTAGATTTGATTATTTAATTCATTGTATTGATTGCTTTGAATAAAATCTGTGTCCATTTAGATTTGTCTTCATTGCTTTTGCTAATGGATGGAAATGGCAGGGAGCAAATGCCAGGCCTCGGGTTCCTTCTAAATGTTAACATTCTCTGGAGATTGTTTTTTTAGGAGTGTTGACCAACAAAATAGTTTTTCTAATAACTGTGCACATTAACTTTATGATCATGTTCATAATCATTAAATATAATTGGTCATTTCTCTTAAGTATTTAAAATAATGCATGTAATTACAAGGTCGTTTGAAATTTATGTGCCCCTTATATTTCAGGTCGTAAAGCTTTCTTTCTTATTGCTTCTGCCTGCTACCTTTGAATAACAAGGATTTTCAAAGAGATGATCTAATAGCAGAGTGCTAGCTCAACTCATCTTTGAAAATTTAGGTTACAGTCATATTTTTCAAGCAAGGATTAGCTGTCCCAGTATAGACAAGTTCTGATAAATAGGACCACAGAGGATCATCAGGGTGGAGTGGTGGAGGTGAACCAGGAGGTGGCTGGGATCACAGTGAATTTGGGGCTTATGGAGAGCTGCATATGCTAAGGAATGCTTTAGAAGTCAGTGTTCCACTAATGTTCACTAAGACTGTAATTACATACAGTTTTATTGTAGGCTTTCAGGCTATAAAGTTTTCTACATAAAACACATTCACATAAAGTTTCAAGATACTTGTCTCTAACACCCACAGTGAGTTAAGGAAGATGAGGGTACTTTTATATGTTCTGTCATGCCATCTATATTTCAGTCAACTCAAAGAGAATGCCTCCTCTTCCTGGGTTACATACCCTCTGCTGGAGGACGCGTTGGTATCGTCATGGCAACTCCATTTGGGGAAATGGTATAAAGAGAATGTATTCAACTAAAAATAAAAGGAGCCTGGGACCTGACTCCCGTGCTTGAGTTTTTATCATCTTAAGGTCGCCAGATTTAACAAATATGAATGAATACTGAACAGCCAGATAAATTTAGCTTATTTCAGATAACAATTTTTCCTATGTCTAATCTAAAATTAGGGGCACACTTACACTGAAATGTTATTCATTGCTCAACTTAAAATTTAATTAGACATCCTTTTTAGAACAGGTAGCCAACAACCTGCAGAAACTACCAGGCCCTCTGGCTTCCAGATTAGTGAAGTTAAATAATCATACTTACTTCATTCAGGCTTGAATCTAGCTTTGCTGAATGCTAGACCATTAAGTCCGTATTTATGACCCACGGCCATACTTGGGGTATTTAGCATTGTTATCAGTGAAGGCTGTGTTTTCTCAACAAGGATTAAACAAAAAACAAAAACCAAACACTGGGTTCAAGATAATTTATGGAGTATTGTCAGGACTGAAGGTAAATAGACCACACCTGAATCTAACTTTTCTATCTTATTTTCTATATTTATCTTATCTTGTAAAGTACATGTATTTATATTTTAGTTATGTTTCTTATGTGAGGTGTGTTAGAAATTTAACATTACAGACCATTATGCACTAAAAACAATTCTGTCCTTTTCCATCCCTAACCTGCCTTCTCCAAGGATAATCAGTGGTGACGTTGTAATGGCTTGTCACCATTGTTTTGCTTTATGCCTTTATGTATTCACATTTTTCCATAGAAAGAGGCTTTGCTTTACCACTTATTTTAACAACATATTCTAGTATATTTGCTAAAACTATATCTTAATAAATATTTTTGGATATCATTGTATCTCTGGTGCTACTATTGGAACAGTTGGTCTACTCAGTTTTTAACATTTATGCTTATGCTATGCAGAAACGGGCCTCCCTGTTCTCGTACTTTAGGAAAGCAGCGTGATACATTCTACCCTTGTCATCCAGCCCAAATCACGTCTCCTACAGTATCAGCAGTTTTATGGCAACTCTCTTTCTCTCTTGCCCTCTGTAAGCTCCCTGCAGATACATGAATTATAGCAGGACACCTATTTGTTTAGAATAATCCACTGGTTGCTCAGCTTGTATAGACTAAAAATCAAATTGTTTTCTAGTTAAAAATCCTAGGACCTGCTTGGCTATTTCCCAGCATGCAAAGGTTTCCACACCCAAGGCCCACCGTCTCCTACCGTATCTGCTCTGTGTCTGTTACTGTTTCTTGGGATTTTCCCACTCAGTTATACCTATATCAGCTCACCACTTTCTTGCAGACTTTGTACTGCATGTAGGGTGTGGTTTGCCTTTCCAGTCGTTGCAGAATGACTTTCTCTAGCCTTCTAATCTAGAATGCATCATTTGAGTTATCTCATTTTCATCATCTTATAATAATTAACTGATAAGTCTCTAGAGATATCAAATTATATATATCTTTTTATGACTTTATTTTCTTTTTTCAACCTCACAGAAATCTAAATACTTAATGTATTTAGATTTCTTAATCTAAATACTCTGGGCATAGTATTTGTTAACTAGCTATGTAAATAAATGAATGGCTTTATAGGAAAAGATTAAGGTATACTGTTAGAAGAGTAAGCCAGGTGTGGGGGCTAAACTTGGAATTACATTCTCCACACTAGTTTTTGAGACAAGATCTCTCACTGAGCCTTAAACTAAGCTGATTTGGCCACAGTGGCTGTGTGGCAAGCTCAGGGATCCTCCTGTGTTTTTCTACAAAGAATGCGGGAATATTATACCCAGCTTTTAAAATAGTACCAGGGATCTGAACTCAGGGTCTCGTGCTTGTTTATTTGCTGAATCATCACCCCAGCTTCAGTTTGGAAACATTTAGTAGAAAACTGATCAGAAAACTATAAAGAACAAACAGTGAGCATTATATGGGTACAGCAACGTTCCTGGTTCATGATTTCGATTCATACTTCTGAGGATATGATGTTTTACTTGACATCCAATCAATTCAGGAGCACATATCTACAATTTAACAAGAGAATTGATCAGTAAGGGGTGTGGGAGAATTTTCTGGAGTTGATGTTTATGTTCTGTAACTTTATTGGGGCATGTTGTATAGGTGAATGCACTTGCCAGAATGTGTTTAAAGGTACATGTAAGATTTGTAGAGTTGATTTAGTGACAGTTATATCTTTAAAAAACCTGTACATAGACATTGCACAGTATAGAGGTGAAATGTGCTGATATCCATCCCATGAATTTTTTTGTTGTTGATTTGAAACAGGGTCATAGGTACCCCATGCTAGCCGTGTGCTTGCTATGTAGTCCAGTGTGAACAACTGATTCTCCTGCTTCCCTCTCACAAGTATTAGGATTACGGGAATTCTCCCCTACCATTCCTGGATACTGTGTACTTTTAAATACACTGATAAATAAGATGGAATGATAAAATAGAAGGACAAATGGATGGCTCATGAGTAGGTGATAAAACAGCATAATAGGCATTATAAATACAGTTCATGACAATATATATGTATATGTACATATGTTATAATGTGTAATTCTTTCAATTTATAAAATTACGGGGGAAACAGATATTTTACTCATAAGAATATATTGCCTATAAGTAAAAGTTTTAATCTATAATAAAATTGATAGATAATATACATTAATTTTTGGAATTCATAACTGGGATTTAGAATAAGATAGTAATGCTACCAGTTAGACTGTGTGTGTGTGTGTGTGTGTGTGTGTGTGTGTGTGTGGGTGTGGGTGTCTGTGTGTGTGTATTATTGGGTATTGCAAGGAAATCGATGTATGTGAAAAACTAGGAAAAGAGCCCATTTTTGTATATGTCCCAAGTAAAATCATAGAGTCAAGGAAGGTAATTTTATGCCATCCTCTCAGGTCAGGTTGCATATGTAGACAACAAAGACCAGTCTATTAATTAGTTTCCCAATACTGCTGTGACCACATTACAAATAAATAAATAAATAAATAAATAAATAAGGAGTAGGAGGATGAGGAGAAAGAGGAGGGTCGGGGAGAAGGAGAAGGAGGAAAAGGAGGGTGGGGGCGAGGGGGAGGAGGAGGAGGAGGAGGAGGAGAAGAAGAAGAAGAAAAGAAGAAGAATTGAACAGAAGAATCATTTGGCTCATAGATGCATAGGGTTCAGTTCCCAGATGCCTGGCCCCATGAACCTGTGTAGAACAGTATGATAGTAGAGCATCTTCTTCACCTTGTGACACACAGGAAGGAGCCAGAGCAAGGTGTAACCCCCTCGGGCAATTGCCTTCAGATTTCTCTTTCCTGGATCTAGGCCCTGTCTCCTAGTTTTCACCACCTCCATTAATGTTAGCATTTTAGGAATCCACCAAGAGATTAACCCAAGTGCTGAACAAGTGTCCCAGTTGGTCCTCAGGCAGTAGGACCTGCGTTTAGAGTCCATGAGTCCGTGTAAAGGCTGAATATGGAGGTGCACATTTGTGACTCCCAGCACTTGGGGTGGGAAGGAAGTGGGTGGATCCTTGGAGCTCCCTGGCCAGAAGCCTGCCTTAACTGATGAGGGTTAGTGAGTGGCCCTGGTGTAAAAATGGTTCCAGAATGAAGGAAGACACTAGATGTAGACCTCTGGTCTCCATGAACCCACACATGCACAGGCACACATGTATACTCACATGTGTGTGTGTGTGTATGTGTGTGTGCACACGTGCGCGCGCACACACACACACACACATTATCAGGAAACATTATCCTGTTTAATAACTATACTTTAGGATCAGAGACTTTACAATCTTAATTTGTCTCTGGAATGACTTTCAGAAAGAGAATTGTGTTTGACAGTCAAGATTAACCCTCAGGTAAATTAAATTATCTGTTTTCAATAGACAGTTTAGAGGCAGGTGTCCCATATCTACCTGTGTTCTTAGATTTTTTACTCTGGATTTCTTTTCTACAAACTTTTCTATGAAAACATAAATAAAGCAATGTCACTTGTTAAATCGATTGTGTCAAAGTGTCTTGTATGTTGTATGTGAAAAGTATGTTTATAGATTCTGTCAGGTGACTAATTCTTAGCTCGGTAAATTCAGGCAGGGTTAGCAGCAAATGTTATATTGTTTATTTAAGAGACCCTTGAAGGCATTGAAAGTAGATTCAACTGTACCTGGCATAATATCTCCATAGTCTCTACAAAGTGCTAAAAATGTTTATTACATGATGACTTGTATTATTTTTATATCTCATATTCATTTTCATTAAGGTAAGGGCTTCTGCATTTTCCTATTTCCATTTGTGATGGTATTTCCGTTTGTGGTTAAATATCCTTGTGGCTGCTATTCTTGTTTTACATGCACCACAGCACAAAGTTAAATTAATTGTCCAGGACAAAGATTTTGGCTCTGTTTACCTGATGGCTTGGTCTGAAAATTGGATCTGATTATAGACATGGAAAAACACAATCCTAATTTCGGCATGAATTTGTTGCCTTGAATATGAGCCAAAGAGAGAAGTACCCAGTAGATGGTTTGTGATTTTATCTCCTTTAGACTTGGGTGAATTCTGGTGGTCTCGGGGATATGGGTATTTACAGGGAGTCATAACCTTGGTAGTATAAATTCCACTATTGTCATTATCAGGTTCAGGTAAAATGGAAGCTGTGTAAGATCCTCCATGCTTTTCATAATTATTCAAGCTCCACAGAGTAAAGAACACCATTGGAATTTAGAGACGCTTTAACTACAATACATGTGTTCCATCAACTACACAAAATGTGCTTCTGGGGAAACAGAATCCTGATTATACAATGTGGTAATGGAAAAAGATTTCAGAGCCTGTGTGGGCTGTCAGTAAGGTACTGAGCTTTGAATAAAATAGCATTTTATCATCTTTGAGAAGCAATCAGAAGTGAGGAACAAAAACTTAAAAGCAAATTTAAACCAAATTCCCATATTTCTGTAATTTAAACAACTTGTTTTGCTTTCTCATTCTTAAAATTAATCGTCTTCAGATTTGACGAACCATCTGTCCTGTTCAGTGTCAGAAGGATCATTCTGGAGCTCCTGGGATAAGTTACAGGAATTTTGATTTTAGCTAGGGCATCATACATCATGTCTGATGGCATTTGAAATATTTGTTGATAATTCAGGCAGAATTCTCAACGAAAGCTCTGGGCATCTGGGTAGGGACCAAATTTTAAATTTACCTTTAGTTGTAGAATTACTTGACAAATTTTGGTGTATATTCTCATAATTTCAGATGATATTCATAAAGTAAAACATACTTTTATATAGGGATTGGCATAAAATAGTTCTACAAATTGTTTTTATTAAGACTTTTGTTCTATTTTTGTTTCGTTTTATTAAGCCTTTCATTCATACCATAGCACATTGGTTCCCTATGGCTGATGGAACAATTGACCACAGAAGCATTGTATTTTAAAACGTGCAGAAATATATCCTCTTACAGTTTCGGAGAGTGGAACTGTGGGATTCACGGGAAGGCAGAGCTGCACTCCCCGAGAGGTCAAAGGAGAATCTGTTCCTAGCCCTTCCCAGCTCAAGGTTGCTGGGGAGCCTTGGCTGATACTGTGTCACTCCACCTTCCTCGTTCCTTCCCTTTGGCTTCTTTAAATTGCCCTCCGCCTCCTCCTTGTAAAGATACTTGTGATTACATTTAGAGCCCGCCCACACACTTTCCCCATCATAAACTCTTTAAATTTGATCTAAAGAGTCTTTTGCCATATAAGGAAATATTCAGAGGTTTTGAGAATTAGGAGACAGTTATCTTTGGGGGGAGATGCTATGCAGCCTCCACAGCAGGCGTCGCTTCTCACTCCGCTGTGTGGATTCTTGTGGATGGGGCCTGCAGTACT
The DNA here is from genome assembly GCA_964023405.1 of Apodemus agrarius. Classification (NCBI taxonomy): domain Eukaryota; kingdom Metazoa; phylum Chordata; class Mammalia; order Rodentia; family Muridae; genus Apodemus; species Apodemus agrarius. The sequence goes on along the minus strand of OZ030023.1, from coordinate 60,339,265 downwards.
TGTTTTCCGTTTTATCTCAGCTGCCAATCCAAGGGGAAGGGGACAGCCTGTCAGGGCATTGTTAATTCCACATTTTCTCTAGCTAAGTGAAGGGTACACACACACACACACACACACACAGAGGTACCTGTGTGTGGGTGGTTGAGGGGAACAGGCAGACAGACAAGGAACAGAGAGAGACAGACAGAACAATCCACCGATCAGTGCTGCTGGGTGTCGTCCTTAGGCACTCTCTATCTTGTTTAGTGATTCAGCTGGAGAGAGTAAGACGTATCCACCTGCCTCCCTTTCTCAGTTACTGGAGCTGATACATGTTGCTGTACACAGCATTTATTTAAAAATGGATCCTAAGGGTCATAACTGAGGTCCCTGTGCTTACACAGCAAGCACATGCCTAACTGAGCCGTCTTCCCAGGTTATTTTCTTGAGCTGTAGCCTGCATCTCCAGTGTTAGCCACTCACGTGGCCAATACATTTGATTATAAGTGGACTGAGAGTAGAGGGTCATTTTAGCAGGCTTGTCCTCACTGACAAAAGTACTTGAAGCGTGTGTCCTAGCAACAGTGACTCTTCTGTGAAGCTTATCTTTTAAGAATAGAATCCTCCAGTGCCCAGCATTATTTGAACCCATCTGAAAGAAGCATAAGTCTTTTCGTCTTTTCCCGAATTTGTTAACGTAGGGCAGGAACATACAGGGCTGTAAAGCTTAGGATCAGGAGGGAAGCCTGTAATTTGTTGAGAGTAAATGCAAATATAAAACTGGAGGTGATGCAGCTAAAAAGATCCTAGATACAGCCTACTACCAAAAGAATCCAAAAAAAAAAAAAAAAAAAAAGTAGGAGGAGGAAGGCTGTTTGAGAGTTACATTTGTGAGACATCTGCAGAATTCTGAGTGATGTTCGTTCATGTTGGATTTCACCTTCCTCATCCTTTCTTAGATAGTCCCTTTCAGCTCTGAAATTCCACTGTGCTGATTCTCCCCAGCTAAAAGGAGAAGGCGGTAGGAACCTTGACAGATGCCTCTTAGATAAGCTGGCAGGAGGTTGAGAGGGTCGGGGAATGGAGTCAGGTGGTGAATATCCAGTGGCATTAATCTGACATTACTTAATTTTTTTCTTCTGGTAGTGCTGAATGAATCAAACAGACTCAGAATATTGCTGAGCCCAGGAGAGTTTTGCTAGTCTAGTCACTAGACATAGACTGCCCTCTCATAACACCATTCCTCCTTAAGAACAGCCCATCCTAGAACCTCATTGTCAGCAAATGGACAGCACAGCAGAGATTAGGTAACTAAACCACAGTGAGAATGTCTTCTTGGGGCTTTTACAACTGGAAGAAAGAATCCTGTGTTTTCTTACTTAGGACGTCAAAGGTATATATATGCACTGCTTACAGAGACCAGTTCTTTTTTGTTTGTTTGTTTGTTTGTTTTTGTTTTGTTTTGTTTTTTTGAGACAGGGTTTCTCTGTGTAGTCCTGGCTGTCCTGGAACTCTGTAGACCAAGCTGGCCTCGAACTCAGAAATCCGCCTGCCTCTGCCTCCAAGTGCTGGGATTACAGGCATGCGCCACCACGCCCGGCTAACAGACCAGTTCTTATGAGAACTAAGAGAAATAAACACTGGAGATGTTTGAAGGAAAGAGGGAAAGAAAGGAAAGATAAAGGAGTTTTAATTCCTACATGTCCGAGGCTACTTTTGTTCATATCTTCTTATAATTTGCCTACAAAAACTCACCGTTACCTTTAAAGTTCAGTTCAGTGTCTTAACATTTGAAGCTAAAAGAACTCTTGAGTTAGACATGTGATCAAGTGCCTGCTTGCCATGCACAATGCCCTGAGTTCAATCCGGAATTTCACACTAAAGGGGGAGGTGGGGGAGGTAGGCTCATGTTCGGTGCACACAGGAGGTAGAGACAAGAAACAAAGGTCAGGATTGCTCTCCTGCAGTGAGTTGGAGGTCAGCTTGAGCTACGAAACCTGCGTCAAAGGAGTGAAAATAAGTCACAGTTCTTCCATGGCATGTCAGTGTGGAACACTTGAAGTGGGATTGGCAGAGAGCTGGTATGTCTCCTCATGTGCTACAGGAACACAATGCAGGGAGGAATTTGTTAGTAGAGATTGGGGATCCCTCATCTGAAATGCTGGGGGCCAAAATTCTTTCAGACTTCTTGGTGTCTTAGAATATTTGCATATACAATATTTAGTGTTTGCAAATCTTACATATTACCTTGGGGGGGGGACACTCAATCTGAGTAGGAAATTTGTTTCAGGTATATACAATACACGCACTGCCTGGAGGCAAACTTAAATAGTACTGATAAAATGTTTTGCCCCACTCTTATCTCTTTGCACTAAGATCAACTCCAAGTGGATCAAGGACCTCCACATAAAACCAGACACACTGAAACTATTAGAAAAGAAACTTGGGAAGACCCTGGAGGACATGGGCACAGGGGAAAAGTTCCTGAACAGAACACCAATAGCTTACGCTCTAAGATCAAGAATTGACAAATGGGACCTCATAAAATTACAAAGTTTCTGCAAGGCAAAGGACACTGTCAGAAGGACAAAACGGCAACCAACAAAGTGGGAAAAGATCTTCATCTGACAGAGGGCTAATATCCAATATATACAAAGAACTCAAGAAGTTAGACCCCAAAGAACCAAATAACCCTATCAAAAATGGGGTACAGAGCTAAACAAAGAATTTCACCAGACGAAATTCGGATGGCCGAGAAACACCTTAAGAGATGTTCATCATCATTAGTCATCAGGGAAATGCAAATCAAAACAGCCCTGAGATTCCACCTCACACCAGTCAGAATGGCTAAGATTAAAAACTCAAGAGACAACAAGTGCTGGCGAGGATGTGGAGAAAGAGGAACACTCCTCCACTGTTGGTGGGATTGCAAAATGGTAAAACCGCTCTGGAAATCAGTTTGGCGGTTCCTCAGAAAATTGGGCATGTCCCTTCCAGAGGACCCTGGCATACCACTCCTGGGCATATACCCAGAGGATTCCCCTGCATACAATAAAGACGCATGCTCCACTATGTTTATAGCAGCCTTGTTTATAATAGCCAGAAATTGGAAGGAGCCCAAATATCCCTCAAAGGAGGAATGGATATGGAAAATGTGGTATATTTATACAATGGAATACTACTCAGCAATTAAAAACAATGAATTCATGCAATTTGTAGGTAAATGGTTAGACCTGGAAAATATCCTGAGTGAGTTAACCCAATCACAAAAGAATATACATGAAATGCAATCACTGATAAGTGGATATTAATGAGCCCAGAAGCCCTAAATCCTCAAGGCACAACTAGCAAGTCAAATGATTCTCAAGAAGAAGAAGGGAGAGGACCCTGGGCCTGTAAAGATTGGATCCAGTTTTGTAGAGAAACCGTGGGGGGAGGGGGAATGATTGGGGAATAGTTGGGGGGGGGAGAGGAACTATGGGACGTATCGTGGGGGGGGAACTGGGAAAGGGGAAAGCCTTTGGAATGTAAACATAGAATATAGAAAATAAAAATTAAAAAAAATGTTTTGTTCATAATTCTTTTTTTTTCCCTTTCTTTTGAGACAAAGTCTCATGGTATAACTCAAACTGGCATTGAAATTGTCATTAGTCCAGGCTTATCTCAAACTTACCATCCATCCACTTCTGCCTTCCTTGTGCCGGCTTACAAGTGTGCACCTCCTCACCTGGTTTAAAACAAAGTTCCGTGGCATGGAATTTTCCATCTATAGCGTTGTGTTAGGGTTTTAAAAGGTTTACATTTGGAGCTTTTGTGGGTTCATGTTTTCGTTTGCTTAGTTGGATGGAGTTGGTTTTGTTTTTGAGTGGAGAGCCCTGCTGGTTATTTTTCTTGTCACATTGACAGAATCTATAGCTTCAATGTACTTCCACTTAATTTGGAAGCACTCTTATAAGAAGAGAATTTGCGATGGGCATACAGTCCTTTTGCTGACATGCGCACACTCAATCAACCCTCTGAAGGCAGCCTGTCCTCATCTGATGAGTGGTTGAATGGTGTCTGCCACCCCCACGTCACCCGTTCCTGTCTCAGCATGTAGTTATGGCTGAGCATTTAAACTGTAAGGTCTAAGACCTTCCTGGGGAAAAGTTATAGCACCATAAGTTTTATTATTTTTTTCTGTATTATTTTCTGCCATAGTTTTGCATGTTAGAAATGTATTTGTCTTTTCTTTATTTGGTGGTATTCTAAGGTAAAGTATTTTCCTGGATAGGTGCTATAGATGTGCAAATTGACCACAAGGACTTTATATGGAATACTGGTTCTCAGAGGGTGTGGGAAGCTGTCTTAGCTAATATGATTATGTCTCTGTTTCACTAAGCCCTTAGGAAGCTTTCTGTCTCTTTTCTCATAATATACATATGTGTGTGAATATATGTATGTATGTATGTATAAATACATATACACATATGTACATATATGTATATATGTATATATGTACATATATGTATATGTATATGTATATATGTACATATATATGTATATATATACATACATACATACATATATACATATACATATATATTGCGGTAGCATTCACTGACCTGTAGAGAGAATTGACTTTAGAATAAACAAACAAACATTGAGTCAGTTGGCTTAAAGTCCTCTACCATTTGTCTCCTCAGGAAGCATAAGACTAGTCATGTTTCTTCCATTACTGAACATTATGACTGCCCTTAAGTCCTGATTAATGAATGTTAGACCATGGTTAAATGAATGAAATAGAATGCTCTGCTTAAGTTCAATCATAGCCTAATTCCCCTGAGCAAAATATATACTGTACAGTGTGTTATTTATAAAAGACTGATTTGACTTAGTGTGTGTCTCATTGTTCCCTAAAACGTTCATTTTGCCTCCCCTGTGAATTCTTCAGCCTCTAGAGTCACACAGCCTGACCCAAAGCCCTCAGGCCACCGCAGTTAATAACATCTGTGATTGTAAGGCCTGAGGAAGTTGCTCAAACAGTTCCTGAAGCCTCTGATTTTGCTCCTCTACTTAATTCAGCATATAGAACAGAACAGAAAGAATAATTTGATCTTATTTCCTCTATTTACAGGCTCTGTACAACTCAATCAAGAACGAGAAGCTTGAATGGGCAGTGTGAGTATGCTAGATCTCAGCTTTTTAATGATGTGGCGTTCTCTTGCTATTTTTCTCTATGCCTTGGAGGTGATTTTAGAGAGTTAAATATGCGTAAGCAGTTCTTATTCTATGTCAGCTCTCTGACCTGCTTTGTGTGAAACCCCAGTCAACCCTGAGAAATCTTGGTTATTTGTGGCAGGGGAAGGGTTACTCAGCATTCTGCTTTTGCTTAGGTTGTTATATCCATAAGCAATTAATCACCTTATAATGAATTGTTTGAAAATGACATCCTGGAAAATAACCTTTTGGAAAAATTGTGTTTATTCCAAAACCTAATATACATGGTGTGTGTAGCATCTACTTATTTGAATTTTCCTCTTTCTGCCATCATAGATGAAAGTTTCTTTTGATACTAGTCATTCTGTGATGTGCATCCATATTAATAAAAAGAAAAATAGGTTCTATGTGTAGATAAGCTTGAGAAATAATGCACCAAGTTAAAACAGCCAGTTGCTTTAAACTTAAAGTTTTATAGTATATTCAATGCTATTCAATATTAAGAGTCTGTAATACCACTGAGGCCTTTTCCTTAGCATTAAGGCAGTTCATAGTTCAAGTTCACAAAAATCAGAGGAGAGAGTAGGACAGATAAGATGGCCTTCATAACTAATTCTAGGCTTCCTCAAAATATAGCTGCATGAATATCTTCAGGGAATGCAGCTAACTGTGATAAAGTACAAAAGTGTAATCGCTCCAAAGAGGAACCAGTGAATTTAATGCTTCCACCTCTGTGACTGTTGTTATAACTATGGGCCATCCATAGTTAGGAATTGCAGTCTTCTTGAGAATGTATGTACCTGGTGTCACTTTAATGATGTGCTAGAGCCCACCGTCATACTGAACTCCTGGGTTATCTCATACCTACTTCTCTTCCCAGTGCTTTATGCTCTTGCTTCTCATTTTTAATCTGACTGCACATTTGATAACTGTCATGGGATGGTCTTTGCTTCTTAATATTATATTACATACCAACTCATATATGATGAGACCATTTCAAAACCTTTGTCATCTTTTCTCCTAAATTAAACTGTTTCTTGTCTGCCTTCAAATAGTTAATTATCTTTGCTTGTTATGTGGTATAGTGACAAATTGGACTCTTCCCTCTTCATGTTTTAGAAGAGCCCTACCCATTTGAAAGCATGGTTGCAAAGAGCCACGTTGACACTTCCACTTTCTTGTGAGCTTTAACTGTAGATATTCTTTCTTGGTACCACTGTTGCTAAGAGACTGATTTGCTAACACTGGAGTGTGGAAAAACTTACCAAGTCTTCTTTACACTTCTTTGCTATGTCTAATATGTGTGCATATGTGTATGTGTCTGTGTCTGTATGTGTGGATATGTGTGTATGTATGTGGGTAGGTGTGTATGTATGAATGTATATGTGTGTTTTATGGTGTGAGTATATAAGTGTATGGTGTGGTATGAGTGTGCATGTGAGTGTATGTGCATGGTGTGAGTGTATATATTTATATGGTGTGAGTATCTGTGTATGATGTAAGGGATGAGTATATATGTTCTCGGTGATGTGAGCATGTGTTTGGGATGAGTATGTGTTTGTGTGATGTGAATTATGTGAATGTGTGTTTGGTGTGAGTGTGTTTGCATGGTATGAGCGCATATGTGTATATCATGTATCTGTGTATGATGTGGGGGACAAATGGGGTGTATGTGTGTGGTATAATTGTGTATGTATGTGTTTGGTGTGTGAATCTGTGTGTGTGTGTGTGTGTGTGTGTGTGTGTGTAATGTGTGTGCATGTGTTCGTGTGTATATGGAGTGTCTGTACCTGTGTACACACATGCTCAGGGGAGAGACTTGTCTGCCTGCCTGTGAATCTTTTCTGAGAGTTGTAAGAGATGCCTGGGGGCTGGAGGGGCTGGAGAGCAGCTTGTCCTTGTGGCTGAGCACACTAATTCTGCATCTAACCTAAGAGTCTGATCTGAAATCGATTATTGTTCCATTTTTTCTGTGGTCTCTTAAGAATTTTTTCCAAGAAATAGCCCCTGGGAGCCTTTTTATTCTTGGGTTTTTTTTAATGTTCTTTTCATATTTTACTTAATTCAGTATTGATTCTAATTTTCAGAAATAATACACAACAATTAAAATGTAGTCTCAGTTGCTCAGGAAATAACTATCCTTGAAGAACAAGTCATTTTGTTTTCACCCAAGACATCTTTCTTTTAAAATTCTGACTCAGATGTGCCACCTTTACTTATGAAGCTATTTCTTTCCTTCTTACCATTTTTTTCTTACCCTTCTCCCTATGAGCTTTCCCTCTTCCTATATCAGAATCCTGTAGTAATAAAAATTGAAAGTCCTTCATCTGCCTTTGGATTTAAAGTCATGTTCTAAAGCCATGAGCTAAAGAAAAGAATGACACCTCATCACCTCATAAACAAATTTTACAGTTGTTAGTCAATCCCATTGAAGATAACACAAGTTTCAACATCTGAAAGTCATCACAGTATTTCAGTATACTGAACAGTTTCTTTTCCATTTGTAATCTTTAAACAATAACCAAAATGATTATAATTTTATGACAGTCTCTATATGTGGACATGGACCATATTTTCAAGTTTACTATTATTCATAGTTACAAATATATACATTCATGGGAAATGTTTCAGTGCTAATGACAAACACTAAACATATACAAATTTCAGATTGTCATGTTTATAGAGATACTGAGGTGTATTACAGAACAACCAAGCTATTTGTAAATCAAAGGACCAAGAATTCCAGTAACTGAAGTGCTGTCATAATGATGTCTGCTGCTCCTCCTTCTCTTCCCCTCCTTTTGGTCCCCTTCCTCTTTTCTTCCTTCCTCCTCCTCCTTCCTACAACATTCACTTCTTCTCTTCTCTTTTCCTTCTCTTTTCCTCTCTTTCATTCATTCTAATGTCTTTTTCCTTAGAGAGCCCTCCGGTTTTTGTTCCTGGATCATAAATTCTAGCCTGTGTCCACTCAAAACTGCTGAGTACACTACAGACATTTAGGCACACATAGTAAATGTACATAAGATACTAGGAGAAAAAATGCATTGACATAATCAGGCTCTTTGACATAACTAGATTAGCAGAACCAATGTAAAAGAAATAGGGTGCTATAACATGCTCATTCTAAAAGTAGGCAGCTATTGTTTAGTAAAATAGTATTTCTAAAACATTGGCTGGGATAAGGGACAATATCTAAATGAAAATATAGGAGCAACTTAGCAAAAAAGCACATTTCAGAAAGTAATTGCTTTATCATAAATTTTTCACAGTTGAGGATTTTGTTCTTAACAAAGCAAATGAAGCCGGGCGGCGGTAGTGCACGTCTTTAATCCCAGTACTTGGGAGGCAGAGGCAGGTGGATCTCTGAGTTCAAGAGGCCAGCCTGGTCTACAGAGTGAGTTCCAGGACAGCCAGGGCTACACAGAGAAACCCTGTCTCGGGAAGAGAAAAAAAAAAAAAACTAAGCAAATGAAATGTAGCACCTACAAAAAGAAAGTGATTTTTTAAACAAATAAATAAATAAATAACAATAACAATAACAACAATAATAATACCAACTACCAGAACTTCATGTAGCCCAACTGATTTTTGCCTGCTTTGGTAGCTGAGTGTAACCTTGAACTTCTGACCAAGGTTAATCTGGAGTTGAAATTATAGACATGCCCCAGCACACCGAGTTTCATCTAGCTAGAGATCAAATTGAGGTCGTCACACATGCTAGGCAAACACTCCCACGCGAGCCATGTTTCCAGTCCTTTCTTGGGATATTTTTACAGTGAGACAGTTATTTCCATGAAGAAGATAAAGCACAGTAGTGCTCTGTGCCACTGCTCTCTAGGATGTATTCACATTCCTACCACTGTAGGCACTGCGCATATGCCACTCTTGGGAAACTACTAGTTCTAACAGCAGAGGAACTGTGCTCACCACAGCTTCAGAGGCTGCGGGTAGGATGTTCAGACAGGGCATCACTGCTAGGGATACGTCTGAGCAAGGTTCAGTGGTACACATGTGTGGGAATCCCGTGACGAATCACGTTATTGTCTATATGTAAGGCAAGAGAAGGTGAATAGAAATTGACATTGACAATATCAAATATTTGATGATAATCAAATATAAATTTATGAAAATTGACATTTAACAAAAGCTTTTGAGCTTAAAAAACTTATCTGGAAATCTGTTATCTAGAATTGATCTTAAGTATGCATCAAGCCCTTGGTGTTTTACAAAAGCAAAGCTTCAAGAGAGAGAGAGAGGACTCCTCCAGACAACTCTATAAAAATGTCATTTCATTAACCTAGGTCATAGTCCACATGTACAATTAATCTAGAACAGTTTCTTTCTTCCTTTCAGTGTAAAAGATTTCTTTTCCTAATCTGTGTAATTGAGGCATTGAGGACTGGAGTAATTTGCCACCAAACTCTTCACTTCCGAGTGGCAGATTCAAAAAGAACAGGGTGGGGCGGGGGGGGGGGTACATATGGTTTGTCTGTAAAAGCTGTCTCTGAGTGATGGGACTGAGGATTTCGCTGTGAAGCCAGCTGTAGCATAGGCAAACCTGACCTTGAAAGAAAAGTTATTTTTACTGCACATCTTCAGTTGGGAATATGCAGAATCATCTGGCTGGTGAGTAGATGAAATGTAACTATAATGTTACTGCCCTACTTGTCCTAAGGCAATTTTGGAGTCACTGAAGCAGAAGGAATTCTAGGGGCTGGACTTGAAGTGTTCTTCTAATTTGGTGGCCATTGAGGATTTGATCTCTGTAGCATTTGCTAAAAACTATTGCTTTTTAGAAACAAATAATTAAAAAAGAAATAGAATCAACATTGATTTCTAAGGACCTACAGTATGCATACATTGACCAATTATGTTAGATAATATTTTCTTGGATTTTATCTTTCACCTAACTCTACAACTTAATACGCACACTTAGATGACTTTTCAAAAAGTGAGAAAATATTAATAAGGCTAAAGGAAGTCACTGCCCTATTAAAAATTCCTAGTAGGTTCTTGGAAGTCTCTTATCAGGTTTGACTTCAGTATATCCAAAACCTTTTTCTTTAAAAACACATACACCAATTATATCATTCTAAGTTTAGACAATTGAGCACTACAGTGGTTAAAAGTAGATTTTTATTTGGAGAGTGAGGCTGTTAGCCCCATCTTCTTCTTCACATCTGGCATCATTCTTAGTGATATTAAAGGACACCCCGCAGAGCTCAATACGTTAAATAAAAGCACAGCCGCGCTTTCACATTTAGAGTTTATGCCAAAACGAGCTATTTTTAGAAAATAGAATGCCTGTGTGTCTCATACTTGCAGTAGTGTTTTGAAGTTTGTCTGCAGGCTTTGCTTTTATTTTTGGTAAGTGATGAGGACAGATCTGTTTTAAACTTCTCCTGCCTTATGACATAGTAATGCAAAACAATGGAGAGCTCTACAGTAAGTCGTCACCAGCTCCTAAGTTCATCTTCAGGGTGTCTTCCAGCTACCGTCTGATGTAATGGATCTCAGTTCCTAAGTTAGCGTTGACTCTGTGTTCAGCCACACGGTTGGTTAGATGACAGACATCATGTAAGTATAGTGCTGTAGTTTCCTATAAAAATGAGCTATATGATCTAACAACTCCATTACCCCATTTCTACCACTCCTAAAAGAGTCCTCATGCTAAGAAGCCAGCTTATTTCTGGTGGACTTTTCCCTCCTTTTATGACTGTATAATGCTCTATACACAACTGTGCTGGGCCTTATATTACAATATTTCATTTAAAAGATATTATCCATTGTGTGTTATGCATCATGCATCCCTCTGGGCATCATCACCAAGGGGATGCCCCCTGGAAGCTTCAGTGCTTGGTTTGATATGGATGAAGCCGGCACTGAGTATGCACGTGAGGAGCATAACCAGGCGTTTCCTTCATGGACGAGGACAGGGTTTGGCTGTCTGCTAACCTGCTGTGTTTCACATGTACTTATATAGGTGATGTCCCAGTTAGGGGCATCCTCTTGGAGTCCTGTGGACTCCCTTTCTGTGAATTTTGCCTTTGTTTTCAATGAAATGAAAATATCTAGCATGTAGAGCAATTCTGAGACGAAGCTGCTAAAATGTGGTGATGCCCGCTGTGAGTGGAGATCGGTGGGGTTCGGTACCCCATCCTGTCCTTACTGTTTCCAAAGGGGAGGACAAATGCAGCGCAGAGTGCTGAGGCTGTTGAGTTTCACTCAGACCTACCTAATGCAGAGGAAGAAAAATGTGCACTTCATTCCCAAGGTGGGCTTGCTGTCCCACTCACAGGAGTAAAGTGTGAAAACCGAGAGCACTCAAGAACCTGGCACTTTATAATAAGCACAGACTCACTAACAGCCCGAGATGAAATTCTAAAATTCTAGAAGACTCCCCAACATACACCCTTCATCTCACTACATTACTCTGGCTTATTTAATATTCTTACTTTTGCCCATAACACGTTTCTAGCTATAAGGGCAAAAGTATAAAGCATACCAAACCACAGAATCACGATTTGAAGAGGCAGAGGAAGCATCTGAATCGGAGTTGGATACCACAAGAAAGTTGGATTGTCGGATCCAAAATTTAAAACAGCTCCGATTAAGATGTGAGAAGGCCAATGGATAAAGAAAACAGCATTCACGGACAGATGGGAGGTGCTGGCAAAGCATGGGGGCTCTGAGAACAGCACAGTGAACCTGTCTGTGAACTGCTCACAGGCATGGCAGGGTGTCTGCACCCTTAGTGCTGTGGAACTGTGTGAGAAAAGAAGGACATCTGAGGATCTGTCAGGAGGAACTTCTGACTGGAAAGGGGGTGTGGTCCGCGATTTAGAAAAAGGAAAGTGCCTGAAATTCAATTCCAGAAGATGTAACATGCCGAAAACGGGACAGCTACAGAAGGTGTAACATGGGAGACTGGAAAAGAAACGAGAGAATGAAAAAAAAAAAGAGAGAGATAATGAACCAGTAATGACTGAGAATTTCCCACCTTGTCAAATGGCAAGCCACAGATCCAGATAGCTCAGAAGGCTGGAGGTAGAGTTCAGGGATGAAGGAGAACCCTACATCACTTCAAGAAAACCCACTCTGTAAGTCCATATGTAAGCTGAAGTACCTGGATGAGGATAGCAGACTGTGCTTACCGAGTACTGAGGAAAAGTAAGGAAATAGTTGCATTCAGTCAGCCAGAGAAGACTTAAGAGCAGGAAAACATTCCCAAATGAAGAAGGCCATTTGATGATGATAATAGAGGAATCTATTCTCCAAAAAGCCACAAAGGCCCTTACCGTGTGCATCTGACAGTAACGTCACCTTGCCAATAGAAAGTCAAAAGCTGATAGATTCCAAATCTTATACATGAAATTGGTAGATCCAGAATGCAAAAACTTAAAAGTCAAATACTGTCCAGTTCTACTGCACTATCAATAAATCAGATACAATTTATATCTATGGATGACTTCATACAATAAAACAGAATTTGATTATTAACCAAAGTCGGTCCCACTCTCAGCCATGATAAAGTCTGCCTTAATATTTTTTTAAATTAGAAAACTTAGACTGCTTGCTCTCAGACAAGAATGGAATTAGATTAGAAATTGGCAATCAAATTATAAAATGCCCTCAGAACGTAGAGATGGAGAAACATGCTTTTAAATAGTCCCTGAGTACAATAACTGTGAAGGGAAATCTGAGTGGTTTTAATGTAAAGGAAAATGAAAATAACAATTTATATGCTGTGGTGAAAGCAATGCTTAGTTCCTTAGCAACTTATGTCTAGATTAAAGGAAGATGGAGATATCGAGTCTATAACTCACACGTCTGTCAGGGAACTAGGAAAAAAGGATTAAGCAAAACCCAAAGGAAATAGGAAAAAAAAAGAAGTTAGGACAGAATTTAATGAAATTGAGATCAGGTAATTAAGAGAGTTAACAAAAAGGCATTTTTAAAAGAGAATGATAAAGTAGATAAGGTCTAATCAGTGTTAACTATGATAAAAATGAAGGCTTAAATTAAAGTGACTAATTTTAGAGATAAGAAGGAAATATAATTTCAATCCTATTATACTTAAAGAATTATAAAGAAATACTACAAACAGCTCTATGCCCAGATGCAGATTTCGATAGAAACAAATTCTTTAAAGAAAATAACCAGCCAAAATTCATCGCCCAATATTAATCAAGCAGTTGAATCAGCAATGTATTACCTTCTTAAGCAGTATCACACCTGGAGAGTGTTACTAGTAAATTCTGCCATTTATGGAACAGATTTTACGGGTATTTTATAATCTCTCCAAGAATATAGAAACAGAGCACCAGTACACATTCTCACATGGCATAAATGGTAACCACCAAAGTAGATAAAATAAAATGTGTCATAAGCACAATGTCAGAACCCTCAGTATTCACAAATCAAATTGAACTATGTCTAAAAAGAATTATAAGTCACAATCATGTTAGATTTGCTTTAAATATGCAGCAAAGTTTGTTCATCTCAAAATAAATGTGCAACATCAAATGACTGAGAAAAACAAAAGTTGGACTTGGCAGTTTGTGCCAGTAATCCTAGCACAGCACTTCGGAAGCAGTCAGCAGGAGCAGAAAGGAGTCAGGGCTGTCCTCGGCTACACGGCAGGCCCCGCGCCAGCACCAACTACATGAGACTGGGTTTGAATCTACACTAACACAGTCTTGTCAATACTGTGACCAAGCAGGGCAAAATTTAGCACCTAAATATGATTTTTAAATAAACTCAGCAAACTGGAAATAGAAACTTTCTCAGCATGATAAGAGCATCTAGAGAAAGCTGAAGTTAGTATCGTGGTGAGAAACTTAAAGTTTACCTGTTTCAGTCCAGAAAGGGGGTAAATAAAGCCATTTCATCTCACCACTGCCTGTCAGTATCATAGTGGAAGTCTACCTAGTGCAGTGTGACCAACGGAGATAAATGTGTTGGAATGCAGATCTAGAAGAACTGTTTATGGCAGCATGATCGCCTAGGCAGAAAACCCGAAAGAACTAATGAGGACAATTTGACATCTCTTCAAAATAAATAAATACAGCCCTGAAGTGCTACTAGGAATAATGCAAATACAGGCAGATGATTGTTTAATATTTTCTGCCATACGTCTTTTAAAAAGAAAAACTAAAAGTAGAGAGGTGGTGGGTGAATGGACAATGGAAAATTCAGAGAGTTCTCACAGTGTTGCTACTAATAGCACCTCTGACCTCTAGTCACAGCCATCACATATCAGTCTACCATGCTTAAGATCAAAAGAGCCACCACCAGAAGGCCCCGGCCGGAATCTGCGAGCAGGTTGAATTTTCACTTCCAGAGCCTGACAAGGCCATCCACTAACCTTCACATCACTAAAAGAGCTTGTTTTTCAGGATATAATATTTTAGAACCTCCATTATTGGTATTTTGTTATAAAGTTTTCCTAGTAGAGTATCTTTTAGTTTTTAATCTCAAATATCAGAATGGATGATCTATTCTGAGTCATATACATATCATTAAAATGTCAAATTGTAATTATAAAAGTATAATAACCAATTGAAAATCTTATTTATCTAGATTATTGCTTGAATATGTAATCATTATAGATTATTACTGTGATTTCTTTTGCATTGAGTTTTTAAAAGTTATGCCAAAATTTCAAGCTGGGCTTTTGCCATATTTCAGATCCTTTGTAGGAATACATAGCTACTGGCTATGACATGGAATACACTATAAATTTCTTTAGGCTGATGTAAGAAAATTCATATTTGCATTCCCTAACATTTGGTACAATATTCCAAGCAAGATGGTGTGAGGTGAGAGCCTTACATGTGAATGAATGACTTACACATGCAATTATGATGGCATCCATCATGTGTGTAGTCATTTTGAAAAGTGTGCTCACAGTAATAAGAACGTTGATAGGCTGTGAGGTTTCTGGGGCTGCAAAGAGCTCTGTTACAGAGTGCAAGCATTTGTTAAAATGCTCATTTTGTGGTATGGAAGCAATAGTTTGTGTATCATGTGGTAGTTATCTGTGTTCGTGTGTCTTTAATCTGAATTGGGAACTTATTGAGGTTCATATTGAATTTCCTGTATCATTCATTTTTTTCTCTTTGATCCAAGAACCTAGCTAGACCTTCACTAGCATCACGTAACCCCACACCATGTTTTTAGGAGAGGATATTTGTGTAAAACAGGACCTGTGTTTGGTACCAACTACTGCACGTTGCTTTTCACATTGTGCTCATGTTTATCAAATCTTAGGGACCCCTCGTAGGAGCACCTCAAGGCTCTTAAAATTTGTTGCTCAATATTCATTTTAAAACAAGTCTTGAACTGTATTCTACTTCAAAATTCAAACCATTTTTATAATAAATCCTTAGATATTTATTCTTCAACATAAGCATTTCAAAGGCTTTATATTGCCATCTCATTATTCTAAGGATAATCTAGGTTTAATAATTGAGCAGTGTAAAACACAACATTTGTCATTTGCTCTTGTCTTTTTATATGAAGCAAATCAAACAAACAAACAAACAAAAACCAAACAAAAAAAACTAAAATCAAACAAAATTCTGAGGCCAGCTTCTACAACTACACATAAAGAATGGTGCCTAGCCGGGCGGTGGTGGCGCACACCTTTAATCCCAGCACTTGGGAGGCAGAGGCAGGCGGATTTCTGAGTTCGAGGCCAGCCTGGTCTACAGAGTGAGTTCCAGGACAGCCAGGACTACACAGAGAAACCCTGTCTCGAAAAACCAAAAAAAAAAAAAAAAAAAAAAAAAAAAGAATGGTGCCTAAAATATGTTTATTATGAATTGTTCCATATTTATTTATTGATATATTCTGTAATAAATATAACTAGAATTTAAAACTACATATAATAGGATTTTATTAGTTTATTACTTTGAAGAAATATATTAATCTTCATTTAAAAATGGCTTGGAAACAGTAGCTATAATAATTTTTTCAGAACTTGATGTTTGAAACTGTCCGGTGTAGAGCTTCTGGGGTAAGCGTTGTTTCTGTCGATGTTTCGTTTTGTTTTCTTAGTGACATTTGTAGCCTTCATTGTTCCCATATACATTCAAGAGCATCAGTTATCCTCAAATACTGAGAGGAAATCTGAAGTTATTGTTCTCCATGGTTTCATTATATAGTCCTGGCTGCTTTGCAGCTCACTATATAGGCCAGACAAGTCCCAGACTTGGGGTGATCCTTCGACTTCTGCCTCCCAAGTGCTGAGATGATAGGTGGATGGTGCCATACCTGGTATAAATATGTCTTCAATAATGCTCCATTGAAATATTTTTCCATCTTCTGAGGTCTTCTTCGATTTCTTTCTTCAAGGACTTAAAGTTCCTGTCATACAGATCTTTCACTTGTTCGGTTAGAGGAACACGAAGGTACTTTATATTGTTTGTGGCTATTGTGAAGGGTGTTATTTTCCTAACTTCTTTATCAGCCTGCTTGTCCTTTGAGTATAGGAAGGCTACTGATTTGCTTGAGTTGATTTTATAACCACCCACTTTGCTGAAGTTGTTTATCAGCTGTAGAAGTTCTCTGGTGGAGTTTTTTTGGTTGCTTAAGTAAACTATCATATCTCTGCAAATAATGATAGTTTGACTTCTTCCTTTCCAATTTGTATCCCTGTGACTTCCTTATGTTGTCTAATTGCTCTCGCTAGAACTGCAAGTACTATATTGAAAAGATATGGAGATAGAGGACAGCCTTGTCTAGTCCCTGATTTTAGTGGGATTGCTTCAACTTTCTCTCCATTTACTTTGATGTTGGCTACTGGTTTGCTGTATATTGCTTTTACTATGTTTAGGTATGGGCCTTGAATTCCTGCTCTTTCCAAGACTTTTAGCATGAAAGGATGCTGAATTTTGTCAAATGCTTTTTAAACATCTAATGAGATGAACATGTGGTTTTTTTCTTTTAATTTGTTTATGTAGTGGATTATGTTGATGGATTTCCATATATTGAACCATCCCTGCATCCCTGGGATGAAGCCTACTTGATCATGGTGAATGATCGTTTTGATGTGTTCTTGGATTCGGTTGGCAAGAATTTTATTTAGTATTTTTGCATCGATATTCATAAGGGAAATTGGCCTGTAGTTCTCTTTCTTTGTTGGATCTTTGTGTGGTTTTGGTGTCAGCATAATTGTGGTTTCGAAGAACGAGTTAGGCAGTGTACCTTCTGTCTCTATTTTGTAGAATAGTTTGAAGAGTATTGGTGTTAAGTCTACTTTGAAGGTCTGGTAGAATTCTGCACTAAAACCATCTGGTCCCGTACTTTTTTTGGTTGGGAGGCTTTCTATAACCCCTTCTATTTCATTAGGGGTTATGGAACTGTTTAGCTGATCTAATTGATCCTGATTTAATTTTGGTATTTGGTATCTGTCTGGGAAATTGTCCATTTCCTCCAGATTCTCCAGTTGTGTTGAGTACAGACTTTTGTAGTAAGATCTGATGATCTTTTGAATTTCCTCAGTTTCTGTTGTTATGTCCCCCTTTTCATTTCTAATTTATTAATTTGTATACTGTCTCTGTGTCCTTTGGTTAGTCTGGCTAAGGGTTTATCTATCTTGTTGATTTTCTCTAAGAACCAGCTCCTGGTTTTGTTGATTCTTTGTATGGTTCTCTTTGTTTCTATTTGATTGATTTCAGCCCTTAGTTTGATGATTTCCTGTCTTCTACTACTCCTGAGTGAATTAACTTCTTTTTGTTCCAGGGTTTTAAGGTGTACCCTTAAGCTGCTAGTGTATGTTCTCTCCAGATTCTTTTTGGATGCACTTAGAGCTATGAGTTTTCCTCTTAGCACTGCTTTCATTGTGTTACATAGATTTGGATAGGTTGTACCTTCATTTTCATTGAATTCTAAAAAGTCTTTGATTTCTTTTTTTATTTCTTCCTTGACCAAGGTGTCATTGAGTAGAGTATTGTTCAGTTTCCATGTGTATGTGGGCTTTCTGTTGTTTTTGTTGCTATTGAAGACCACTCTTACTCCATGGTGATCTGATAGGAGGCATGGGATTAGTTTGATCTTCTTGAATTTGTTGACATCTGTCTTGTGACCAATTATATGATCAATTTTGGAGAAGTTACCATGTGGTGCTGAGAAAAAGGTATATTCTTTTGCTATAGGATGAAATGTTCTATATATATATATTTGTTAAATCCAATTGGCCCAAAGTTTCAATTAGTTTCACTGTGTCCCTATTTAGTTTCTGGTTTCCTAATCAGTCCATTGAGGATAGTGGAGTGTTGAAGTCACCCACAATTATTGTGTTAGGTGCAATGTGTGCTTTAAGCTTTAGTAAGGTTTCTTTTACGAATGAGGGTGCCCTTGCATTTGGAGCATAAATGTTCAGTATTGGGAGTTCTTCTTGGTGGATTTTCCCTTTGACCAGCAAGAAGTGACCTTCTGAGTCTCTTTTGATGACTTTAGGTTGAAAGTCAATTTTATCTGATATTAGAATGGCTACTCCAGCTTGTTTCCTGAGACCATTTGCTTGTAAAATTGTCTTCCATCCTTTTACTCTAAGGCAGTGTTTGTCTTTAACACTGAGATGTGTTTCCTGTATGCAGCAAAATGTAGGGTCCTGTTTCTGAATCCAGTCTGTTAGTCTGTCTTTTTATTGAGGAATTGAGTCCATTAATGTTAAGAGATATTAAGGAATAGTAATTATTACCTCCCGACATTTTTGAAAATTTTTTTTATATTTGAGAGGTTATCTTCTTTTGGGTTTGATGAGAGGAGGTTTCTATCTTGCTTCTTCCTTGTTTCCTTCCTTGTGTTGGTGCTTTCCCCCTATTATACTTTGTAGGGCTGGAGGGTTTGTGGAAAGATAACATGCAAATTTGGTTTTATCATGGAACACCTTGGTGTCTCAATCTATGGCGATTGAGAGTTTTGCTGGGTAAAGTAGTTTTGGCTGAAATTTGTGTTCTCTTAGAGTTTGCATGATATCTGCTCAGGATCTTCTAGCTTTCATGGTCTCAGGTAAGAAGTCTGGTGTAATTCTGATAGTTCTTCCTTTATATGTTACTTGGCCTTTTTCTCTTATTGCCTTTAATATTCTTTCTTTGTTTAGTACATTTGGGGTTTTGATTATTATGTGACTGGATGTATTTCTGTTCTGGTCCAGTCTGTTTGGATTTCTGTAGGCTTCTTGTATATTCATGGGCATCTCTCTCTTTAGGTTGGGTAAGTTTTCTTCCATAATTTTGTAGAAGATATTTGCTGGCCCTTTAAATTGTAAATCTTCACTCTCATCTATACCTATAATCCTTAGGTTAGGTCTTCTCATTGTGTCCTGGATTTCCTGGATGTTTTGGGTTACAAGCTTTTTGCATTTAGTATTTTCTTTGACTGTTGAATCAATGGTTCCTATGGTATCTTTGGCATCTGAGATTCTTTCTTCTATTTCTTGTATTATATTGTTGATATTTGCATCTATGGCCCCTGATTTCTTCCCAAGGTTATCTATCTCCAATGTTGTCTCCCTTTGTGATTTCTTAGTTGTTTCTACTTCTGTTTTTAGAACCTGGATGGATATGCTCAGATCTTTCGCTTGCTTGATTGTGTTTTCATGTAATTCCTTAAGAGATTTTTGTGTTTCCTCTTTCATAGTGTCTACTTGTTGACCCATGTTCTTCTGTATTTCTTTAAGTGATCTTTGTGTTTTCTCCTTATTGGCTTCTGTTTTTTGATCCATATTCTCCTGAATTTCTTTAAGTGATTTTTGTGTTTGCCATGTAAAGGCTTCTAACTTTTGATCCATTTTCTCCTGTATTTCTTTAAGAGATTTATCTATGTGTTCAGCTACCAGCATCCTGACCAGTGATTTTAGATCCAAATCTTGTTTTTCTGGGGTGTTGGGGTATCCAGGGCTTCCTGTTGTCAGTGAACTGGGTTCAGATGCTGTCGTGCTGCCTTGATTTCTGTTAGTAACGTTCCTATATTTTCCTTTTGCCATCTGGTTATCTCTGGCATTAGTTGGCCTTGTTGTCACTGGCTGGTGTTTGAACCTCCCGTGAGGCTGGGCCCACCTGTTGTTTCTCTACTGATGACCAGGCTGCAAGATAGAGACTGCCTCTGCGAGTGCTGAGGGGACCTCAGGGAAGGCGGTTCCCAACCGAGTTGGTGCAAGGCCAGAGGGCATGGAGATGTCCCGCCAGCTGCCGCCCTTGCCCTGGTTAGTGGGGAGAGCTTGGTGGATCCTCCCAAGTGATGGTAGCCCCTGATTGAGTCTGTCTACCTGGGCCTCTCTAGCGGTGTCCTGGTTGCAATATGAAGACCTGCCGTGACCACCACTGTAAGGGACCACTGGGCAGGCTGTTCCCAGCTGCCTTGGTACAAGGCAGGAGGGTGTGGAGAAGTTCTGCAGAGCCGCAGCCCTGGCCCTGGCTCTGGCTAGTGGTGAGAGCCTGGCGGATCCACCAAAGCGATGGTAGCCCCGGATTGAATCTGTCTACCTGGGCCTCTCTAGTGGTGTCCTGGTGTCAATATGGAGACCTCCTGTGACCGCTGCTGCAAGGGACCGCGGGGCAGGCTGCTCCCAGCTGCCTTCGTGCCAGGCCGGAGGGCGTGGAGAAGTCCCGCAGAGCTGAAGGATTATCTTTGATTTTAGAGACTTTGAGTAAATTTACAAGTATTTTAACATTACTGAGTATTTTATGTGACAAATAACTGTGTTTGTATACTTTTTCTATGTGCTTTTTTACATGCACATTATAGACATGTACATTCTAGCTAATGTGTCTATCAGTTTACCAGCTTTTTATGGTGAGCTTATAAAACTCTTGCAATTCTGAACCATAATGCATTATGGCTCACTGGGGTCACCTGCTGTGCAGTAGAACACTGAGGTTTCCTACCTGGCTGGATCTTTGTAACTGATGATCCACACTCTCCCTTCTCTTTGCCCGTTACACTCTGATTAATTAATTTCTGATAACTACCTCTATGCGCTTTCTGTAGGATCATTTCTTTAGATTTCAGGAAATCCTCCATCTGCCCTTCTATACTCAAGTTACTGTAATATGTCAACATTGTCATGAGTAACAATTTCTTTATTAACAGTGTACATGCAACATTTCATGATATAGAAAACATACAATTGGAAGTTGATTCCTAAAATTGTACTGTAATGTCCTTATGCTTTATCTTTCATTCACATACACAGATATGATTAACTTTATCTATAAACTCATCAACCAAAAAAGCTAGGAATAACAATGATAAAATATTAAAATAAAAAATGTACTGTAATAAAATTTATCTAATGCTTTCTTAATCTTTTTTCCCCTCTCAAAGCATCTTATCCTGTCTGTTTTCTTGTAATGATGTAATGCGTGGCTCACCCTACCATTGGTCACAGGTAACTGTTACCTCAGAGGAGGGAACCATTCGGGTCTCTTTTGAGAAACACCCCTTTCCTCTTTTATTCAGCTACTGTTTCGCCTTTGAGTCCCTGTGTACTTTGGACTGACTCAGATGATTTGGAAATACTTTTGACCTGTTCAAGGATCAGTTTATTCACCCTGGTAATCCTTCGCGCCATGGTCTGACTGAATCCTGTCTGTGTGGTTTTATTCTTGTTGCCTGTGCGTTTGGGTCCCACCTGAGAAATCACTGTCCAGACTGGTGTGTTGTGAAGCTCACTTCATGTCCCACATTTTATTTATGCTTACGTCTTTTATCCATTTGAGTTGGCTGAGTTTTAGTTTTTTATTTGTTTTGGTTTTGTCTTCTGATATAAGGTCTGGTTTATACTTTGCAAAAGAATAGTCGTTTCCGAACACCATTTTTAAGTGAATATTTGTTAGTATAAGTTCTTGAGGATTTTATCAAAATCTACTGGCTATACATAGATTATTTCTAGCTTTCCACGCTATTCCATAGGTTGATATGTCTGTCTGGTTTTATTACTAGTAACACCTGGTTTGATTATAATACCTTTATACCTGGTCTATATTCATATTCTCGAATTTGACAAACCATATAGTGACATTTTTAAAGAACTATGTATTAGTGTTTATCTTTTTTTCTTGCCATTGTTCCCTGCACATTACATTATAATGGCTGTTTTTACACAGCATGTACATTCTATGATTGGACCTGAAGGTGTTGTGAAAATAAAACCTCATTTCATGTAAAGACCTTGAGTACCCATGAGAAGTCTTGAACCCAGTTTTCCATAGATACTGAAGGAGCACTCTGTTTTCAAGTGAGAATTGAAATGCCTACTGTTTCTTCTTTTTGTGGTCTGGATTGTTTAGAGTTCAGAGTCATTTCTGGTTCCACAGGAAATGTAGGCTTCTTACTGTCTATTTCTCTGTGAAATATCATTGGAATATAGATGGGAATTACATTGTCCCTGTAGCTTTGTTGAAGTGATATGGTTATTTTAATAATCTGCCCAGTCCTTGAACATGGGATCTCTTACCACTGTTTACCCTTTCATTTCTTTCATTAGTGTTTTATAATTTACAGCACATACATCTTTTGCTTTCTTCTTGGTAATACTCCTGTTATTTTTATTTGGGAGGAAGATGGAATTCTTTGTAAATGGGATTGTTTGTTTACCAGTTTTCTTTAGTCCATTGTTTTATAGAAACACATAATTTTTATGTGCTTACTTTCTAAGCTGTAACTCTAAGTTGAGCTCATTTTGTTGATTCTTAGTTCATTTTCTTTTATGGTGTGATATCCTTAGAAATTTCTTTTGTAAAACCACACTCTCAGCAGAGAGATATATAGTTGTGCTACTTATTTTCCCGCATGCATGTCTTTGTTTCATTAGCCCAGTTGCCTTTTGTTAGAACTTCAGCAGTATGTTGAAGGGATGAGTGTTGCATCTTGGTCTTGTCGGTGATCTATCATGAGATGTTCATATTCCCTCTCTGATTATGGCATTTGCTTTAAGTCAAATAATCTGTCTGATAGATAGAGATTGCCTTCTAGATACTTGTAATCAATAAAATAATACTACTGTTCTTCTATAATGGTTTCATGATGTTATCTAGAGTCACTTTTTGGTATAAAACATGTACACTAAATATACATAGTTTCTAAACATAGAAATTAAACAATGCCTAGATGCCTTTTTATGTGATTATATGTGGTGTATACCCATAAAATTAAACAGTGTCCCCATAATAAAAGAGACAAAGCTAATAATTGACACAGAGAATGTTAAGTGTATTTTGCAAATAAAAAGAAGTCCTTTATATAGCTTTCTGGCAAAGGCAAAATTTTAGTCAAAAAAGATACATCAATTGCTAGGTATTGAATGCATTTTTAAAGAAGGCTGTAAATAACCATATGACCATTCTGAAAGAAGTAGTTTAAACAAAGGAAACATTAAATCACCACAATAATAATTGTCATTAGAACATTCACTTATGAATATTAATGTAAGTCAGAGATAAACAAAAAGCAAGATATTAGTTAAGAAACTATCTCCATAAAACTATGGTAACTTTGTATAGATCTGTGAGAGATACTACTCTAAGACATCATGGTTAAGCAGTCTCATAACCAATAGACCCTCTACCCCTCGATCTGATGAACTGAAAAGGGGTACATGACCTAAACTGTATTCTTCCTACCCTGAACCCAACTTTAGTGCGATGGGAAAACAACAGGCAAATCTAAACTAAAAATAATTTTCAGGCTAAGTGAGCAACGTTCTTCAAAGTGTGAAGGTCATGAGGGAGCAGGGAAGGCTGAGGAACTGTTACATCCAGGGAGAGAATAAGGAGACATGACAGTGATGGCGATGACTAAGTCTATTTCAGGATCCTGGATGCAATTCTGGAACAAAATGTAGATTAATGAAAGCTGCTGGTGAAACCTGGTGGAGGCTGCTGGAAATGTCTCTTTAATCCATAGTATTTTACCAATGTTAATTTTTAGTTTAGAAATGTCACTGTGGTTATATAAGATGCTAGCAGGAGAAGCTGGACATATGGAAACTCAATGTACTGCCTTTGCAAGTCTAAAATTATTCCAAAAATAAATATAAAATATGGATGCTTAAGAGTTTCAATTTTAACTTCATTTATCTCTTAGTTACATGCAAGATACCATTGGTAGACAGGCCATTTTTCTCCATCTTTTTCATGAACTATTTTTGAAAATAATTTTTTGATTTATTTAAAATATATTTTGGTGGTGGTTATTTTGATTAAAATTTTAGTAAAAGAGCTAATGGTTACATTTAATAAAGAAACAGTCTAAGATAATAGAAATGAAAACAGCATTACACAGACCTTTGCTGTACTGTTTAGTTTTTAACGATATGTCAGGTCCTGTGAGCAGCTCTCATCTGCCCTTCTTGTTTAATATCTGAATACTGACCGTCTGATCTTTTGGCCTCTTCATGCCTGCAGTGGGTCATGATCTCAGGTTTAAGGTTGCTGTGTTCAGTGGTAGGGTAGAGATGTAGGCAGCATGGGAAAGCAAACATGTGTCTCACAGTTCCTAATGTTTGAGCGATGCCTTCATGCTTGTGGGCACAGTAGCACCCCTTAAGACTCAGAAGCACTGAGACCCTGCGCTGCCTGGCCTCTGTATATGGGGTTCAGATGGTAGTAGGGAACCTGTGTGCTTGGTGGATAAAGCTTATTACTGTTCTCTGGGGTCCATCTAGAGGTATCTGTTCTCCAATGTACACCTGTTGTGCCAGTACCTGCGTATAAACGTGCAATTTATAATCCCTGCCAGCACCACCACTGTTTGGAAGAAGATAACCAAGAAGCTATCCTAGCAGGAGAAAGCAGAGCTGTGAAGAGTCTCTTATCTTTGTTATCTCTTAATTACTAAATCTGTGGGGCTGAGTATTTATTTGGACTCACTGAGTCTACAATTTAAAATGCTAATATTGGTCTTACATAATTGCTGTGATCATTAATACTTGTCACATAGGAGATTGTCACTAATTGCTGGCTGTTATTATAGTACTTTTATTTAATGAAAACTCAGAATTAGTCTATTTTTATTAATTTTTAATTTTTCTTTTATTGAAAATTGATTTTTTTCTCATATATACTGAAAATGGTTTCCCCTTTGCTCCCCAAGTTCCTTCCTACTTTTCCCACATAAATTCAGCTCCTTCCTGTGTCTAATTATAAAATGAACAGGTTTGTTCTAAGGAGTAATAATTTTAAAATGTAATAAGATAAAACCAAAGCTAACACATTAGAATTGAACAAAACAAACAGAAGGAAAAAGTCCCAAGAGAAGGCAAAAGAAAAGAGACCCTACTTGTTTGCATATTTGGGAATCCCTTAAAAACACTAAACTGGAATCCCTAATTTCTGTGAAAAGGAACTAAAGGATAAAAAGAAAGAAGAAAAATACATAAATAAAATAAAAGTTAAAAATAAGATAAAAATGTGAAAATATTACTAAAAGAAAATCCCTGAAACAGGGCCCTCCTGTGGCTGCGTTGAGTTTATTGTCTGTTGGCCTTCCACTGACTGACATGCAGTCTACCCCGAAGAGGACTTTGTTTCCCCAGTGAGGCTCTCTTGGATGACACTAGATTTTTATTTGCGAGTGGTTATCGATTTGGGATTGCTTCTGGATTAGGGATGGGGGCATGTGTCCTCTTCTGTCTGCTCTAGGACCCATGCTGGTTCAGACCCAAGCGGGCCCTGTGCGTGCTGCCCTGGTCTCTGAGTTCAAATGAGTGTGTCTCATGTTGATTTAGATGTCCTTATTTTATTAGTGTCCCCATCCCATTTGTCTTAGACATTTGTTCTGCTTCTTCTTCCACAGGGTTACCTGAACCCTGAGAGGAAGGATTCCCTTTTAAGATTGAGTGTCCACCATTTAAGATTGATTCACCATGTCTGGCTATGGGTCTCTCTCTGTTCCTGTCTGCTGAAGGCAAAGCTTCTGTAATGCTGGCTGAGCAAGGCACTTATCAATGAATGTCGTAGAATGTCATTAGGAGTCGTTTCATTGCCTCTTAGGAGAGGAAGAAGAGGAGGAAGAGGACCGGGAAGAGGATGCAGGAACAGTAGTTGATTTCACCTTTGGTCCCTGGGCTCTGTAGTCTCAAGGTCTTGGTCACACAAACTAGGTGGGATGTGGGTTTCACCTCATAGAGTGTGCCTTCAGTCAGGTCAGATGCTGGATGGCTATTCCCAGAAGCTTTGTAATCACGGCACCAACATAGCTTGCAGGCATTATAGAGCAAAGGGCTTCTGACTAGGTGGGTGTGTATGGCTCGCCTTTGGTAGCCTCTAGAGGCTTTTTCTGTGCCAAAGATGCCGGCATGAAGGCAACAACTGCACTCTGTGTTCACTGAGTTGCGTATTCATTGTTCCCAATAATGGTGTCTTGTATTCAGCTTATAGGACGCAAGCTATAGTCTTGGTAATAGCCTGACTTGTTTGGGGGTTTCTATGGGACTCTTTGAACAACAAGTCAGTTAGATATAACTTAGTCCTAATAATACTAAAAGCTTCTTTGGATGAAAAGAGATGGCCAGTTGGGGCTCTATTTCCCTCCTTGTTTGGTGATTTCATTTAAATTGCCTTCATATATGTATATATTTTAAGAAGCTGCTTCTAATTTGGGTTTTCATAATACCCCCCCAATGATTCTTAATTTATCTCTCAGCCCATATTTCCTCCCTCCTCCCCCTCACCTCTCTGCCTCTCCATTTGGTCTTCCTGTTCTAGTCCATAACCTGTAACTATCTACCTATTTCCCTTCCCTAGGGAGACCTATCTGTACCCATCTCTGCTCCCACCTCCATTCTCCTTTTCTCTGTGCCTAATGTGGTTCTATGGATTGTAGCTTAGTTATCATGGACTTAACATCTAATAGCAATATAAAAATGAATACATGCCATATCTGTCTTTCCAGTTCTCCTCCTCTTCCTCCTCCTTCCTCCTCCCCCTTCCTCTTTCTTTTTCCTCCTCTTCTTCTTCCTCCTTTCTCCCTCCTCCTCTCTTTTATTAGTTCTATCCATTACGTACAAATTTCACAGTGTCAGTTTCCTTAAACAGCTGAATAACACTCCATTGAATAAATATACACATTTTCTTTAACCGTTCTTCTGTTGTGGAAAATTTAGGTTGTTTTCAGTTTCTGGCAATTGTGAATAGAGCAGTGATGAACATGGTTGGGCAAGTGTTGCTGAAGTAATGTGAAGCATCCTCGAGGATATGCCCATGAGCGGTGTTGTGAGGGATAGAGCTGGAGCTTGAGGTAGATCGATCTCCATCTTCCTGAAAAACCGCCATGCTAATTTTTGCATTAGCTGTAAACGTATGTACTCCCACCAGCAATGGAAAAGTATTTCTCTTAATCTACATCCTTCCCAGCATGTCACTTGTTTTGTAGATCTTAGACATTGTAACAAATGAAACATGGAATCTTAGAATAGTTTTAATTTGCCTTTCCTTGTTGGATAGGCATTGAATATTTGTAAAGTTATTCTCAGTCGTTTGATTTCTTCTTTGGTGAATTCTCTGTTTACATATATATTTCATTTTTAAATTGGATTGTTTGTTTTCTTGGTGCCTAGTGCTTTTGTAATTCTTTATATATTTTGCAGTTCTTTATATGTTTTGGATATTAGCCCTCAGTTGAATGTGTCTTTGCCCACTCTGAAGACTGCTAGTGTATATGAAAACTTATGTCATTTGCCATATGAAAACCTTTTCAGTTTCATGAGGTCCCAGTTATATTACGTGTTGATCTTAGTGCTTGTGCTTATGTTGTTCTGTTCAGAAAGTCTTCCCTTGTTTCAGTAGATGTTCCACTATTTTCTCTTCTGTCAGATACAGGATATCTGATTTTATGTCGTGGTCTTTGATCCATTTAGAGTTGTTTTGTGCAAGCTGATAAGTATGAACATACTTGGATTCTTTCAAATTCAGTCACCCTGTTTGACTACCACCATTTAAAGATGCTTTTTCCCCCCAGTGTGTATTTCTGTCTACTTTATCAAAACTCTGGTGTCCGTAAATATGTGGATTTACGTTTAGATCTTTAATTCTGTTCAGTTGAGGACCATGTTTGTTTCTAGCCAATATCATGCCGGTTTTATTCCTATAGCTCTGTAGTAATGTACTATAGCTCTCAGTTTGAGGTTGTTGGTGGTGATACCTCCAGCAGTTTTTTATTATTTAGGATTGTTTCAACTAACCAGAGTTTTTTGTGTTCCCATATAAAAGTGAAAAAATGCCTTTCAGGATCTGTTAAGAACTTCAGGAATTTTGATGGGGACTGAATTGAATGTGTAGGTTGTCTTTCATAGGTAGGGTGTGCCATTTTTACGATATTAATCCTACTGATCCATGAGCATGGGAGATCTTTCCATCTCCTGATATCTTCTTCAATTTCTTTCTTCAGTAACTTGAAAGTTTTATCATAGTGTTTCACGTGCTTGGTTAGAATTACCCCAAAGTGTTTTATATTATTTGAGGCTATTTTGAAGGGTGATATTCCCCTGATTTTCCAATCTGTTTATCATTCATATACAGGGGGCTGCTAATTTTCATGAGTTCATTTTGTATTGAGCTATAGTTTATTAATTGTTGAAGTTTCCCTGTGAAATTTTTAGTGGTGTGTGTGTGTGTGTGTGTGTGTGTGTGTGTGTGAGAGTGATCTGCAAATAAAGATAATTTGACTTCTTGATTTCTAATTTGTATCTGCTTGATTTCCTTCAGTTTCCTTATTGCTCTAGCTAAGCCTTAAGTACTATACTGAATAGGAGAGGAAAGATTAGAAAATCTTGCCTTCTTCCTCATGTTAGTTGAATTGCTTTGAATTTCTCTCCATTTAAGTAGTTTTTGTCTATATAGCCCCTGTAACCTCCTTTATTATCCTTTGTATCCCTAATTTCCCCAGGATTTTATCATGAAGGCGTGTTGCATTATGTTAAAGGCCTTTTCTCCATCTAATGAGATGATCTGATCATGTGGTTTTTGCCTTTATTTGTTTATATGGTAGGTTACATTTATTGGCTTACATATGTTGATCCATCTCTGCATCTCTGGGATAAAGCCTACTTAATCATGGTGAATAACTTTTATTATGTGTTCTTAGATTCTCTATCTTGCTGATAATTTATATGTCTATGTTAGATCTTTGTGTGGTTTGGGTGTCAATATAACTGTGGCCTCATAAAACAAATTTGGAAATGTCTCTTCTGTTCCTATTTTTTGGGATTATTTGAGGAGTGTTTGGCACTAATTCTTCTTTGAAAGCCTGGTAGAATTCTGTACTACAGCCATGTAGCCCTGAGGGTTTGTTTCTGTGTTGTTGTTGTTGCTGCTGCTGCTGCTGCTGCTGCTGCTGTTGTTTGTTTTGTCTTGTTTTGGTTTTGGTTAGGAGACTTAATTACTGCTTCTAGGGGTTAAGGGTCTGTTTAAATTGTTTATCTGATCCCTGTCTTAACTTAGTAATTGACATGTGTCAAGAAAATTATCAATTTCTCTTATATTTTCCAATTTGTTTGAGTACAGGTTTTTAAAATATGTCTTTCTGATTCTCTGGATTTCATCTGAGTCTGTTATTTTGCACCCTCTTTCATTTCTAAGTTTGTTAATTAGAATATTTTCTCAATATCTCTTAGTTAGTCAGACTTACTGACTTTCTCAAAGAACCAACTCTTTGCTTCCTTGGGTTTCTTTTTGTATTGTTTGTTTATGTCATATTGATTTCAGCCCTGTGTTTATTGTTAGTGTCTTCTGCTGTGGGGTGTGATTTCTTCTTTTAGCCTTTAAGTATGCTGTTAAATGCCTAGTACGAGACTCTGCACTCTCTCTCTTGTGTGCACTTAGTGCTATGAACTTTTTTCTTCAGACTGCCTTTTTGTTGGGGTATGTTGTGTATTCATTTTTATTCGTTTCTAGACGTTTCTTTCTTTCTTCATTTCTGTCTTAGCAAGTGTCCAGTTTCCATGAGTCTGTAAGTTTTGTTGCTTCTGCTGTTGTTGATATCTGTCTTTAATCTGCTGTGGTCAGATGGGATGCAGGATATTATTTCAATTATCTTATGTATGTTAAGCCTTTCTTTGGGTCTAAGTATTTGGCCAACTTTGGAGAGAGTTCCAAGCAGTGGAGAGACTTTTTTTTTTATTTGGGGAGAATGTTCTGTCAATGTCTGTTAAGTCAATTTGGCTTATATTATTTAGCTTCAGCGTTTGCCTGTTGAGTTTTTGTGTAGCTGCCCTTTCTTTTGGTAAGAGTGAGCTATTGGTGTCTCCCGCTCTCAGTGTGTGAGGTTCAGTATGTGATTAAACACCTTCTGGAGAGCTGTATATGTAAGTAGACATTCCTTAAATTTGATTTGATCATAGAAGGTCTATTTTCCCTATATCTTCTCACTGAAAATTTTGCTGATTGACTATGATAGTAGTCATTATAATATATTGACTATATAATAATGGACTGACAGCTGAGGTCTCTGAGATTATGCAGAAAATCTGTCCACACCTTTTGGATTTGAAAATCTCTGTTACCCAATAATAATACTTGGGTTGTTATTCAAATGGTCTCCCTTCATATGTTACGTGAACTTCTTCCCTGGCAGTGTTTAATAGTCTTTCTTTGTTCTGTACATTTACTGTTCTGATTATTATATATCTGGGGGACTTTGTTTTCTAGTCCAATCTAGTTGGTGTTCGGTATGCTTCTTGTACCTTTGGGCAACTTCTTTTTGGTTAGAAAATTTTTCCTTTATGATATTTTGCTGTTAAAAATATTCTCTTTGACTTTGACCTGTGTTTCTTTTACTTTCTCTGTTCTTATTATTCTTACATTTGGTCTTTTCATAGTGTTCCTGATAGTCATGGTAGTTCTTATGAACAGTGATAGACTATTACAAAACAGGAGAGTCTATGACACTAAATAACTTTGTTTACTCAAAGTTATGGTAAGTCCTTGTTTCATTCTTTGTGTTTTTTTACTCTTACAGAGATGATGAAGAGAAAAAAAAATCTCTCTCAGAAGGTACTGATGAGAAGGCTAATGGAACACACCCAAAGTCTATCAGTCGTATTGGGAGTACAACGAACCCCTTTTTGGACATTCCTCATGACCCAAATGCTGCTGTATACAAAAGTGGATTTTTGGCTCGCAAAATCCATGCAGATATGGATGGAAAGAAGAGTAAGCATTGCCACTTTCTGTTTCATTTACTTCATCTTTAGGCTCAAATTTTAAAGTGAGTTCATCTGAAACAAAGCTAATGATTAGGAAGCATTTGTATTTATGTAAAGAAGTATTCTTGAAATTAGAGAATGCATCCAGTCTTAAATGAGAGACTCGCTTTTATGCCTGATCTTTTCAAAGTCATTTCAGAACTCTAGAAATGGAAAACTACTCACAGATCATTCATTTTTCAGCTCTAATTCATCTGTGTATCCATGGACCCAACAAATAATACTGATTAACACTATGTAGCATCGAAAAGATGGGCACAAAACCTGTCTTCGTGGATTTACATTTCTATTGAATTTGTAATACATAGACTAATCAGTGACAAGGTCCTAGAGACAGTGAGGAAGGAAATTCGTATCCAAAGAGTATGTGGAATGGCGGGCCTTTGGTAAGGTGAAAAGGTGAAATGCCGGGCAGTGTGGAGTGACTCTATTGGGAAGCTGAAGGAATCACATTTGATGCCTTCCAAGTTCTCTGTGTATCACAAAGTGTTGCTTTCACATGGATAAGTGCTATTCGAAATTTGGAAAGAAGGAAATTTGTTCACATAGAATAATATTTGGAGGGAGTGAATAAACAGTTTATGCATCTAAACTGTAAAATGGGCTAAAATTTATGCATGCTCAAAATTAGTAGGCTTTACCGATAGCTGCCTCTGCCTTCCTACAGACACAAACATGGAGCGAGAGGGCGGCAGTTTTGTGTCTGTGACTGGGCACTTTACCCACGCTATTACCATGATCATATACATTGTGGTCAGGAAACTCGGGTGTAGTAGTGTTGATACTGGCTTACATTGCTCAGTGGATTTCTTGATATCTCAGTGATCTAGGAGTACGTTCCCCACATTTCCTGTGAACTTTGTAGACTAGCCTGACAGACTTAACTTTTTTTTTTTTTTTTTTTTTGACAATATTGTGTTTGGTCCCTTTAGGAAAAGTGACATCAATTAAAACTAGCTAGGAAAAATAATCTACTGAGGAAGAACGATTCCTACCAGTACAGGAGTTACAGTCCCCTTCAGCTCCTTCAGTCCTTCCCCTAAATCTTCTATTGGGGTCCCCAGGCTCATTCCAAAGGTTGGCTTTGAGAATCTGCATCTGTAATGGTCAGGTGCTGGTAGACTACAGCTAGGTACATAACTCATAGATGGATGCATATAAATGAATACTGACACTAAAGAGCTTTCTAATCCTTTATAACTCTTAATTTAGTATATTTTAGGACAGGACTCTTGTTTTCCTGAGATGATGAAATACTGTGACTCATAGCATTGACTTGGTTGCAATAGTAAAAACAAAGATTTCAAAGAGTATGATACAGGTCTCAGAAAAGGCAGTCATCTCACAGTCCGTGTCTTCATTTTAGCATGCACATCCACCCTTTTCCATTCACAAAATGTGAATAGCCTATTAGTTATGGAAGCCTGGTTTAAATTCCATTTACAGCCACAGATACACTCCTCTCTCTACAGCTTGCCATATTCACCTTCAGCTTTCGTCTCCAAGGTACAGGTATAGGTGGGACCATTTTCTCCTGTCAGGTATTTATATAGTTTCAGTCCATGAGCTAAATATAAGATAGAGATATGTCTGGTATAACCAGTGGTAGCGGTAATGGAGGTTTTAAAACGGAGAAACAAAATAAGTCTATTTTAAAATGCCTGTTCACAAAACTATTTTAAAACCTCAATTATTAGTACATACGAGAATCCCAGCATTTAGGTACCAGAGGCGAGAGGATCAGGAGCTTAAAGCCCCGTCCAGCTGCGTAGTGAGTGCATGGCCAGACCACCCCAGACGATATAAGAGTTATGTTACATCGTGAGTGTGTATGTATGCCAGCATCACCTGCTTCTCTGTCTTTAATAAGAAAACAGTTAAGCTGAAGGACTGCTGAGAGATTATTTCCCTCAAAACCTTGACTCACCTTGAAAAGACCGCCTGCTCATTCAAAATTAGATATATTTTACTTTGTTTTATGGGCTCAAGCTTTTCAGATTATATACATCATTTTTTCACATGAACATATTTTAAACCTTGCAATAAATGAAACCTCATTTCATGTTGGCCTTCTAAAACTATGTTCAGAAATTATATTTCCAGAAGATAACTAACGATTCCTGTCACATGCTTGTATCCCATGGAGGGTACGTGTTTACCAGAACCATTAAATCTGCCACTAAGGGAAAGCTTTGAAAAGTCAACTTGAAAACAAGATGTGTGTTTGATATTTTATTAGACAGAATGAAAAAGATGATGCAAACTTGTTTTATCAATGGTGGTGTTACTTGTGGAAACCAAGAAAATAATTATATACTCAAAATATATTCCACATAATTAAAATCAGTAATAATTTAACAATAATAATTGCTGAACATCTAAACTTTATCCCCAGAACTCCTTTAACTTTGACATATGAAGCAAATGTCCTCATCCATTTATAGATGAATGAAATTCTGACTCATCTTAGCACAGGCTTTATCTAATAAAAGTGATAGCGTATGAGGGAAAAAAATCTGATTCCAGCTAACTGTAGTTTATTATTAAAAGCGATTTGTATGTGAAAAGGTGCCTGGAAAGCAGTTGAGTTCTGTACTTCTTGTGGTGGA
This sequence comes from Apodemus agrarius, assembly GCA_964023405.1. NCBI lineage: Eukaryota > Metazoa > Chordata > Mammalia > Rodentia > Muridae > Apodemus > Apodemus agrarius. Next base: position 60,305,266 of record OZ030023.1, on the reverse strand, counting down.
GACATTCTATCCCTTGGGTGGTAGCATTTAAGTGACCCTAGGTTGAAGTAGGAGCTGTGGACTCTTCACTTCTAATACAATACATTTTAAATATTGAAGGGTAATAATTTAGTCAGTCAGTTTCTACTGACCATGGCTTCTGCAGATAATTAAAACCTCATGCTAGGACTCCTCACAACAGTAGCTACTTTTATGTCGCCAGAGTTATTTGTGACCATAATGCCATCAGTTTGTGATAGTATATAAGAAAAATAGACTCATATTTGTATCATTTTAGTAAAATTGTGGACAAATTAAGTGCTTAAATATTTTTATTTTAAAGCCCATGTAAGTTAAAGTACAGGTAATTGAGTACTCCTCTAGAACCTAATATTATTATAGAATACATATTATAGGTAATATATTATGTAAAGGTATGTTAGACACAAACTGTATCCCTTGAAACACATATGTTTTTATTATTTAGAGAGGAATCACAATTTGTAGTTAGTGAGTAAAAATTTATAACCAATATACCTTAACTGAAGCTCATCATACAATATTAAAATATGAAAGGAGGGAGTATGCTCGGGCAGGCTGACGCTTGAATAGCCTACGTGATATAATAAGTAATTTATATAATAAAAGACAGCAAAATGCACCTGTAAATGGTGCTGTGAGGGTGTGTGTACGTACATGTACACATATGTGCCCTGTTTGTGTATATGTGTGTGTGTGTTCCATGTTATGTGTGTCTGTGTGTGTATGTCTCTCTGTGTGTACAGTACATCTCTTCCTCAGTCCTAACATGAAAATCAATTTCTTGTAGGTAAAGGAAAGAGTTCAGGATACATAGCTTTAAGGTCTTCAGAAGAAAGAATGGAACAGCACCTTATAATCCTTAGGTAGAAGATGTCTTATGATGGAAAATCACAAATAATAGAAAAAACACAGATAGATAGATAGATAGATAGATAGATAGATAGATAGATAGACACACATACACACACACACACACACACACACACACACACACATACATAGATTTCTCCATTCTTGGGATTGAAACCAGGAATCTTCCATGCTAAGCACTTAATCTTCTGCAGAAGTGCACCTGCAAACAAAGAATTCTTTATATTGTGATTTTCTTCTAAAAATTTTAAAAATTAAAGCATAGACTAAAAGAAGATACCTGCAGCCTTATCAGTGATTCAGACCTATAACATACATTTGAACACAATCTTAATTAACTAGGAAAAAAAAGATAATCCTGTGTTTTTTCAAAGGGCTAAAGTTATAGTAAACCAGTTTCACAAGGGGAAAAAAACCCAAATTATTTATGTAAGGTATTTTATTTATTCTGCATTATAATGTAAAACACTCAGTCATGACAGTGAAACCAACACATCAAGAGCTTGAAGCAGCTTTTCCTGTTGTGGTAACAGGAGGCAGAGAACAATGAATGCCATGCCTAGTGCTTGCCTTTTCTCTGCTTTGCACAGTCCAGGGTCCCCGAAGGGGCTAGCCCTCTCTCTGGTCACAAAGAGTCTTCTCAAAGGAACGAGCACAACAAAGACAATGCTTCCCAGGATGGGAAGAGGAATGCAGACCCTGTCAGAATGGCAACAGTGTCACACACAGTCACATCTATGAAATGCCCAGACTTAACCCTGTAGTCTCCAATAAAAGGAGTCATAATGTAAAAGGAGTGAGTCAAGGAAGCAGAAGAAAGTCTTTATTATGCTCTTCTAAACAGGAAGATGAAAAATACTGCCACACAGAAAATAAAAGTGCCATCAGCTTTATATATAAATTGAAGAATGAATAAGAAAAGTACTAAGCATGTGAAGTAAAAGTCATGCTAATTAGCTTGATTGTGGTAATTCACTGTATATGAATATTAAACGTCACATTGTACTCTTGAAGTACAGTCTTTATTTGTTACTAATACATTAGTAAAGGCATTGCTGTGGATAGATTTCAATTGGTAGAGGCCTGCCAACCGTCCAAAAATCACTTGTTTCTGTTCTCAACACTGTGTAATCCGCAATGTTGTGGTATATTGGGATAAGAAATTCAAGGATGCCCTTAGTAACATAGTGAGCTCAAGGCCAGCCTCGGCCATGTGAGAATGTCTTTAAAAAACAAAAACAAAAAACAAGCTTGAGATATGTGGCTGGGAGCGGTTAAAACAAGCTCACCCTTTATAGGTCTAGTTAGCATGGAAGCTAGTATATAGATCATGTTGGTCTGATCCTCACTAAGAGCTGCCTCCCTCTAAGTTCTGGAATGAAAGGTATGTGCCACCATGCATGCCCAGCTAAGGAAAAATTAATGTCACAAAATACAGTTGTCAGGATGTTCCTTTAAATGATGGAGGACACTAGAAGTGCAAATTAAAATACGTAAGATGAAGTGGGATTGCTTGCTAGATCCTCATCCATCACAGCCAATAGCCAACAGGTTCTTTGGGGAAAAGGGACTAGAGGGGCAAATCACAGAGATTCATCTGTTTAGTGATTTTCAGGATTTTCATGATTGGGTTTTGTTGATGATTCTGCACTGGTATTACTAATCTGGGATATCGTATGTGGAATGTTCTAGCATTGCCACTTCTTTAAGGCGGAGAGAACTCGGGATGGGTTATCTTTTCAGCTTCTTTAGTGGGCATGCAGGTGGCTGGCATACAGACAGCTCTGAGCCTCCACTCACTCTAGAGGGATTCCTACGATTGTCTGTCATCAGACGTTCTGAAAATTCAGTCCTACATGTCAAATGTGAGAGTCGGTGTTATCCTGAGTCACACATTCTGAAAACACGCTTTATAATGGCAGTGCAGGCAGAATTCTTTGCCATTGTATAACGTTGGGATCAGTGACACTATCATTAAGAGATAATAAAAGTGATTTTTTTTTCTCCATAAGATGGTTGTCTCTTGTAATAGAGACTCATTTAAGAAAAGACAAAAAAGCAATTATTTTAAGGTAAGGCTGAGGTCTCTCCTCCCCTGACCACTTTGTTATTCTGTAGAAACTAAGTAGGTAAGAAATGTCAGCTATCCACAGAAGGGCCAAGAGCTGTCCAGTGAAAGAAGCCATGGGTGCATGCTCCTGTGTCCCATGACAGCTGGCTTTGCTGGAGTGTTGTTTATTTACAGTAAGAATGTCCTTTAGCAGCCTTATATTCAAACCAAAAAAGTATGTTTTAGGTTAATCTCCATTTTGATGGCTGTGTCTTTAATTTAAATCTACCCTGTTAGGCAGTGAAGTTAGTGAAAAGAGGCCGCCCACCATTCGCCTCAGAAGCAGTTCTTCTGACAGGGAACAGTGGAACATAAACTGCCAATCTTTCAGCACCAAAAAAGTCTGGGTACAGAGTCTCTGACGTACTTCTTGCTGGAAGAGAAACTCGGTTTTTTGCTGCATCTAATTTTTAGAAGTTCTTCTATTTTTACTGTTTACCCTTTAGGTTTAGTTAACATTTAAGAGAAGGAGAAAATAAGTTCTGTATCTTTGCTATGGTAATTTAATGCAGGTATTGAATTCTTCAGTAATTAACATTGAAATGAAGAACTCTGTGTGGAGAGCGCACAGAGGAGTTCATAGGTGTGGAGCGCATGAAGCCCAGGGCCGGTTCCCTGCACCACCCGTAACAGCGTTACCGTCAGAGTAGCCCAGCTTTCCTCAGAGCATACATTGCTACTCTCTGCCTGAAGCAGCGGGCAGTAGAGAGCACCGTGAACTAACGACATTTCCCTGTCTGTTAGCAGTGATCCTGTTCCGTTACAACGTGTGCATTTTGCCGTGCTGAAGTGAATCAGCATGGATTTCTTTTTTCTACCTTATAACTTAAAGGATAGATCTATTAACATAGATCCCAACAACAATGAAAGAGCCCGTCTTCCTTTCCTTCTGTCCTCTTAGAGGAGGCACGTTGCACCTTTTCCTTTGTATTTCCAAGATGGCAGCATCCCTCCTCTTGTGCTCTGAGACTTACTTGAACACAAACTCAGTCCACAGACCATGCAGATGGACTGGAGATGGTTCCTACGGACCTGACAGTGTAACCAGCATGGCTGTGTGAACTGATCGAGTCGGTGGTAAGGGACCTTGGACTGGCCCCATCTAGATGATTTGCATCCTATCGCTCAGAGCAGCGCGCAGTTGGAAACTTGAATCGCTAACTTGTGGAGTTTTCTGCTGGATAACCGAGAACATGGAAGCAAAGCTACAGATGTGTAAGGGTTAACAAGTTCCCTTGAAGAATTGATCACGGTAGTACGAAATTTTATGTACAAAATGTAGGGCTCCACACAGCGCCAAATTAAGAATTTGACCTTTGAAATGAGATAGGTCAAGGATATATTTTTAGCATTTTTCTGAGCACCAGTTTTGTGCCAATAATACTTACCCTTAGAGGGGAAGGTAGGAAGAATCAAATATATCTGAGTAGGTTTCATTTAATTGAGCAGACTAACTTCCAAAAGGAAGATGATGAAATCTTTTGTCATAGTGATTATGGGTACGAATATTCCAACAGAAAATGCATACAGCACAGAACCCTTAAGCTGGAAATAATGAATGAGGCTTTTGCACTTACCACTGTGTGTGGCTCATACAAGGAACCACACTGTTATTTCAGCCACAGAATATCATGGTCTTCCTAAAAGGGTTCTACCCAATAATGATGCATTGAGTAAAATATGGCATAGCCATACAATATTATCCTTTGGAAATGTTTGCTGAGTAACATAATAAATATATCAGTATACTTTTTTAAAGCAAGAAGTTTATCATTGCAATGTAAACACAATCATACAAATTTTAGAAGGCTGTATATTATATTAGTGATAGTTACTGTGTGTGTGGTGGAGTGTATGTATTTACATGTTTATTTTTGCCACTGATTCTAGACAAATATATGCATGTATCCTGGAACATTTGTTAATTAAATATATGTTAATATTATAAAGTCATAGCCAAATGTAATTAATTAATATATAAAAATGTTTAGAAAAAATGACAGATACAGAAAAATATAATACTTATTACCACATGATTATCATTCAAAAGTGGCAATGGCTAAGGTATGATTGTACGTATTTTCTCTCTGATTTAAGACTATTGCACAGTCATCCCTCCTTATATGCAGAGCTCTGGTTCTAAAACTGCTGTGTACTGATGGGATATTTGCAAATAACTTACGAGCATTCCACATGTACTTAACTTGTCACTACAGTCCTGGTAATGCCTAATACAAGCATGTGATATAGAAATTGATGTTGTACTGTATTGTTTAAGAATTTAAAAAATAAAAATTTCTACATGTTCAGTTCAGAACCAACCCTAACTAGATGCTCCCTTAACTACAAGTTCATGAAGGAGTTTCCAAGAAAAGAATATTCAAAAGGGAAAAGCCAGTGTCTGAGGAGCTGAGACATAGCAGGGGACTACATCAAGGTTTATTCTTGGTAATTCAGCATACAGCTTGGCACACAAGTTGAAACTTTGCTTTTTGGAACTTTTGTGGGTAAGGGGAGACCATCGGTATCTGTGGTTGCTTGAAGCACAGAGAAGGAACCCAGCATAGAAAGAGCTGTCTGTGCCGTTCACTATAGACAGGTGAGGAGTGTGCGGTGATTGGCTGGTGGCCAGTGTTGTAGCAGTCACTTGGTGACTTGCAGAAAGGCAGCTGACTTGTTGCTCTGGGAGGAGCACATTGGTCACCGTTTTCTGGGAAGGTGGGACGCACTCCACAGTCAAGGAAGTGTCTGATACATGCAAGCCATTTGGCCCGAGACAGGAACGAACGGCTAAGCACGAAACAGGATGGCCTCCCTTGGCCACGTGTTTGAGTTACCTTTTGGAAGTTGCTGAGGTCTCTTTCAGAGCTCCTGAGTTTGAGGGATCCAGAGCCAGCCCTGCTGTGTCACTGTCCTTAAAGAACAGATCTTGTTGGGGGCTGCTCATCCTTGCCACTGTGAATTATCTTTATTGACCTGAAGCAGCTTTCGCCTAGAGGCATTTTAAAGGTGCCAGTGAGCCTGGGGCTGTTTTACAATGACAATGACTGACGTGAATTGCTATTTGTAGAGATGCGTGCTCAGCAGTGGCTGGGCTGCTTCACTCCATAGGTCACAGGGTGCTCTGAATTTAAAAAGACGGGATTGTTACCATTAATCCTCCTCCTCTGATTATCCCTAACCTTCAAGTTTAGAGATAGACTGTAAGGCATTACCAACATTTCACTGAGCACGTAACCTCTTCGTAAGTTTTTTTTTTGTTGTTGTTGTTTTTTATTTTTTGGTTTTTTTGTTTGTTTGTTTGTTTGTTTCGAGACAGCGTTTCTCTGTGTAGCCCTGGCTGTCCTGGAACTCACTCTGTAGACCAGGCTGGCCTCGAACTCAGAAATCCGCCTGCCTCTGCCTCCCAAGTGCTGGGTTTACAGGTGTGCGCCACCACGCCTGGCTTCTTCGTAAGTTTTATAAAGAGCACAAGGCATGATGAAAACTCATTAGTATGTTTGCTCTTAACTTAATGTTACAGCTTTCACTTTAGTCAAGTTACTGGGCTTCACGAAGATGTTGCTTTGCTCCAGAACAAGTTTTCCAGCATCTTCCCTCAACTATATCTGCTTTATAAGATACTTGCTTGCTAGAATGTTAAAGTCAGCTGTCCCTGCCTAACATTCCTTAACCAACCCTGAAATATCCTCATAATTTGTCAGTATGAGTATTTGTCATAATTGGTTCCTATAAGCCTGGTTACTTTCTGATATCTTATCCCATATCCAACAGCATCTTAATAGAATACTTTATATTTTTTCCATAAATTACCTTTCTCTATCTTACTCTTGTTTTTGTTTTAGATGTTCTGAAACTGGGTCTTACACTGCAGCTTGTGCTAACCTGAACTCTTGTCTCTACATTCATGCTAGTTTCAAGCTCATGACAGTCCTCCTGCCTCAACTTCCTGAGTACATGCTTGGATGATGGTCATAAACTACTGTGCCCCACTGCCCTCTCCACTTTTTGCATTGTATCTTCTAACATGCCTGCCAAGATGGTAGCATACACAGTCTTCACCGTAGTACTAATATCTGCTGGATCATATGTTATATATCTGACTATTTAGGACACTTTGACCTTTTCAGTTTGTAATGGAAGGTGTAACTGCCGGGTAGATACCAACAAGACAGAGTACTTTTGGAGGCTCCATTCTAATTTGAGGAGAGTGCTGTGTTATATTTGTGATACATTTATGCAAGTGTTGTTATCAAAGGAAAATTAACTTTAGGACAGAGATGTAGCTCAGTGATGGAGCATTTGTCTCTCATGCCCCAGGCCAGAGGTTGAATTCCAGGAGAATGGGATAAAGGGAGAAAGAGTGGGGCCAGTAAGGATGTTAATGTTTGGGGAATAAAGAAATATGTACTGTGCTACAGAAGTGGATAGAAGAGTCCTGGATGACGGAACACTTGACCTAATTGAAGCTAAAGGGTCAGGTCATGATGCCATCTTGGAAATAAACATTCTAGCAGGAGATAGTATGAGGTTTGCTTTAACTAAATTCAAAACCACATGTTTCCATGACTAGCAGATCAGTTTTCCTGAATGAACAAATAGGAGGATATGTCTTTATTCTCATACTTCCCACCGTTTCTTTGTAACCCCTAGCTAATGTGCATATCTAGTTACCGTCTATGCTCTTTCACAAAGCCGCCATTTATGTTCATCTTGGACTTATAGCAGGCCACCCATGGAAGCCCCGCTTCAGTGAAAGTAGAATGATGGACATTCGATTTGAATGATGCATATATGTGTTTGAGTTTGGTTTAAATGATGCATATATGGGTTCTGCTTGAATGGTGCATATATGAGTTTGGTTTTAATGATGCATATATGAGTTCAGTTTGAATGATGCGTATATGAGTTTGGTTTAAATGATGCATATATGGGTTCTGCTTGAATGGTGCATATATGAGTTTGGTTTTAATGATGCATATATGAGTTCAGTTTGAATGATGCATATATGAGTTCTGTTTGAATGATGCATATATTAGTTCGGTTTGAATAATGTATATATGAGTTCAGTTTGAATGTTGCGTATATGAGTTTGGTTTAAATGACATATATATGAGTTCAGTTTGAATGATGCATATGACTTTAGTTTGAATGATGCATATATGAGTTTGGTTTGAATGATGTGTGTATGAGCTTGGTTTAAGTGATACACATATGAGTTCAGTTTGAATGATGCATACATGAGTTTAGTTTGAATGATGCATATATGAGTTTGGGTTGAATGTCCTTTTTGCCTATTAATGCTTGTATAGAAGGTTCAGGTTGTCAACTTTAGTTGATTGATACCTCATTGTCAGCAGGACTTAGGACTAAATGGACACAATGAATGTGTGAATAAATACATCACACGTCATGCCCTCTAACAGGTAAACTAAATGCTAAGTGTCTTCTTTCCAAAGTGGCTGCATACCCAAAAAGGAAATAAAAAAATTATTCTCCTCCCAGCAGACAGACATTAACTCCCTATAGCTCCTTAATTATGGCGGCAACCCAAGAGCGCCTCCCTCATCATTGCTAGCTGAATTGATCTTGTGCTAGTAACCAGAGCTAGTAACTCAAACTCATAAGACTTTGAGTACAATATCCAGGTCACAGATGACAGAATTTCACAGAATTCCTCCCATTCTCCTCCTCTTCCATTTTTTTTTCAGCCACCACTTTGAAGATGTTCCCTGAGACTTGGCTGGAAAGGTTTTGAAGGGAAAGGAGTTGGGTATTGATAAAGGTCTTTGACTTAGGGCTGGGCACTTGAAGTCATTGTTCTCAGCACTGACTATTCATGTATCTTTCCACTGACTGCAGATGACGCTCCCTTCCCAAGGTTGAGAGCAGCCCACGTCTGTGAGTACAAACACAAACAAATTAGAAGGAGATTTGCTGACATGACCATTTCGCAAACTAAAAAGAGTATGTACTACATTAGGCCTATCTCCATTAGCCCAGCCGTGGGTTTACAGTTACCTGATCAGGCTTCAAATTAAGTCAGTAGGTTGTACTATAATAGTTAGGCCCTATTAAGCCAGTAGGTATATCTTGCCTGGCACTTTGGTATTTTGGCATATAGAGTCTAGCTTCTTCTCCAGGAGCACGTGTTGAAGTTAAGTGCAGTTCTTCCTCCCAGCCCCATGCTCCCAGAAAAAAAGGCTCAGACTCAAAATATATTTACAAATACTTTGGCCATATAGCTAGGCTCTTCTCTGACGAGAATCATAACGTAAGGCAACCCATTTACTTTAATGAATGTTCTGCCATATGGCTGATTACCATGTGTCTGTCTTGTCACATCTTCTCAGCAAATCTCCTGCCTGGCTCTGTCCCAGAACTCTTTCTGCTTCACAGACGCTCCACCTCTGTTCTCCCCTTACCTAGAGGCCATAGGTTTTTTTTTTTAATTGACAGGTGATGCATCCATACAGCACACAAGATACTCTCTCTGCAAGCATGTGTAGTACCTTTTGGTACCATGAAAGCTCTCTAGCAAGAAATTTTCTGATCAGTTTGAGATTTATTTTTTTTACGATCTGTAAATAAAGTGTACATAAAAATAAGGGTAGGATGTATCCTGATCTTATTCACATGCTTGGAACAATTGAACATTGTAAACATAAAACTTGTAACATCATCATGGTATTACAGGTTTATGACCATAAATATTAAGTGGTTGGAATTTATAGTAAAAGAACTGGTAGGCATTAGGGTGTTAATACACCTCAGGTGCCTTACCCTAGTTCAGAAGGCTTTGCGAAGTTATCAGTGGCTTTGTGCAAGAATATTCTAGTTCTCTCCCTTCGTGTTCTGCTCTCTGTCAGTAATGTAAGCTTATTGCTATCATATAAAAGGAGGAGATCTTTTTCTGGGAAATTGATGGGTATAGGTTAGGCTGCCCCAGTTTTCCTTTTATAAAATACAAGTAACTGGGCAGGCAAGACTATGCTTATCCTACAGAGAACGAATATAAGAATCAAATGATTCTTTAATATATAAATCGCTTAAGTTTCAAAGGAAATCAATTTAGAAATATAACATCACAATAGCAGTGTTGTGTTTTACCACCATTTTATAAACCTGGGAATAACTAATTCTGTCATTTGCTTAAGACTGTGTGACTCGTCTCCCCTGGTAGCTTCTGTGATGCTCACCTTGGATCTAACTGCTTCAAACACTGATCTGAAAGATCCAGAGCTCTTCTCTGTTGATAAGGATTTAATATTGTAATAGTCTCATGCTTGAGGACTTTTTGTTAGGGATAAGTATGCATTGATTACCCTTAACTTACCTTATTGATTCCTCTATCATCTGTGACTTACCTAAATCTTTGCAGAACACGTGCATGAAGCAGACCCTGTGCACCTGAGCTGTCGTCTGCAAGACAGATACTAGGGGGATTTGAGACACCATCACTGGGGAAATAAAGTAATGTTTAAAAATATCTTCTGCATTTTACAAATCTAATCTAGATGTGCCCTCATTGTGTTAGTATAGAACTTTTACTAACTGCGGCTTTGTTTCTGAGTTCAGAAAATATGGGGTTTGTTTTGGAATGCCCTCCTTGAGATTGCAGTATATTTTGAATATATTTCTCCATGAATCTAATGATATTGGAAGAATGTTGTTCCCTTGTAGAGTTCATGTTTTAGATCATACATTGAGATATTTTAATTGTCTCTACACAGTATGTTCACAGTAAGCATTAGCTGTTACTCGTTACAGTGATCATAGTTAGTCTACTATTTTTTATTTTTGTATTATACTTTTGATGTTTGCATTATTACTCCCTAGAAATGTTGGAGAGACAAAACACAAGGGTGTACCTCTCTTCTAAGATCTTAGCTGTGAGCAGGGATGCATTTGAAGGCCCCAGATTTCAGAGAAGCTAGAGAGAGTACCTAGATCCCCCACCCCCACCCCAGTCTCACCACCTCCTCTCCAGCTCCTCCTTCCTAGGGTGTCCTTAACATTTTCATCTGAATTGCCTCAGTAAAACAGCTCTGGAATATTCAAATGGACAACCTCCTAACAGAGTTCCACCTTTTCGGGACTGCACAGATAATTAGTTATAGCTGTGTGAGCACGAGTTTAAAGGGGATTTCCTACCTGAAACATTGGTGTAGACCGATTGGAACAGATAGATACCAGGCTAGCCCAGCCCCCATAGCAGGACTCCCCTCCACTCCCCTCCACTCCCCTCTCTTCCTCCAGTTCTTTATTTTAATTTACTTCAACCCTCTGGGTTCTGATTCTTTTCTCCTGCCTGTACTTTCCCCACAGTTATCATTCTGAGCTGTCCACCCGTAGTGTTTCACAAGGTGAGCCTCACTTCATGCAGGCTCAGCAGCAACTCAGTGGAGATGGTAGGGAGTGGAAGCAGAGCCTCCCAGCACTCCTGTGCACAATGGTCCTCCTCTTTCCAAGTCACTTATTTATGCCCACAGTTCCTGAGTAAACAGAGGTGATGCTAGTTCCTTTCCTTTAGCACTGTGGTGAGAAGCACCCAGAGCTGTGCTGTACTGCATACTGGCTGTTAGGCAATGAACACTTGCTTGTGAGTACGAGAAATTGCTTTATTTAATTCTTTTTTTTTTTTCTTGGTCCTGGAAAGGCCTGATCCAGCATTGTAGGGGAGTTCCCAGGACAGAGAAGAAGGAGGGGGCTGATTGGAGAACAGGCTTCATTTAATTCTTAAACAACCGGATTATAATTGACCAGACAAAATTACGCCTTACACTTCTGTGGAAAATGGGAACGAAGTGATTGCAGCAAAGGGGGCCATGGCACTGGTCTTCAGGGGTGGTGCTCAGGGTGCTGTGGCGTTGGTCCTCTGGGGTGGTGTTCAGGGTGCTGTGGCGTTGGTCCTCTGGGGTGGTGTTCAGGGTGCTGTGGCGTTGGTCCTCTGGGGTGGTGTTCATGGTGCTGTGGCGTTGGTCCTCTGGGGCGGTGTTCATGGTGCTGTGGCGTTGGTCCTCTGGGGTGGTGTTCAGGGTGCTGTGGCGTTGGTCCTCTGGGGCGGTGTTCAGGGTGCTGTGGTGTTGGTCCTCTGGGGTGGTGTTCAGGGTGCTGTGGCGTTGGTCCTCTGGGGCCGTGTTCAGGGTGCTGTCTCAAATGAACTGCTCTTCAGAATCTCTTTCTGACAGATACACTGTGGTTGTGCTAAAGAGCCTTTACTTGGGTTCATAGATAGATTTCTTCTTCATGTCAGAACGATAGATTTGTAGATATTTTCATTGAATGTCTCAAGATCTCAGACACTATATTCAGAGCCGCAGGGAAAGCTTTTCAACACTAGGACCTATAAATACATCATAGGAAACAGATTTTCTCTATTTCTGATCAGTGTCTAGCCAGTCCTTTGCTTATACGATGTTATACAATTTAGCCACATGGGCTAAAGTTCTGAGCGACTGTGTAAATTTTCAGGAAGGGGTCAATTATGAGATACTGTGAATTCTAGGAGGCACCGTGATACATCTCAGTCCCCTCTGCAGCAGATGACACAGATCATGGTCACTCCTATGCATGATTGTTCTGTGGGCAGGATCAGAATTTATCGTCTCCTACAGCACCATGGATACCTGACAAATTCTCTTTCATGTTAGCATGCTATTTTTTTGTATTGTACCATATTTTCAACACATACCTTTAAACTTCACCTAGTAGAAACAGAAGGAGTGGTATTTTCTGTTTCCCCTGGAAACCTGCAGAGCGGATGTTTGAGGTCTTTCTTGCCAGGTGGCTATCTCAGTATGTTGCTGGCAGAAACATTTGGATCCTGTAGGTGGATGGTTACCTGATCCCAACCTAAGAGTCCTGAGAATTCAGTTGAAAGAAATCGGTATATGAATATTTCCTAAATTAATCAGGTGGGCAAATTAAAGAAAATCAAATGTATGCTAGTGGGATATGAGTAAATGCCCCTCCCTCTGGTTTGAGCTAACATGTTTATAAAAGCAACAATCAGGTGATAACATTTCCTAGTTACATATTTCAGTTTTATTAGAATAAATTGTGAGCTTTTGTCTGATCTGTATTTTTGCTTGAGTGTCTTGTGAGTTGCTTAAGTGAATAGAGAAACTCTGCTTTATATCCTAGAAAAATAAAAGGAATGTAAAGACTTGTAACTGAATTGATCTGGGGAATCTTTAAGATGGCACCTTAAGTTGCACTCTACACAAGAATCTGTGACTTCCAAAGATGAAGGATGTCTGATCTTAGTCATTCGAAGTCTAGGGAAAGAGACATTTAGTTAGGGAAAACAAACTCAATTGCTTGTGGCAATATGAGCATCAGAGTTCTACACAGACTGCCACGGACATGATCACTGAGCTCTGCTTTGGTTGAAGCATTGTAAGAAAAATGCCGGGAGTAGTCCGTTCACAATGTAGCCTTTGACATCCTCTCTTGAATTCATATGCCTATCCTTACTTTCCTAACCTGGGATTCATCTGTCCTGTAGGACAGGGTAAAGCTGTGCTCCTATGGTCTGTTTCTAGCTTCTCCTCCTTCCAGTTGTATGACTACTAGCAAGACACTTTTCTGAGCTTGCTTTTAAAACAAGGAAATCGTGATGCCCGCTTGACAGGGTTACCGTGAGGATGAAACACAACAACACGTGGGAAGTATTTCAGAACAAATAGATTTAAAGAAATTTAGTTTTCATTCTATCAGCAGTTAATAAACCAGGAATATTTATTGAAAGGCAGTCACCATGTTGAAGTTTTAAATTGTCCTTCTGAAGAGCTGAGTTCATCAACTAAACTTTTACATTTCCCTTCTCGTAGCTCCAAGAGGAAAGCGAGGATGGAAAACCTTCTATGCAGTCCTGAAGGGAACAGTTCTTTACTTACAAAAGGTAAAGTACAGTGGGTAAAACCAGAATTCACTGCTCTAGGGACACTGTCAGAAGCATAGGTGCATGCATTGTTCCTGCAGTGACAGTTTACTAAAGTCCATATGTTGTGTCAATTACCCTGGCTAGAACTCACTAGATAATCCTGACTTTACGTGATAATGGCCCTTGGCAGTCAACAATTCTTTTCTAGCCTAATTACAACTATCTCCCCAATCAAATGGTGATCCTTAGAAATGGCGGTAAGAGAGTTAAAGAGACTATCAAAGGCAAAGGTAGAGAACCAATGCGCTCAGCATCGCATGGCACAGAGTCATGTGATACACAGTCATGCAGAGAGGTGTTAATGGCCCAGAACCTGCTGAAATGGCTGGAGGTAGTTCAGAGCAGAGCTGATTCAACCACAGGTATGGGATCTCGCTGAGTTGAAGGCCCTGGAACAGAAGTTAGGACCTTGTCACATGTAGGCCCTGTAATGCATGCACTGGCTGGGATGGTATTCAGTGATGATGGTGATGATGTGTCTAACAGGTTTACAGGTTTACAGGTTTACAGGCCAAGATTTTCTGATATGATTTTTAATAGGCACGTGTGTTCCTTATCTACTTCAGTAAGTTCATGGTTAATAATATATATTTTTTTTGCATGAACAAGTTTAGTCTGCACCTTGTGGTTTATGCTGGGCAACTGGTGGTTTTTAATCACACAAACAAGATGTAGAGTCATTCTTCCTTGGCACTTTTACTCAAAATACAGTCAACTAACTACTGCTGTGTAATATGAAGTCTTTGTTCCATTTAGTATGGAGTATTTTAAACTTGTCATCAGGGTAGACCAGGGCCGAGCTTCATCATACCCAACAGAGCTGTATGAAATATTGACCAAACATGGATTTTTTTTATACTAAGGTATACAGAAAAGTCAAATCAAACACCAATAGTACAGTTTTATTGATGCTCAGAATCTCTCTCTGTTTGTGAATGTGTGTGTGTGTGTGTGTGTGTGTGTGTGTGTGTGTTAGAAAAACCAGTTATATAGATACAGATGATCAGGGAAATGAATAAGCTCTGTTCTAATTGTTCTATAATCAAAAAAGTAAGCTAGACCTTGTGTATAGGTAACAGACCAGTGGCAAGGCCTAATTCCATAAATATTTATTGTATAGATTCATTATCCATTTAATGTATTAGTTGACCATCTTACTTTTAATCACATACGTACATACACACACTCTTTATGTCCTGAAACTTTTGCAGTTAACAGCTCAGATGTATTCCAAGTTTCCTAGGTGCATTTTCTGTCGGGTTCTTTTCTTCCAGGTCTAGATGTACCTATCTGTTTGTGGTTCAGTCTCTAGTTCCCGTCTTAATGAAGGGTAGCCTTTAGAGCTTCCAGCATGTGACTGTGTGTGGATGGACTGGGGTGTTAAGTGACAACTGCATGTCTAACTGGAAGCTGATCAGCGCTTACTAAGGGCCAGCAGGGCCTGGACTGGCCCTTTTTAGCACTTGGGAGGCATAGGCAGGCGGATTTCTGAGTTCGAGGCCAACCTGGGCTATAGAGTGAGTTCCAGGACAGCCAGGGCTACACAGAGAAACCCTGTCTCAGAAAAAAAAAAAAAAAAAGCCAGCAGGATGTCATACATACTGTCCTATGAAGAGGCAGGAATGAGTTAGAGCTGAGGAGAAGAAAGACACTAATATCAGTAGTATATGAAGATTTTAGGGAGAGGGTATGTACCCTCTGCAAAATTTTAAATATCTTAAATGTTTATATTTTTATTGTATGTGTGCATTTGTGTGCAATTGTCCATGGAATCCAGAAGATGGTGTCAAATGCTGTGGACCTAGAGTACAGATAGGTGTGAATCATCTGATATAGATGCTAGGAATTGAACTCCTGTCCTCTGGAAGAGCAGTCCAAGGTGTTATTGCTGGGCCATCTTCCAGCACCCTTTTAAATGTTAATGTAAACCATTTCTCACAACATAGCAAGTCCAAGGGTTTTAGGAATGTATGCAAGGAAATGAATAGAAAGATCCTGTTTGTGTGTGTGTGCACTTGGGTGTGTATATATTCTGTATATTTATAAAACATTTATAATAATGCTGTTGAATACATTTAAACGCTGTTGATCATTTGTAGAGAAATTGTATTCAAGAACTCTGCTTCTTTGTTTGTTCTTTCACTTCTGTTTTGTTCGTTTTTGAGTTGTAGCTGACCTTGTTGTTGGGAGCACTGAGCCCCAGGCACACTCCCATTTCCCAAGGCTACAGTTATTCAGTGTTTAAGTGTTCAGTGTAACATAGTCCTACTACTTTGTGGTTTCGGTGGTCTGTCCAAAAACCGCCAAGACTTTTCTGTCTTGATTTTTGTGTTTCTAAGACTTTGTGGTTTAGGGTCTTAAATGTTTAGGTGTTTGATCCCTCTAGTTTATGTTTGCTCTAAGATGTGTGAGGATAGACAGATTGACCACACCATTCTGTTCCCCGCGGTCCATCACCGGCCCCAGTAGAAGCATTGGTCGTGAACTTACGGGACGTCCCTGGGCTCATTCTTCTGCACACTGTTCTGCCTTCAGACCGTGCTGTGCTGGAGCTTCCTTTTACGTTTTGAAATCAAAACTGTGATTTTTTTTCCACATTCCTATTTCTCTAGATTTTGGACATTCTGGGTTCTTTGCGAACATAGAATTTATTTTTTGATGTCTGTTCGAAATGTCGGTAAGATATTGATTCCCCTGAATTTGAATTTGCTTTGAATAATATGGATACTTTAACAATATTAAATCTTCCAGTCCCAAACATGGCCTACCCTATTATTTTTTTCTGTGTCATTTCATTCAGCAGTTCTTTACAGTTTCCGGTGTATGAGTCTTCTGTTAATGTGGTTGCTTATTTCTAATGGTTTAATCTTTATTAACACTTTTCTAATGGGGCTGTAAACTCCTCATCACATTGTTTCCAGTTACTGTATGCAAGTGTAACTGATTTTGTGTATTAGTTTATATTAGGCAACATTGCTAATTTTTATTAGTTCTAATAAAAGGGTTTATAATGGGTTTTAGTAGATTTTAGGATTTCTATATCATATCATATATTTTAGGGTATCATAGATCATATCAAACTATGCCTAGTTTTTAAATAATTTCATCACAATAATGATAAATTTTATTGGATTTTAATATTGTGTTTTATATATTTGTTAATAAATATCAATGTGAACCTCTGTATGAAGATTTTTTGTTTTGGTTGATTTCCCTATATTAAATTATGTTCTATGCTTACTGACAAATACTTCTAGTTTGGATCTTTGATTTTTTTTTTTTAATGTACTGTTGAACTCAGCCTTCTATGGTTATTGGTAGTATTTTACATCTATGTTAATCATGAACATTGGCTGGTAATCTTCTTTTCTTATAATATATTATGGTTTTGATATCAAGGGCATAATGGTCCCTAAGATGAGCTTAGGTATGTGCTTCAGTGCTTTGGAAGTGTCTAAAAAGTATGAGCATTAATTCTTGGTGGGGTTAATTCACTGTTGAAGCCATTTGGTGCCAAGCTCATCTTTGCTGACAGATTTTTGGTTACTTTTGGTTTTGCTTCTTTCCACTGTTAGAGTTGTTCTTCTTACCTGTAATAGATGTTAGTGTGCTCTCTTTTTCCATGATTTAACCCTGACAGTTATGTTTCTAGCTATTTGCCCACTTCTTCTAGATTGTCCAATATGTTTCTACATAATTAATCATAATAGTTTCTTAGAAATATCTTAATTTCAGTATCATCAAATAGGCTATTTCATCTCTGATTTTATTATTTGTGTTTTCCTTTATTATTCCAACTAAATGCTGGCCAATTTTATTGGAGGAAACAAACTTCTTAGAGACCTCAGTTTCTTTCTATTTGTTTTCATTCTCTTTTCCATATCTTCATGAGATTTAATTGTTTCCTTTCTTTGATAGTTTAGGCATAAAATGAAGAAATCTGCTGTTGCTCTCCTCTTTATCGCAGATGCTCACTACTGTGAACTCTTACTGGGGATGCTTTTCATGCGTCCTCTAAGTTTTGATGTCATCAGTTATATCTTTGATTTCATAAGTTTATCTCTAGAAAATTTCCATTTTTTTTCTTTTGATTTCCAGACCCCATTGGCTCAGAGAGTGTGGCAGAGTATGTCTAATTTCTGCATATTTTCTCCTGGTATTTTCATACCATTAGTGGTAAGGTGTGACTGAAGTTATTTCAGCTCTCTTTAATCTGTGAAGCTTAAAAGATAACATGTCATCTGTGGTGGAGCGAGTGCCACACATACACCCTGAAGAGCATTGTGTCTGCTGCTCTGGCTGTGTCTGCATGCGTCACCTATAGCATTCCTTCAGTCAGTCACTGTCTTTCAGCGTGATACCTGCCGCTTTTCTATCTGGTATTGAAGTGGAACGTGGAAATCCATTATGTGCTGCTTTTTCCTCTTGTCTGTCAATGTCTGATACATAATGATGAGGGAGGGGGAGGGACAGAGAGAGGGGGGTTCATGTCTCTTCTAGTGGATTGACTTTACTGTCATCACATAATGGCTGCACACTGTCTTGGCCATTTATATTTGAAGTTTATTTTGTCTGGTGTAAGTGGGACTATATCTCTTCTTTGCTGGCTACTATCTGCATGAGTTTCCTTTCCATAACCTAAAAGAAGGTTCTTTTAATGATAGCACCTGTGTGTTGTTTGTTAAGTCCATTTAGCCATTTCCCTTGCTTTTGGTTGAGTAGCAGAATCTGTTGATCCTTGCTGTAAGAGTAGCATGTTGTGGAAATATGCTTCTCCTTTAAAGGATACTTTGCCAAATACTATGGTAAATACTATGGCAATATTTTTCATACTCTAGGTATATAAACTCTCACAGCCCTCTCTGAAGTTTCTCTGCTGAACGCCTCGTGGGCATTTTGTGGTATATGACAAGTCACTTTTCTCTCCTATACTTTGATTTTTCATAACATTGTGAGTCGTGGTGTGATTTGTTTGCATCCATCATATTGAGCTATATCTGTCCACTTCCTTCCAGTATTTGAAAGGTGTTTCTATCATTATTTCTTTGAAGAATCTCCATACCCCTTTTGTGTTTTTTCTTCTTTTACTTCCATAATGCATATGTTAGTGTCCCCATTGTCAAATCCTTCAGTTAAATATTTCACCTTAGGTATTGTATTCAGCTTAAATTTCCTCTTCTATCTTTAGATATTTTTGTTTCTTTGTCCCTATAATCATTATTATGTATCATTTTATTGAGCATATTGAACCTCTTGTCATGATTTTATGTTTTATCCCATGCAATTAATTACCTCCCTTTCATTACAGTTGATTTCTGGAAATTTATTTTTCTTCCTTAAACCAAATTCTTTATTTCTTTATATCTCTTCTGGGCTCCTTTTAAAATCTTTCCAACTGAAGAAACAACTACCTTTGATAGTTTAGGAAGAGCTTGATGCAGAAGTCTCACCACTCAAGGTCTGTTTAGAGAGTCTCTTTAAGAACATTTTGTTTCTTTGTATGTGTGCACACAATTTCTCAATTATAGAGGATTGATAGTTGCTTTTGCAGAAACCCATTGATATCTTTCCACCCTCTCATATCCATCTTCATTGCTCCAGATCATCTGGCTCCACAGTCACAAGCCACCCAGCTTCTTTTTATTCGAAACAGCTATTTCACATTCAATTTATGCCAGTCCATCCATCAGGTACTATTTCCTCTTGACAGTCCTAAAAGAGAGTCAGCGCACTGGGGCGCACATTCGCCACCTCTCCATCTCTCCTGAGGGAGGAAACTTGCACTCCCTGGACAGAGGTGTTCTCTGCACCAAGCTCTGGCTTTTCTTCTTTGTTCTCTGCAGCCCCCAGGCCCCCAAGCCATCAATTCTGCTAAAGTTAGTGATCGTGATCGAAAGCAAAGGTTGAGTCTCCCAGGTTGTCCTTGGAAAATCTAGAATACTGGCCACATGCTCTGTGCTCTTTCCCCTCCCTAGAGAGAAACTTTAAAGTTGAGTGCATTTCTCCAGATTGCTTCAAGCTGTGCCGGCTGCAGCACACCACCCACCACTTGCTTTTGTTCTAAGCAATCCCCAGGCATCCAAAGCACGCTCCATCCTGCTGATAGAGAGCCAAGAGAAACTCTTTAGAAGGGTGATATAAATATTTGAAAAAATATTTTATTCATTGCTACGCTTTACTTTCTACAATAATACCATCTGTAAGGTTAAAGGCATTATTCTATGAATCTAGCAGCCCGTTGTCTCTCTCCAGATACAAGGAGAAAGTGGTTGATATTCAGATTAACCATGCTCTTAATTGGCCAACTATCTTGTATTGTCCTTTGTTTTCCAGTGGAGTTGTTACAGCTTTTGATTTATATGTCCTTTGTCGTAGCCTTCCCAAATTAGCATGTGTGCAGGCTGAGCTCCTACTGGTCCTTTCAGATGATTTTGTCTCTGTGGGGAGCAAGGTTTTGAAATTAAATTCCACATAGCACAGCTGTTTCTCCTGTAGAAATCCCATCTCCTGATTCACTTTTTTGTTTTCTCTGAATCTCCATCTTTGACTAAAGCCCTACTTTGAATACCTAACCACAGGATACCCACCCCCTCCATCTTCTGGTAGCTCTAGGCATGGGAGTTCTCCTGCACTCAATATTTTGTAGACTGATGCCAAAAAATGGTGTTTTTCACTCCTTGTCTTCTCCCTAGCACTGTATTGGTGTCAGTCGCTTGAAGTCATCTAGAAAAAGAGAAGAGGCTGAGTGTTAAGGAGGAAACAGTTTTGTGCTTGTTGCTACTTCAGCACTAGTTTGCATTAGAGCTCCAAAAAGAATTACTTCTCCTGACTTACGGAGTGCAGCATATTGCATTTGGAGAAAGTTGTAAAAAATCCCTTCCATAAAGAGAGAAGACTGGCAACAAACGTGTGTGTGTGTGTGTGTGTGTGTGTGTGTGTACACATACACATTTTACACATGTTCGTATGGATGGCTGTGCATATGTATGTGTGCATATGTGTGTGTTTATGTATATGTGGGTGTGTTGGGTGTAAGGTATGTGTAAATCAGAATGCTAATATAGCTAAAAAGCATAGCTTTTAAAATGAGAATAAGCAACCATCTTTTAATGAAATTTATTTTTATTTCTGAGATTATAATATTATTGTTTTTTCCATAGAACACAAATAGATTGTGTCCAGTACTAAAGAGCCAGCCCTGAAAACATACATATGTATAACATTATACAGATCAAATGAGTTATATCTAGGAATACATATGTATGTACATATATGTATGTAAAAACAATTAGTGAGCTAGAGGCCTTGGATTTGAAGGAGAACAGAGAGACACAGAAAAGGGAAGCCAGCCATCTTTTATAATCAAGTTTTGCTTTCCTTTTATTATTGTTAACTCTCTTTTAAAATTAAAATTCTAAAACATGAATGCTTAAAGTCTGAACTAGTAATGAACAATACCCATTCACAGTGGCCTTATGTAAATCCTAGAGACTAGAGCATCTGTCATTAGGAACTTATTGGCAGATCTGGGATGTTTATGGATATATCTGCTTGATTTTGCTTCAGAAGGGTCTTGAGGTAACTGAGCTGCCCACATAAACTGCAATAAATAAACACCCTTGGGACTGAAGTTCTTTACTGGTAATGTGTCCTACAGAAGGCAGTGAGTGTTCGTTGCTGACAATCTTTAACCCTCCCCGATGCCTGATCTACCAGAACGCAGGAGCAGACACTAGGCAAAAGGTAAACTGTGTAGTGACAACGTTATCTTGGATTGCGTACGCTTTTTTGTTTTATATCCTCTCAGACCTGTTGAGAGCTGCTCACATGCCAGACATTATGAAAAGTTCCAGACTTCCAAAGGTGACTAAGACTTACTGCCTTATGTCTGCAGACATAAAGTTCAGAAAACAGGGGGAAAGAAACTAAATTGGACATTCACCAAAAGAGGAGAACAAAAAAATAACAGACATTGAAAATATTTTCACTG
Source organism: Apodemus agrarius (assembly GCA_964023405.1). Classification (NCBI taxonomy): domain Eukaryota; kingdom Metazoa; phylum Chordata; class Mammalia; order Rodentia; family Muridae; genus Apodemus; species Apodemus agrarius. The sequence continues at coordinate 60,283,327 of OZ030023.1, read as the reverse complement.
AAGAGGGCCTCCCAAAGCACATATGTTAAAAAACATATATCAAGAAAACAACAACAAATATATATATATTACACACACACACACACACACACACACACATGTATATACACAGACAGACAGGAATAAATCTCTGATGAACAAGCACATAGCTGAACAAACAATACAGCACAAAGCATTTTAGCCAAAAATTAATAATTTCAGAGAATGTCTTATATTCAATACTGGCCAGTAATGCTTTCATGTTCATACTATGGGATAAATAAGCCATAGCAAGCCATAGAATGATAATGAAAATCGTGTTTCAAATAGCGTGTGTCATGAAGCTTAAAGAGATAGTGTCATCACACTGTCCCAGTCTGTCACATGTACACAGGAAGCTGCTTCCTTCCTGGAGGAGTTTCAAGCTGAGACTGGCACTCCCTCCAGCACGTAGATACTCAAATGACTTAGGTAGCAGCTCTTCCCACAGGACCTCGTTGGGTACAGGAAGTACTACACTGTGTCTCCCTCCTACTCTTGGAGTGACAATATTATATTCTGAAAGACACACACACACACACACACACACACACACACACACACACACACCCTGTACCTCAGGTACAGCTAACAAAAAGTATCACTGAGTCCTGTCAGCTACTCCTCTCCTACGGTACTGCTCTGTAACTTGCAGGGCTCTCTCTTCCTTACTTTAGTTACCAGAAATTGGTGCTCGAGTGTACTGAGTGCTAAACTGTAGGATTTGATTGATGTAGGTTAAGTGAGTTTAAGTGTGCCTATGACTCATAATTTCAGCATACAATAAGTTTATTAGGATCAGTTTATTACCCATCAGAAGGCAAAGAAATCTATTTGGGTGAAGTCATGAGAAAAAGGCCACCACCTCCCTAAACCAAATTTATTTTAATTCATTTCAGTACCAACTCCACTCACTGGTGTGGATGGGCCCATTGGTGGTGCTACAAAGACCTTAGGGTTTAGCATCTGTCCTGAAGGTCACTAGTTGGCTTAGATTCTGCATCCATCTCTTGTCTGGCATTGTTATTCTCCATCCAAATTCCTTGGCATCAGTGACTTTTGTCTTCCCTTCTGAGAGGTCACCCCAGTATGGTCAGGTACCGTTCCATCACTGCATCCTAGCCCAAGATGGTTGCCGGTGTCCTGGAGAATGTTGCCAGACACTAAAGGAAACAAGGATTCTGCTTGCTGGATTCTGTGAATCAAACGGGTCTCCTAAAGAGACATGACAGCTAGCCACTAAAGCTTCATGGACTGTAGCCGCAGAGACACTGTGCCCTTGGGACAACAGTGCTGCCAACTGCTGTGCAGTTACTTCAAGCCTTTCATCAAGATTTCTCGACTATGAAATAGCCACTAATGAGTTTTCTCCATGTAAGAAAATACAATTTGAGTTTTCATTAAGATTGAATAGTAAAACTTTCCACCTCTAAAAAACCAAACAAACAAAAGCTATAAATCATCAGAAAAATTAAGTTCTATTCTATGTTAAAATACTGGGAGAAAACTCCCAGTTCTCAGTCTTAATTCATCTAGCTTCCTTCCTTTGACTCAGCCAAGTAGGTTTACCAAAGAGAACATCAAGAGTTAATTTAATATCTCACATCTGTCAGGGTGTAAGCTGTCTTGTGTGCTTACAACCCTCTATGTCACTGTTTCCTTAACATGGTCACATGATACAGTGCTTTCTTAGATATTAATATAAGAAATTTGTTAGTCTAGAGTGGGACCCCAGGAAGTCTCCCCTCAGCTTTCTAAACTCGCCCTAGGAAAATCTCCCTTGGAACTGCAACCTAAGTTTGATCAATGGAACTTACATAAAGGAGGAAGAAGAGAAGTTACTTCAAAAACTTGTCACTGGGGGCTGGAGAGAGAGCTCAGCAGATAGGAGTTCAATTCTCAGCACTCATAAGGCAGCTCACAACTGCAACTCCAAGGACTGACACCCTTAAGCAGACAGACATGCAAGTAAAATACCAATGCATTTATAAATTAATTAATATGTCAACCAATCACACAAGTAAAAATAAATAATAAACTTGTCCTCTGCCAACACACATTCACCATGACACACATGCCTCTGACACACCAATGATAGGGTTTTTTTTTTTTTATGTCAAGCCTAATCTTTTTATTTGCAGATTTATATCTAAATATATGTAAAGTATTCATTAACTTGAACTTTAGCTAACAAGCTAAATTATAGAAGACAATAATGTCAATTAGGAAGTAAGATGATAAGGTCTTCTCATCTTTAAGATTAAGACCCTGCTGGATTTTTTAAATGTTATAAATGACAGATACAGTTGTAACACAATGTTGGAGAGTTCTGTATTCCCTCTGAAAAGTTTAAGAACAGTAAGAATAATTGGATTCTACCAAGGCTCTGAAGAAGGAAGTGGGCTATTAAAACATGCAGAAGTGTGTGTAACTAAACACTAAGAAAAGGAGGGAAGATCATGGAAGAGATTTCAAAGAAAGTGATAGCTAAGCCTATACTAAAATGACAAATGAAAACATAAAAGTCATACAGGGATCTACGAGGACAGGCTTATGTGGATGTATAGATATGACACCATAGCACATTTGGGTAACATCAAGATCAGCAGAATATAAAAAGTGTTCAGGCCAGCTTGAAGAGGCCTAAAAAGCTAGATTAAAGAGTTGAGACCCAGTGACTGCGGCGCCAGTGTTTGAAATGAATGGTGACAGTTCTTACCGATTAGAACCATTAGCCTTCCTGCAGTATGAAAAGTGACCTAGAAGCAGACTGACTGAGGCGTGCAAACTAGATTGAACAGGGGTATGTTAACAGGGAAGGATCCAGTGGGTGGGTTTGAACTAAGATATTGAATTCCAAACTCTATGGATAGGAAGAGGCTATGTCTAGTGTGCCTCTTCAGATCTGAAACCAAAGAAAATGCCTAGGAATATCATCTATAGAGTCAACAACAAATTATTGTTGATTCAAAGCTTAGGAATATAGATTGATAAGAAGATAGAACCAGGGTACACAGACACTGGATTTATTGGGGGAAAAATTTGCAAAACATCCTTACAGAGCTTGAATGAAGTGGCCAAAGAACGAAAAAAGCTAAGAGAAAGTGATATTACAGACATCAGAGCTGTCAGGAAGATTCCCACCTTGTAAAGCAGGAATTAGACCATGTCACATGCATTCAACAACCAGAAGGTTATTTATAGAAGCTTTGATGGAGGGACAGGTGGTAGAAACCAGGTTAGAAAAGAGTTGAGGACACAGGCAGGAAGCATATTGACAACTTCCTGTGCCCTCTTCTAGTGTCTCCTGCCTGTGACTTTTGCAAGTAGCAGATCCCAGTGTCTATCTCATTTCTAGTTAATCCAAGTCTTTCCTGTCACTGATTTCTCTCTAGAGGAAAATGAGTTCCATCTGTCATTTTCTCCTGACAGAAGTCTTGTTGAGTTTCTCGACCCTATACGCAGTCTTCTCTCCACCATTAGCGCTCTTCTCTCTGCCCTCCTCCCAGTGGACTCTAACTTTAATGCAAAATCTTCACCTATAGACTACCTAAATAATGATGTCAGAATCATTGGCAAAATGCCATATTGGAGGCCAGGCAGGAAATGAACATACTGTCTACTCTTCACAGAGCTTGGACTGACGGTAGAGATAAAAACACCCACCTTAAGCAATAAGTGTCCAGTGAACTCTTAAAAAATCATCTTATGAAAAAAAATCACTAGGTAACGTGATAGATAATATAAAAACTATGTATATATCTCACTGCAGTAGCATTTACCCTGAGCTAATCTCCATCAATACAATAAACAAACAAGCAAACAAATAGTGTATAGGTTAGAATCTGGAAAAAAAAAAACACAGATGAAAGGGATATGTTTGGGTTGGTAAGAGATTACAATTTTTGGAATCCTCCAGGGTAGTTCATGATACAATACAACACCAGAGTTGGGACTGATACAATATTTGCACTCTTAAAAACCATTTTGGAGTCTGAGAACCAGTCTGGCAATATTGAAGCACACTGGCATTCTGTGCGCTTCATGCCAAATCTTCATTTCTGTGTTACTGGAAGAGTTGTGTTGAGCTGTGTCTGGAGTTTTATAAAAGTCCATTTGAGAAGGGAGGGTTTGATTTGTTCTGTTTTGCTTTGGTTTGTGTTTAAAGTATAGTTAGAATCAGGAGTGATCCTGGCTAGGTGGGAAGAAGACAATGATGATTCCCAGAGCTCATGTACTAAACTCCATAGTGCCCAAGGCAGGCTGATCCTGGCCAGACCTCCTCAGGCTTTTACTAATCCTGTGCACTCAAGACATTTTATTTCTTTTCGTGAAAGCGCTGCCTTTGTGATTTTTCATGCCTTGAAAAGGTTACATACCCACATTGACTCATTCTCGGTCTACAATGGTTGATACTTTTTTTTTTTTTTTTTTTTTTTTTTTTTGGTTTTTCGAGACAGGATTTCTCTGTCTAGTCCTGGCTGTCCTGGAACTCACTCTGTAGACCAGGCTGGCCTTGAACTCAGAAATCCGCCTGCCTCTGCCTCCCAAGTGCAGGGATTACAGGCGTGCACCACTACGCCCGGCTCAATGGTTGATACTTTTAAAGGAAGCAGGGAAGTGGGCTTTGAAGCCTAGTATTCAATCCCAGAGGAGAACTGTGATCTCACCCAAGATTTCATGCATCCTAATTTAGATTAATGACCCAGTCCAGTAGATAAATGTGTCCACTTTGTGAGCGATACAGAGTATAATCACTGTTTTTAAAACTATAAATTCTTAATAAGTTACTACAGCTGGAAGCACACCTCGTCCTTGGGATTTTAAACATTTAGACTGTGCTCTAGAAGATTCTTCTGAAAGCCTAGTTTCTGTTTGATACCCAGCTATCAGAAAGCTAGTTTGTTTCCTGCAGTGGCTTGTGAGCCCTCCCTGCCCCCGGCAGGTAGCTGGGGGTGCTGGGGGTCCAGGCATCCTGGCTCCTTGTTCCTTCTGTGTGCAGGTTTTACGTCTTTCCCCCTCCTCTCCACGTATGCCTTCACCCCCTACTTCCTTTCTCTTCCTTCCTTCGTCTCCACTTTCTTTCTCTCACATTTTGTCCTCTATCCCATTTCCAATCATGTGAAAAATAAAGAGGGCAATGCCCCAGTTTCCTAGAGGTGTGCCCTCGCCTCAGTGAACCCTCGCCTCAGTGGACTGGGCTGGGGGAAGTGCTGTGCCTGACTGGGCAGTCCTGACCGCAGGGAAGTGAGAGTGCACCTTGAAAACACGCACACACTTTAATTTACTGTGGAGGTGTAAGTCTGTGCTCACACTATGGTGCACATGTGCAGGTCAGAGACGGGAGTCCAGGTCTGTTACCCCTTCTGTTATGTGTGAATGCAAATTGTCAGTCTTGACAACAGCAGCCTTCTCCACCAGAGTACTCCAGTGTGCTTGCTGGATCCATCCGGATCCCCGCCCCACCCCCCTTTTTCCTTCTTCTTCCCTCCCCTTATTCATTCTCCTCCCCTTCTCCCCCTCTCTGCCCCAAGCATGCCTTTATTAGCTTTTTAGTTAAGTCTAAGTTAGTTCCTCCTGATGCTGTATTTATTGAAAAAGTAAATTATGAGGAATTTTAGTTTCCCTTAAATTATTTTTAAGACTTCTTAGTTTGTTTTTATTTTTGTTCTTGTGTTTTAGAGTTTGGTCAATGAATCCATTCACTCTTTCTAAGCAACTTCATCCTCATTAAATCTGGCTCACTTGTCAAATTTATCCTGGAAAATACCCTGTGCCTCACTGACCCCAAAGCCTTACTGATGAGTACTTCAAGTCCCACTGGGAGACTTGGGGCCCCTGGCAGTGGGTTAAGGGTTGTCAATGGCAACAAAGATGAAATTTCTGAGGCCAGGATGACCACAGTACTGTGTAGAAGACAGACACTGTATGCACCCAGTTAAACAGATACACGGGAATCGGCACCCTTTTACTTTCCTTGGCTGTTCTCTCAAGGCTCCTTTCTATAGAAACCCAGGGCATTTTCTACTGTAACGTTGTCATGTATGATTAGGGTTAGGTTACATGAGACCCGAGTCTCCTTTCAGCTGTAAATTTATGACTTTCACATACATGCTTAGCTTAGTGATGGAAATGGGTTTCGTTGGCCCTGTCGCTGTTCCTCCTGCAGATTTGTAGGCAGCCATATTTTCTCTGTGTTAAAAAGCAAAAACAGATGAAACTGGGTGACTTCAGAAAAATAAGTGAAACTACTGGAATTTTTAAACGATAACTATCAGATTGTAGGAAATATTTATTTCTGTGTGAGAATCAAGCATTATTGGACAACTTAGGGCATATAGTGCATTGGTATTTTTTGTGATTTTTGAAAGAGTCTTTCTCTGTAGCTGTGAAATAAAGTTGGCAGAGATGGTTATGGGTCAAGTGGTCTGAGCAGGTGATAGCAGTGAGCACTCGGTCGTGTTGTTGTCTTACCAGCCTTAGCTACTAACATGTCTGTGTACAGCCTCATGACGTTAAGCAGGGGAGCCTTGGCAGTCTTCTCATTGTTCTCAGTGGTCATTGAGAGGGTTTCCAATTGCTAGCTTTTTTAAGTTACATGTATAAATTGTAACTATTTTATAAAGTGTTAAGTAAATAATGCTTTGACAAAAAGAGAATCTGAGCATGCTTTTTGTTGATGTTGATGGGTTTTGCCCCTTTCTAGATTGTACTTTATAGAACCTGAGAATAAAATATCTTCAAACCTGATACAGTAATTTGTAGATCTATGGGTATTACAATGTGAATTCACAAGAGCTTTAATTAACAAACATTATAAGGGAAAGATCTCTGTATTTCATGCCTTAAATGAATGTAAATAAGAGCCTTGTGAAATCACAGGATCACTGCTTGTTAGGATGGCAGAGTGCTCCGATGAGTCATGCTACCGAGAGCAGCGCAGATTGCAGGGAACATAGACTGAGTAACGTGTTTTCGGGCATCGTTTTCACCTTCATTTGTGGCAGAAAATGGGTCGTAATTGCAAGTCATGGAGCATTTTCTTCCCTTATAGAAAAAGCCTTGATTGGATTTATCATTCTCTCTGTTTTACATCTAGTTTCCACAGCAAATAGTCTTGGGTTTGAATTGGTTTGATTACAGTAATTTGTGCCTTATTCCTTCCTTCCCAACCCTATCATTTAAACACTGTCCTATAGCTTAAGCAGTAAATACTGAAGCTATGAAGATGGATTGAAGTCACGTCTTCTCACTCTCATTGCCAAATTGAGTATCACCACCTCCCAGCGCTACTATCATTGGGGGAGTTAAGCTGCTGCTGCTGCTGCTGCTGCTGCTGCTGCTGCTGCTGCTGCTACTGCTGCTACTGCTGCTGGTGATGGTGGTGGTGATGGTGGTGGTGGTGGTGGTGGTGGTGGTTCTTATTCTTCTCTTGAGTAATTTGAGTTACTCAAACATACCTTATTGTTACTATTTTGCATTTAAGATGAAGATAATGTTGTTTTACTATTAGGTAGACTTAAAACTCCTAATGTCAGCTTAGTCCTAATAAACAGACCCCCTTCCCCCCTTTCCATTTCTGCACTGTGTGAGACATTCCTCCCAGTATGAACTGGAATGTGCCTTAGCGTGCATCTGTCTGCCTTGGGATAAACAGTATTGTCTAAATGCCGATGAGTCAGCCTTTAAGAATTATAATAATCCTTTAATGTGAGCTCATTTGCAAAGGAATGAGGTTAGTTTCGGCTCATAGTTCTAGGGGCATGGGCTCTGACCAGGGCTCTCCAAACTACAGTAATACCATGGCAGGGACATATACGTTTCTGAGATCCTAGGACTCCACCCTGCTCTCCTGTCAGTCACTACCAAAAGCCCAGCATCTAAATGCTGTAGTTAGAATAAGTTTTCAGCTCTTTGATGAGATGAGCATGGGACTCTGGGAATTAAGCACCTGCAGTAGATTGGGAGCAAACTAATATTAAACAAAAGATTGAAAGAGAACAAAAAGATGGCATGTGCTGATAGCCTTTACTTCTAGGATCCATAATAAATGCTGCCGTTCATAGTCACTGCAGCTTTACAGCAGCCTAGGAATACTGTGCTTTCCACTTAGTTCCAAATGAAGATATTAACAGAGGGAATATACACCAAGAGTAAGTATAGCGATTTCAAGTGCTGAAGTCATTGAGTGCTAATAGGAAATAGCTGGCCTTGCTTATTATTATAGCAGGCATTTTGTTAGATAGTATAATATAGGTGAGAGTTAAAACTGCAAGGCTAGTTATGACCACCTCAAGGGGGTACTTAAAGAATGAGAAAGGGAATGGGCCAGCGGCAGGATCTTCATTTAAAGAACAAACTAAAGATATCTGCATGAATAGAGATATTTTCACTAATGTGTAAGAAGAAAAACTAATATTGAGTTTAGCTTATCTTAGGTCACAAAGTCATTATCAGAGAACCAGGTTTTTGAGCATATAAGCTCTAACTCCAGAGATCCGTGTTCTGAACACAGTTCGTTAAGGGTGTTGTGTCCATTGGGCAGGGTGGAATGAAGAGATTACCATGGCGTACTCAAGAGTTGTCAGTTAGTGCTGAGTACATCTAAATTGGAAACCTTACATCTCTGGAACACCCATTACCATTGTGTGCAGTTGTGTCATTTACCTGCAGGGATAGTTAGCTAGACAGGTACAGCCTAGCAAAACTTACTGAATGCCATGAATAAAGACAAATGTGTGAGATTTTTAATAAGAAATATAAGAGAAAAAGAAACTTACATGGGGAGATGGCTCACTGTGTTAAGTGCTTGCTGTGCAAGCAGAGAGACCTAAATTCAGATCCCCGGCACACACACACACACACACACACACACACACACACACACACACCGGAAGCAGCAGCAGCGACAACAAACAAAGCCAGGCATGGCACCATGGACCTGTAACCTCAGTACACTGGCTTAGGGAATGGTGGACAGAATTACCCCGGGGGCTTGCTAGCTAACCAGCCAAGATGAACTGGTGAACCTCAAAATCAGAAAGTCGCTCTTCCTTCAAAAGATAAGGTAGAGGGTGATTGAGAAAGTCACCAACCTTGACCTCCAGCCTCTACACCTGTGCCTAGTATATTTATACACATGTACATACACTATACACAGTACACAGACTCAGAATGCCATTGGACCCATGATATTGGAAAGTAAATGAAGAAAGAATAGCGCCTGCAGACTGTAATGAGCATGAGCAGAAAGGATAGCAGCTGAGGAATTCTGTGTCCATCTATACATGCCATAAATACCCTGGAAGATATTTGAGTAGATTTGAGTATATGACCTACATGAGAAAAAGGATTGAACGATCAAAGGGATGAGAGTAGAGTTATCATGACAAAACAGAGAAATAAAGCCAGCGAGCAAAGAGCTGGGGAACACAACCAAAGCCAGGAGAACAGGGAAAGAAAGCAGCGACATGTGAGACAAAATACAGGTTCTCCAAACAGAAAACCCATAAGAAATATATTTCAGTAAGATTTCAAAATAAGGTGCACTAACGAATTCCAGCCAATTGTGGAATTAGTGAGAACAACAAACGTGAGATAAAATGATTTAAAAATCTTGTAGATATGTGTAAGGAGTTTTAAAAAATACAAAATTTATGTAGAAGATAGCTTTTGAAATTTCCACCTTACATGAGTAAATACAAAAGTTGATAGTATATAGTATTAAGGATGATAACTCCTAAAATCTAAATGCACTAATAGTTAAGCTGTGTAGAGGCTTAACTATTAAGCATAAGTTATTAAGCATAGACGGAAAACTCGCGTTGCCTCTGCAGTAAGTAGGAAGGGTTAATATGTTCTCTAAAGGAAATGGGCAGTGGGAAAACATGTAAGGACAGGAAAAGTCTAATCAATATATTTTATTATAAAAACTCACTTATCTAATAATATTTTTTCAAGGCGTGTAAGCAAAAATCATTGTGCACTAGGCTACATGAATCCCTTTAATATCTGAATGGAAAATAGGCACCATAGACAACGTTCTCTGATTATAAGCCAACAATTAAAAATATGTAATGATACATTACTAAAGATTTAGGCACAGTTATCACTAAGGTCAAAGAACATATACAAAAATAAAACTGCAGACTTCCTAGAGATTAATGAGAGAAAAGACACCATTTATTTCTAAACTGTGTTATACTGTGTAACTCATACTCAAACAAAATGTATAGCCTTAGTAATTCCTTAATTAAAGAAGAAAATGGCAGGTGTGATAGGGCACAACTCTAATCTCTGTGCAGGGAGGCAGAAAGCAGGATTATTGTAGATTAAGGCTGGACTATCTGTTTAGTGAGTTATAAACAAGACAGAGCACACAGTAGCAAAGAAAGGAGAAACGTGAAAAATAAGATCAATAATTATCTTTTAAAAAATACATATAGAAAAGAGAGAAACTCGGGATAATCGGGGACAAAGCCTGAGTTACAGAGCCCAGGACCAAACGAGGCTCATGTTCATTCTAGACTGCCATCTGCGCAGGCCGGTCCAGGTGTGTGGGAAGACATGCTGGAGCATGGAGGGATAAGCTCGGGGCTGATCGTCTCCCTCACGCCTGACAAGTCTCCTTTTTCTCGGCTTCCTGTCTAGAAACAGACTCCACTGGCTACAGGGCCATGCATGCAAGGGTGTGTTCAGCAGTCCTGAGGCTAGAGGGGTTTTACACTCAGGCTCCCTCCACCTTAAACTCCTGCTCAGCAGTATGCCATGTGAAGATAATCATAGATTTTAGAATGCTGAGTCATCGCAAGGAGCCCTCCCAGCATAGCTAGATCGCAGTTATGTGCACTGATAGCACTCTGTCCACAACACGTGCTTTAATGTGTCAGTTTATGTTAAATGTTCTCCCTTCATTGTCTTCGGTTCGTCTTACCTTGCCACGAGGCTCCGTCAGCAGCAAGTCATAATCCCTGAGCCTTAATAAACCAAGATTCTTTGTAATTGCATTCTGGAAGTTGTCATCGAATGTTGTGACTGTGCAGAGTCCCTAGGTTTCTGTGGTATCCACTTCACGGTTAGAGGACAAACCTTTGCCCCTCGGCTCGATGCTCAGAGGGCTCATTAACGATCAACATTCGGCATACCTATTTTTGATTCATTTTGAGTAAATTTCAGGCACTGATATATTTGAATTGTCAGCATTTTGATTGGTATTGGCGAAAAACAAAGCAATGTGAGGGAAAATTGCTTTTGTAAAAACTTGAAACAAAGTCTGTAATAGGAGCACTAACATCCTCTCTTTGATACATTCATTATGAGTTAGAAAGTGATGAAAGGGGTGTGTGTGTGTGTGTGTGTGTGTGTGTGTGTGTGTTTGTTGTTGTTGTTGTTGTTGTTGTTGTTGTTTATAAGAAACATAAGTTCAGTAAACATCTTGTTTTTGATGTTATATGAGAAATGGAACCTAAGCTCCAAAAACACTGCCACAGCTTGTATCATAGGCATCAGATAGGTAGCTTTTTTTATATATTGGTTTTTCCCTTTATTTATTCCAGTGAATCCAGTAACTGCTAGAAATAATTGAAAAACATATTTTAAATTCTGATTATTATTCTACTAGCAAAGTTTTTGTTTTGGCTGTCATGTTTGGATAGTAGCAATACAAAAGGACCTTTGAAAACTCTGAACTATGCAGTCATTGTCAAAAAATAAAATTATATATGCATGACATCTTCCTTATGTATTTTATACCTGCTTAGAAAAATTGCTTTATTTCATTGTTCCTTTTGGTTTTGATAGTATTAACCACCTCAAAAGACAGCCTTGGGAACATGGAGTGTGTTCAGATAAATTATCCCTACCATAATTCCACAGTTCCCATTGAAGGTAACTGCCAGCTTCTGCATGGCCCGTTTGTTTCTGAAACCCGCTCACACTGCCTGCTGCCTGGCCGTGTTGCAGGCTCCAAGGATGCGTATGTCTCTCCGGCCTTCCTCAGCAGTCCACCTTAACTCATTTATACTGGCCTTAGTAAAGCAATTCCTTTTTGTACTGCCTCACTGCACACAGTTCACAAATGCATCCGTTACCTTTACAAGGTTATCAAGAGTTGGCACTCCCCATGTACTTTTCCCAGTCTTTCCATGGATTTTCTAAAAGGTGCTCCATTCATTTCCTGCTCAGATCTTGACCAGTGGCCATACTCTTGTGCTTGTTTTCCTCGTGTCCATGTACAGGATGAGTATAAGCCAGAGAAGTCTTTGTCCGATGAAGACTTGAAGAATGCAGTGAGTGTGCACCATGCTCTAGCGTCCAAGGCCGTCGACTACGAGAAGAAGCCGAACGTGTTTAAACTCAAGACTGCAGACTGGAGGGTCTTGCTTTTCCAAACCCAGTATGTTGTTGCTTTCGTTCTTACTTGGTCATCGTTCGCTCCCTCCCCTACACGCCCCTCTTCCTCCTCCTCCTCTACTTCCTCCTCCTCCTCCTCCTCTTCCCTGTCTCCATGTAAGGGTGGAGGGAAACAACCACCAACTGGTCTCCATACGCATGATCTCTCTCTCTCTCTCTCTCTCTCTCTCTCTCTCTCTCTCTCTCTCTCTCTCCCCCACCCTCCCTCCGTCCCTTCTTCCCTTCCTCCCTCCCTTCCCAGTCCCCCTCTCTGTCACACACACACACACACACACACACACACACACACACACACACACACCATATATACAATAATGATATTTTTTAAAGAATACGGCCATAAACATTGATACATAAGTCTTTGGGATCAGTATCTCCTGTGTCTTGTGCACCCACCTAACAACAGGGTTACTGAGTTGTGTTGTAAATGTTTAGTTAATATGGGAGCAAACAATTCAGTTCTTTGCCGCAGCATGCCTTTCTTTATTTCTTTTTTTTTTTCTTTTTTAACTGTGTATGCCCGAGTTTAATTTTAAAATAAAGTTTGTGACTTAAAGAGAAGTTAATTTTAATATTACTTTGGCTTAGACTACCTCCTAAGAAAAAGTGGGTACTTGGCAAAGTGTATATCCTGTTTTCCCTATGCATCTTCCGGAGGGAGCCACAGCTTGTGCTGTGATGATAATGCCTGTGGCTTTTCGTTCCTATAGTGATTGCCGATCACTGGTGGGAATGGTAACCTCCAGTGAACTGGCGAGGGTTTGCACTGAGAATAAAGTACTTTAACATGCCATTTTAAACCAGTAATACGCAAGGGCAAAGTGTGTTCTACCTAGACGTAGCACTGTCGGAACGTGCGGATCTCTCTCTCGTAGGAGTCCCGAGGAAATGCAAGGCTGGATAAACAAGATCAACTGTGTGGCAGCTGTGTTTTCCGCACCGCCTTTCCCAGCAGCCATTGGCTCTCAGAAGAAGTTTAGCCGCCCACTTCTGCCAGCCACCACGACAAAACTATCCCAGGTAAGTCAGTGTGATCACGCCCCGTGCTCAGGGAAGCATGCTTTATGGTGATATTAATATTAGCTAATTCTGAATGTCTGAGGGCTTGTAAGCTAAACCTTGCAGGAGTGAACTGCAGGCCTGGGGCAGGCACAGTGGGGCTGCACCTCCACTTCAGCACCTCAGACCTGCGTGTGCTTGTTGACGTCTTACTCCCAGTCGTATGTTACGTGACCTAGGGTTGGGGCAATAGCCCGCCCGGCTTGGTAATGAACGTTTCACCCTTTACCCATGACTTTCCTTTTCATGAGTGTTTTTCTGAGGAATATAAAAGTATTTCCATTATTTCCTTCTCACTCTATAGTGAGAGCAGGTAATTCCAGTTTAATTCCTCACCCTCCGGAAGAGGTGGTAAGATCTGGTCCCACTAACTCATCCAAGTCAGGAGCCAAAGCTCTTTTCACATTCATTTCCATCAGCTTCTCTGCTATTGTCAGATTATTCAAAAGACTAGCATACCCTAACCTTGTCAGGTTAATCTTCCTAAAGATTATCATACCTTCTTCTCAAAGCTGTGGTCTGAGGCCCGGCCGACGTCAAACATGCCTGAAATAGCCCCACTGCCGTCAACTAGTAAAGGATTTTGGAACTTCCTTTGATGTCCTTATGAAATTCTTGTTTCTGAACATAGAATTAATTTCCTCTAGGGTGGGCCAGACCCTGGCATTGAGAAGCTAGTTACTTGTAGTTCACATGGTTGGGCATAGAGAATCATAAGCCCAGAACCCTGTATGTCACGGAGGACGTGAGAGTGAGGAAAGAGGAAGCATGAGAGCTGAGAGGAAGCTTCACGGAAGCCAGGCTGTTATATGACATGTGATGTAGGGGATACAGTGATCCGAGATAAAAAGCGTGGGGGCTCAGGGGCTCTGCCCATGTTTCCATGGCTTAAAAGACCATGGGACAAGCAGAAATATTTCTCTGAGGTGAGTAGGGCCATGTCATGGAAGAACTTTGTCCTAGTCTGTGCCCTACATCAGAATACCAGAGTCCATAACTTATTTAAAAATAAATCTTACAAAATATTAAAAAAACAAAAAGCAAAAAACATGGAAACTCGCTTCCTGTGCTGTGAGGTCGGGGTCCTTTGCTGTATGGTGACCTTGTAGAGAATCGCATGGTCAAGAGAACAAGGGATTGAGCAGGGGAAAGTTGAGGCTGTCAAAGTGATTCTTAGCATCCAAACCTCTACTCAAAGCAATAGTCTCAATAACACATGAGTATGAAAGTCACTAGCCCCAGTCACCTCCTCACAGCCTGAACCCAGTATTGACACGTAGAAATTAAAATTCCATGTACATTTTGGAGGGGGACACTAAACCATTGCATGTTTGCTGTGTATTAAGATTTTGAATGTTTTGGTAGCTCCCCAGTATCCTTGAGGCAGTGGCCTCAAGCAGGATAAGAATGTGATCCCATTGGTAATGTAGATGTTTCTATGTTGCTATATGATGGGAGAGTTTAAAGACTCTGCGTGAGAAGCACAACGGCCTTTTAAGGAGTGTTAGTAATCCAGAAGGGAATATCTGTACAAGCTGTGGATGGGAAGATGAAACCTCTGTTCATGTAGTGGTCAGCTCTGATGGCTACAAAGATGAGCAGAGCTGTCACCCAGGTTTAAAGGGCTGGGGACTGCCTGGTTCCTGACCTGGACTGTAGAATGCTGCCTCACTTTATCCAGACATCCCCACCCTGCTTCTCCACAAAGTTCTTTCCAAGGTCTTCCTTCTGACTCTAAATATTATAGTTCCAGGGCTCAGAAACAGAGTGAAGTACTCAAGAACCAGTTTCTTTATTTTTCTTTTTTTTTTAATATTATTATTTTTTATTAGACATGCTCTTTATTTACATTTCAATGGATTTCCCCTTTCCTGCTCTACCTCCCCCCTTGAAAATCCCTTAAGCCATCTCCTCTCCCCCTGTTCCCCAATCAACCTCCTCCCACTTCCCTGTCCTGGTATTCCCCTACACTGCTGCATGGAGCCTTTCCTGGACCAGGGGCCTCTCCTTCCCTTGGTGTCCAACAAGGCCATCCTCTGCTGCCTATGCTTCTGGAGCCATGGGTGACACCATGAGTACTATCTGGTTAATGTGTTTGTCCTTGGGAGCTCTGGGAGTACTGGGTGGCTCATTGTTCCTCCTATGGTGCTGCAAACACCTTCAGCTCCTTGGGTCCTTTCTCTAGCTCCCCCATTGGGGACCCTGTGCTCAGTTCAATGTGTGGCTGAGAGTGTCCCCCTCTGTATTTGTCATGCACTAGCAGAGCCTCCCAGGTGACAGCTATATCCAACTCCAGTCAGCAAGTACTTGTGGGCATCGATGATAGTGTCTGTGTTTTGTAACTGTATATGGGATGGATCACTAGGAGGGGCAGTCTCCAGATGGTCTTTCCCTCAGACTCTGCTCCATACTTTGTCTCCGTATCTCCTTCTGTGGGTATTTTGTTCCCCCTTCTAAGAAGGACCAGAGTATCCATAAATTGTTCTTCCATTTTGGGGCTTCATTTGATATGTGAATTGTGTCTTGGGTATTCAGGGCTAATATTCAATATATACAAAGAACTCAAGAAGTTAGACTCCAGAGAGCCAAATAACCATATTAAAAAAGGGGGGGGGAGAGCTAAACAAAGAATTTTCATCTAAGGAATATCGAATGGCTGAGAAGCACCTAAAGACATGTTCAGCATCCTTAGTCTTCAGGGAAATGCAAATCAAAACAACCCTGAGATTTTACCTCACACCAGTCAGAATGGCTAAGTTCAAAAACTCAGGAGACAGGAGGTGCTGGTAAGGATGTGGAGAAGGAGGAACACTCCTCCACTGCTGGTGGGATTTCAAGGTGGTACAACCACTCTGGAAATCAGTCTGGTGGTTCCTCAGAAAACTAGGCAGATACTACCAGAGGACCCTGCTATACCACTCCTGGGCATATACCCAGAGGATTCCCCAACATGTAATAAGGACACATGCTCCACTATGTTCATAGCAGCCCTATTTATAATAGCCAGAAGCTGGAAAGAACCCAGATGTCCCTCAATGGAGTAACAGAAAATGTTTATTTATGGAATGGAGTACTACTCAGCAATTACAAACAAAGAATTCATGAAATTCTTAGGCAAATGTTTGGAACTAGAAAGTATCATCCTAAGTGAGGTAACCCAATCACAAAAGAACACACATGGAATGCAGTGGATATTAGCCCAGAAGCTTGGAATACCCAAGAACCAGTTTCTATAGTTATTTAGGTGAAAATAACCAAATATGGAGTGTCTGTATTAATAAAGAAGGCGGGACAATCAAGACAAATGACCTTCACTATGTGGTAGAGGAGTCACTGGTAAACTTGGTACAAACATGTTGGCTGGAGTGATCGGAGGTGAATTCTTTGATGAGGAGTGCAAGGTGATAAGAAGGGTGGAGAGGGCGGAAGGGAAGGGTCCACATACGTTCACAGCTGTAAAAACATCTGTAAGAGAAGAGGCGTGGCTTCAGGGAAGATTATATGGTGTAAGGTCTTAAACTTGTATTGGATATTTATTCTGTAAGCATTTCCTTTGCCGGGCAATCCATCAGCTACTTAAAATGTATTAGGCACATTGGGGCCAAGCATTAGGGAAGAGCGGCATTTAGTTTTCATGTGTAGTTCGTTTGGTGAGACTCTGACCGATCTTCCCGGAGGTCAAACTTGATCGCCGCCTGTTGAGAACCAGTGCCCTTTCCAGTGTCTGTACATCCGAGAGCTTCAGATTGTCAGGCCCAGAGTCTGGTCGTGGCCTCCCGAATGCCAGACGCTTTGGGGTGAAGTGAATTTTTAAAATGTATGACAACAAGGTGAGCGCTCTTCTGCAAAGATGTCTATCTTAGGAAAGTCAAAGGTCTGAGGAAGAGTGTGTGGCACTTTGAGCACGTTTGTTCACTATCCTGTCACTGGTGAGCTTGTCTTGAGTTTGTTCTTGTCTAGCCTCCACAGCACATTAGCCTGGATTATTAAGACTGACTGCTGCCAGCGCTCCACACTCTTCCTGAACAGCTCTGCTGTGTGGGAGTCACCTTCTCTGTTGTTTTCTTCATAGTGCTGCCAGAGTACATTTTTCTTCTGTTGGGGGTGGAGAGACTACTTCAAACATTTCAAGTCCGTCCCCCCCCCCCTTTCTGGTGTAGCCGTCCAAACAGACTATCATGCCCCGACTCACACACACACACACACACACATACACACACACTGGCTAATTTATTGAGGACTTTTTATACCCACCAAAGCAGTCATTTTCAAGCTTGGATGCACACGAAGTGATCTGAGACTTGTAGCCCAGGCCCAGTTTGCAGACATATGTGATGATTAAAGTTCAGGGTGAGCCAGGTAGGATGCACGCGTCTCAGATTGCAGGTAGCTGGCTAGGGACAAGGTAACGTGTCCGCTCTGTGACACGCTCCGCCTTCCTTAGGCCTTTCGCCATTCCCAAACACTCACATGACATAAAGTGACTGTGTCTTGTATCTAGCCCTGTGGTCTTCCATTCATTTTCTTGTAAGAGTTTAGAATGGTCAATCATTAGATGCTAATCACTATACATTAACTGAGGGCAAGCTACAAGTGAGCCCTGGTAAGAACCAAGAGGCCTGTGCTCACTCTTCACACCGGAATATCCACCGCTGACAGGTGGTGGGTATCGAACCCAGAACCTCCTGCATGCTCAGCTCTCTGCTGAGCTACAACCAAACTCCTTCCTTATTTTACCCTGTGGATTAGCTGACACTGGAGTGCAGTGAGCTCACCGAGAAGACAGTGGGGATGTGTGTGGTATGCCAAATGAGGAGTAATTCTTGTGGTTGCCTTCCTCATGGTTGGAACTATACATTTACCCCACCCACATTTATACAGTGTGCCATGTCACTGTGTACTCTGTCATGTATTAAAACAGCACACTGAGCTTCAGCGATGTGTACTGTTAACATTACTCTCAAAAGTTAAATAAAGCCAGGTGCCCTGAACACATCTGTAGTTCAGCTAGATGGGAGACTGAGTCAGGAGGACTATTTCAAAGCCAGCCTAGGCAGTATTTCAGTTAATTAAATGTAAAAAGCAAAATATGAAATTCCCCTCAAAATAAAAATACTTTTGGGTAAGAGAAAATGACGTCTCATTTTAAATTTTAATTGACGACTGGAGAGATCACTCAGCGGTTAAGAGCACTGACTTCTCTTCCGAAGGTCCTGAGTTCAAATCCCAGCAACTACATTATAGCTCACAACCATCTGTAATGAGATCTGATGCCCTCTTCTGGTGTGTCTAAAGACAGCTACAGTGAACTTACATATAATTATAAATGAATCTTTAAAAACATTTTAATTGACGAATAAGAATTGTCTCTATAGTTACTCTGTTTTTATAGTATGCATGTATTGTACAGTGACTAATCAAGATAATTGACATATATGCCACTTTTGGTGAAAACACTTGACATATTATTTAGCAATTTTGAAATATGTATCATGCTATTATTAAGTTTGATACATAACAGAATTCTTGAATTTATTCTTCTTGACTGACATTTTTGATCTTTGACCAACATCTCCCAAGTCCCCACAACCCCCAAGTTATATAGCCACTAGTCTATCATCTAGTGTCCTGCGGTGTGACATAGGTGAAATTTGGATTTCACATATAAATGAGCACATGTAGTGTTTTCTACATGTCCATGCTATAGTATATGTCTAGAGCTTTATTTTTAAGGCGAATATATTTGTTACATTTTGATCATCAATGGTCTCTGTTGTGTTGGGTATATGGTATATGTCCATATCTGTGAGTCATGCTACAGTGACCATGACAGTGCATACATCTCTTGGACATTATTTCATTCCTTCAAGTACATACCTGGAATCCTCACAGTTCTGAATCCTGGAGAAACAAGGGCAGGGTGCCAGCAGGGTCACAGTCTGGAATAGCTCCCTAAGGCCTTCATATCGCTGCTGCCCTTTATTGTTGCTGAGTTTCTAGCTGTGTGTATCATGCACACGGTTCCTTGGTGTGTAGTATGCACACAGAGGAATCGAGCTTTCTAGTGTCTCCTTATGACCTAATGCCTCGATGAGGCTTAATCTTCAAGTATGCGCATGGGTTTAGAGCTTTAGCATACCCATTTTAGAAAAGACAGCCATCTGTGATATTGTTACTGCCTGCAGCTACTGAGAACTGGGTTCCTGGAAACGGAAGCCAAGGGATAGATGGGTAAGGACGAAAAGAAACAGGGCCAAGACGATAGGTTACCGATCAAGGCCAAAGTTTAATGGAGCTCAGACAATTTAATAGTTTTGGGGGAGCCCCTCCTCCCAGAGTCCTGCGTGGCTTCTTTGGGTGTTGGTTCCATTCTTCAGGTAACTGGGCGGGTCACCTGCTTAATTCAGGAATTCATCTGTCTGTTGGTCTGCAGGAACTTCACCTTCACGCTGAGCACGCCACCCCAGGTGGGGCAGGATTGTGAATAGCACAGGAATCCCTGCTCAAAGGCTGGGAGAAGTTCCCCTTGACCAATGCCAAGTTCCTGCCATATGGCAAGACACCCCAATATGGCTCTGTACATGACATGGTCTGTGTATTCCTTTACAGAGCATAGTAGATGAATGAAAATCTGTAAACGAAGCTCCCTAAGGAGTTTTTGTTGGCTTTTGGCATTATCTGTGAGTAGATGATGGGTGTCCCATAATCTGTGCTGTGTCTCTCTCTGTGCCCCATTCCTTGACAGGATTACTTTGAGTATTTTGTTGTACCTGGTACTTCAAATGAAAATGGTCTTGTCTTCATCCTTTATTTTTTATTTCATTCTTTATTTTCTATTTGATGACCTTAAATTGGCAAATTATTTTTAAGTTCTATTTTAATGTCACTTATTTTATCTTATTTTATTTTTTGGTTTTTCGAGACAGGGTTTCTTTGTATAGTCCTGGCTGTCCTGGAACTCACTCTGTAAACCAGGCTGGCCTTGAACTCAAAAATCCGCCTGCTTCTGCCTCCCAAGTGCTGGGATTAAAGGCATGTGCCACCACTGCCCAGCGAGATGTCACTATTTTAAAGGGCCCTAAGATACCGTGTATGACTCATGCTTCTGGGTAACTTTTTACTTAAAATATTATGTAGCCTTAATTTATTATTTGTAATTATTAATTTTCTGGTAACTTAAAACTTCATCTCTATCCTGCTATACAGATTATATAATATAAAATTATGTTTCTGTTATATATCTATTGGTTATTTTAATTCCTTTTCATCTACCATTCATTTATTTTATTCTGCACGTGTAAAATTGCTCAAGATTTTGAACAAATGTTCATGGAAAAGCAGAATGCTAAGCAGCTACACAACTGTATGGATGCCAAGGAATTAAAATAGCTTTTGTTTCAAGCATGTTTAAAGCTGCTGGATATGTATTATGTGTCTGCAACCCAATCATGACCTGGAGACAGGAGGGAAATGAGTGAGTTTCAAAGCCAGTCTATTCTACTGAGTGAGATCTTGTCTCAAAAAGAAAGACAGGAAGGAGGAAAGTGGGGGGAAGGAGGGAGGAGGAAGGAAGAAGAAAGGAAGAGGAAAGAAAGAGAAAGAAAATTGGATATTTTCACTGTTATGGGAGAGCTGAGAGGCATATCTTCTTAGGTAGTGCATTACTAAGTTGATACAAATGTGTCCAGGAATGAAAATCTTTATACAGAGGAGTGATCATTTTGTGTTAGTTCCTGGTGTGTGGACTAATGGTGTTCAGCCCGTAATTTCTCTGTGTTTAACTGAATGACTGCTTTGGGTCAATGAAGTTGACGTGAGCAAGAACTTCTGCCACTCTAGGGAAGAATTTCATCTGCACCTAGGTTTCATAAAAGTACTTCTTCCTAGCACAATTTCTCCCCAAAAGAGAAAACATTATGCAAATAAATGTTCATTATGCTAGGCAGGGGAAGCTAACAGCACTGCTGAGTATACATGAAGGAAAGCCAAGCCCCGTGGCTCTCAGGAAAAGCACGCCATTGTTCAGCTCCTAACTAACGTGCTTGTCAGGGTTTCTCCTAAGAGGTCTGGTCCCCATTTGGTGACAGTTCAGCTGATAAAGGGCTCAGAAATGGTGTGGCTTATGATAAGAGATTGGCTAGTAATGTTAGCCCCTGTTGCCATCCTGAAAAGGAATATACTAACACTGGCCTAAAAAAAAGTTGGAAGGACTTAGGACCAAAGGCTCCTCATTGGACTCTTTGGATAAACTGAAGTCATTACGCAGAAAGGATCTTACAGACGTCCTGTGCTTTTCTCTGATTATTTTCTGCACACTGAATGCCTGCGTGATTTCCTGTAGGAGGAACAGCTGAAATCCCACGAAGGCAAGCTGAAGCAGATCACCACCGAGCTGGCTGAGCATCGCTCGTATCCCCCAGACAAGAAGGTCAAAGCCAAGGACGTGGATGAATACAAGCTTAAAGACCACTATCTGGAGTTTGAGGTATGGCTAACCTAGACGGTGCTGAGTGGGGTTTTATGGTCTGTCTGTGAAGTCAGCACCTTGTAGCAGTCATGGTAGTGAGCTTGGCTTGGCTTGGCTCTAATTTAGGACATCCTGATATGACAGGAACCCTTTGTAGCCTCATGGTTGTGATTTTACTTAAGCACCAAATAAATATCAAAGTGGTGGCCAGTTCACTCATGTCAATCAAACAGCCTCCGAGTTGGAATAGGGTGCACCTGTGACCCTGTGTTTCCTCCAACAGAGTTTAGGTCAAAATCAATACAGTGGAGGAAATGAGCTGCAAAGTGAGAGGAAGCACCTCCTCTTCCTGCTCCCCTTACTGCTAGATGTTGTCAGGACATTTCTCCTTACCCCTCACGGCCATGCCTTGCAGAAGGATACTGGTGAAAGACTTTAAGACTTGGCTGGTTCATCTGGTATTACCAATGTGATGAGCCGAGAGGCAGCATCTTCGAACCCAAGCTGGTGCCCTTCATCTAAGGTTCTCACAAGTCAAAGCCAGTATTCTCCAGCCTTCGCTCTTGACAACCACACTCAGATCCTTAAAGCATCTTTTCCTATAAGACGAAAAGAGGAAAACTGTATGTTCCATGATTTACTTTATCTTTCACGCACTCTTCTGTCATAACTCACGCTGTCAGTCATTGACCTTCTCGATTCTTCCTTGTCCTTCATTTCCCCTCATTCCCCTAGTATATGACATTTCTTCCTCGGGACTGAACCTGGGAGCATCTGAGCATTCAGTTCTTAACCTTGTCTTTGCATGGCTCCACCCTGGGCCCCCTTTACTACAGCTCTGCCCGGGTGCCTCCTCTGCGCCAGTCCTGGCTTCCACACCTCTCTCAGGAGACAGGCAGTTGCCTCCTGCTGCCTTTCCTTCCTTTAGTTCATCTACCACATCCTTTGCTGTTTCGTTCTGAAGGCCAAGGTGATGATAGTGTCACCTGTACCATAGTTGTCCCGGATCTTACACCCAACCCTCCTCTTGTTTACCTTCTAAATCAAATTACACACAGGAATCTGAGAGGATTTGCCCTCCTCTCCTATCTAGACCACACATCTGTCCACATGCAGTGGTAACTAACACTTCTGTCCCTTTCTCCCAGCAACCACATATACATTACTTTGTTCAGCTACTTCTGCCCCCAGTGTCCTTCCTATGGTTGTCGTTTTGTGAGACCATCTGGGTAAGGCCGAGATCTCTCCTCTAAACACCCTGTCTAGACACACCATCCAAAGTCAGTCTACTGTGGAACTTGCCATGAGTTGGCTGTATGTTGAAGTTATGTTTGTCTTTGGGTCTTTAGTGGATTCCATGGGCCCCCAATGCAACATGTCCAAGGCCCTGCACTTGCTTGCTGATTTTCATGGAACGTCCTAGAAGTCCCGAAGACAAGCATCACTGCAGCACTGAATCTAAGGCAGAAGGCAGAGCCATAACCACACACTGCTCTTCTCCATGGCAAATGAGCCCTTGCTCCAGCCAAAATGGCATATGAGGAAAATCTAGTAAAGACTGAAAGCTTGTCGTCTAAAGCCACAAAAAAAAAAAAGAAAGAAAGAAAGAAAGAAAACGAAAACGAAAAAGTTTGTTTTCTAAAACCTTACCAGTAAAAGATTTGAAAATTAATAAAAAGAAAAAGTAAATAGCAGCTCATTTTTGACAAGGCTTGTTCATTCCTGGGAAATGTGAGTTCTCAAAAAGCAATCATTATTCTTCACACTTCTGTAGTAAAGGGAAGCCATGGGCTTGTTTTTTGTTTCACACTTTCTAATTAAATTTCCCAACACCTCTCTCCCTGGCTTCCAGGACTCATCACCTTGCTTTGAGCCCTTGACTCTTTAAGAGGAGAACCTATCCCCAGGAGGTGGGGCCCTTGCAAAACCACAGGAAAGTAACCACTGCTAAGCAGAGACCAGTGTGTGGATCTTTTGTGGGGCCCTTTTCTTAAAAATGGAGCCCAGGGAGAAACAGCAATTCCATATCCTGAACCCTGAAATTAGTGCATCTTTGGGGAAATCAGGTCTTGTTGTCATCGTTACCTCCTCAAGGAATTTGAAGATTGTATTCCAGGACTTCACCCATGAAAGTCAAAATCAGGATAAGTTGTCGTTTATGTTGAATTGTCCATCGAGCTGCATTAACCTGTGTCAGAGGAAGATCCAAGGGGCACTTACTGAGTTTCACCAAAATGGTGTGTGGGAGATGAATAAATACTCTTAGAAACATGGTTCATTGTTTTTTACTAACTCAGATGAAAATTGAAGAAATGGATCATGTAGAATCTAGTGTGCCAAGAGTTGAGCCACAGAACTGGTCTCCTGTGGGAGCTTGTAAAGGCTCTTGTGCAGTGTCTGTTGCTTTATTAGCGATATTCCTCTAATCACTCACTTCTTTCCTGAGTAGAATGTCGGCAACTATTGGCCAGTTTGTATATTTTGCTGACAGCTCTATATTGACCCCGGATCCTAGAATATTTTCCAGATTCTTGATACTCAGCGGAGGGACTCAGTGAAACTTTATCATAGTATTTGATGCTATGATAGCATCAGAGAAGTTGGGGCACTCAGAAAGCTTAGTATCAATTCTTTATAGAGGGACAGGTACATGTGTGACAGAAAATCCCATTAGCAAGTGAGAAGAGAAGGCCTGCAGGTCCACAGAAGCCCTGAATGGTCAGTGACAAGAGGAAGGCGCTAATGCAGGCTGTGTTCTCACTAGGGATGAACCACGTGGCCCGCTCACTCCGCCTCCGAGCGTTGTCTCTCCTGTTCCATGGCAGGCCATCATCTGTGAGCCTCCCTTGGTTTCTTGGCATTTTCACTTGCTCAGAAGGAAGAACACTTGTTTTGGCAGAATATTAAATTGCTGCTGACACCACCAGGGGTGTTCCTATGTTTATGCATTTCAGTTATGTCCCAGGTTGCTTTAAGGACAAGCAATTCTTCATGGCAAGCCAAATTTATAGCTCTCTGGATGGCTAAGAATTCCTGCAAGCCCTCACTCATAGTAAATAATTAGAAATTCCTGTAAATGTGTAGGTTTAGGACTTAAACAAAGAAATCTACCCAACATGGAGAGATTTGCATCTTAGCCTTGTAGGAAAGGGTACATTTTTACCTAAAACAGTGAATTTTACTGAGAATGGGTTGCAATTAACTAAACCTGTACTTTTCTCTGACTAATTTCTGGTGGAGATTGGACAGTTTTGTTCTTGACTCAGTTAGTACCTGAAGCCATGGCCTTTTTTTTACTCTTCTTTCTTTAAAAAAAATATTTTATTTGTTTATATTATGTATGAGTGCTCTATCTGCATTCACATCTGCAAGCCAGAAGAGGAATGGCATCAGATCCCATTACAGATGGTTGTGAGCCGCCGTGTGGTTGCTGGGAATTGAACTCAGGACCTCTGGAAGAGCAGCCTATGCTTTTAACCTCTGAGCCATCTCTCCAGCCTGGCCTATTAGAAGAATTTTGTTGGAAAGTTTGCTTTTGGAAGGCATATACTCTGAAATACTTAATAACATTATAAGTACACAAAAATGAAACGTAAGTGGTCCCCAGTCTGGGAAGTAAGTATCAGTAATAGCCACACGCCTTTACCAGCTAGTTTATTTCTGCTTTATTTTATTATAAAGTGTTTTCACTGATTTTCAAGCTTCCAAGGTACATTAGAAAATATATAAAGATTTAGAAGGATGACAGATGGTTTGTAGACAGAATAAAAACAAAGGTCTAGCCAGTCAAGCACAGTGGCCTGAAGTATGCGAGAAAACATTTATGTGCTTGAAGAAACAGCATCTTCAAATTCTTTTGACAGCCTTGTCCTCAGCCTCAGTATTTGGCTTTGCTTCTTTAAAAACAACAGCTACTAGAAAACGAAGACATTGTTTATTTAAGGATGTGTCTCATACAATATCTAAGATAGTTGCAATTGGTAAATGATCCTTACATTGAGCTAGACCTGAGGAGAGAGAGGGAGGAGAAGGTATATTAATATAAACCTCTAAATCGTTGCTAGACTGGGAAACAGTCACTGAGAAAGGATTATAGGCCGCGGGCTTGATCTCAGGCTCACAAAGGTGATTGTAGAACTCTAAAATTGAATGCCACGTAGGGTAGGTGCATGGACTGTGGTTGACAGCATACATGCTTCGATTGCAGTGTCAATTCACTTAAGCCAGAGAAGCCATTTCCTTCCTCCTGGCTCCATCATGTTGCACCCAATAGCTCTACATCTGTCTTCATGCCTGAAGGTGTCTGAGTCTCAAACCCTGTTACTGAGACTGAAGCCAGCTGTTTAGGATTGAAATTCTAGTTGAGTTGTTGAATACTGGCTTCAGAATTCACCATCCCAAGAGTTTGAATGCCGCGTGAAATGAGTGTGTCATAACTTGTGTTGGGTGGTAGAGCCTAATAAGTGAATTCAATCCATTGTTGCTCACTCACTCCTGTCTGCTCTTGCCTTCTGTCCTGCACTGTAGCATAGCACTACATGAAGACTCGATAATTCTTTGTTCTTTGTAAACTTCACTCCTCGGGCATTCTCTATAACCACATAGATGATAGACAGCAAGTACAGAGAAGTAAACCTTTTTTTTTTTTTTTTTAAACAAATGGTTGGAATGTAGGTGTGACTTTGGAATTGGGCAATGGGTAGCCAAAGACAGTTCTGAGATAAATCCAGGAAAGGCCCATATTGCCAGGAGTGAAGCATGAAGAGAATTCTGTTAAGGGCTCTGAGAAAGGAAGCTAAGATGAGCCTTGTGTTTCCCAGACAGTACTTCAGTAGTACTTGTCATAACATAGACAGACTTAAGAAGCACAGAGTCTCAGAAATGATAATTAGTGTACTAGAACCAGGAGGCAAGGCCATGATTGGTAAGTGGGTGCAAAGCAGAATTGTCTGTAGCCTAGGCCATTAGGAAAGGCTGATTCAAAACTGATAAATTCTGATAATAGAAGTTTGTAAGCAAAATGTTGACTACCTTTAATCACATATAATAAGCTGAAAGAAGACCAAAATTAAAGACAGAATTTATCACCAAATGAAAGCAGAGATAAAGGATTTGGAAATGTTACAGCATGATCCTATAAAGTATGCAGACTCCTCTTTAAGAACAAAAACCACAGGGATAGCCAAGCAGCTGGAGAGGCTGGCCAACATAGAAGAGGTCATTGGAACAATAAGAAAGAGACACCAAGGCTGTCAGATGTCTGAAGATCACAGCTCCAGAAGTCTTGACTACTAAGTTTCCAGAGAAGCGACCACAGGATCTTAGCACGTGGGGGGAATTCACAAATCCCTGTGTAGCAGCGCTCGGCCGCAGCTATGGCTCCAGCAGCCCCAGATATTGCTTCATCCTCAACGTGGAAAATGTAAAGCAAAGTTTTTGCCATTTCCTTACAGTACTGACTCTATGGGTATGTGAAGTAAAAGAGCTTCCATCGTCTCCTCCACTGAGATTTCAAAGGAATCTGGAGGTCACTCAACAGAGATTTGTCATCCAAAAACAAGCATTTCAGAGCCCCAACAAAGATAATGCCTAGTGGAGATGTGAAATCAAGTCCTCTACAGAGTCGCCACAGGAGAGGGGAAGCTTTCAAGACTCCATAACTATAAAGCTACTGGTATGCAAATACCAGTCTAGGAAAACTGTAGGCATTAGACTCCAACCTCCATGTAGCTTGGATGCCTAGACAAAGGACAGCAAAGGACTGGGCCTGGATCTACCAGCCAGGGCCTTCATCCCTGGGCGAGGAGACAGGACATGAAGTAGAGATTTCTCCAGCTTTAAGATTTATTGTCGTTTTCCCTTTTGAATTTTGGACTTACATGGGATCACAACAAAATAATTTTCATGAATGCCTAGAAAAAGAATAAATACCTTAGAAGGAGAATAAAATATCTTTTATTTTGTTAAGTCTAGGGCTTATCACAACCTCTCTGATGCAGATACATCATCTGTTAAAATGAATTTAAGCTTTGAGTACCACCCATATCTTACTTACATGAGATTCTAGACTGGAGACATGTTGCTGAACTAAGGTATTTGCGGTATTGAATACATATTTGACTTACCTTAAATTTATGACAGGCTTGTCAGAACATACCCCACATAAGGAACGTGTAAACTGGGATAGAGAATCGGTATTCTACATTGTGAGAAAAAAACGTGAATTTTGGAAAGTCGAAGTGGAATGTTGTCATTTGAAAGTCCCTAAAGGCGTGTGTCATACATGAGTAAGAAGAGCTCCTTAGGCCACGAGAGCTCCGCCTTGAGTGCAGATCGCACGCATCGTCCTAGACAAGGTTAACTCTATGAGAGAGGCTTGGTTAGAAGACTAAGTGTGTCCTTAGCTTGTTTGCACCCTCACGTTCCTCCTCCCCCTGCCATCAGATGACAGCAGCCAAAGGGCCTTGCCAAGTGCTGAGGCAATGCTCTTAGACTTCTCAACCTCCAGAGAATGTGTCAAAGAATTCTGTTATAGGGTACTCACTCTTGGATATTCTGTTATAGTGGCCCAAAACTGATTAAAACGTGTTCCTTTGTGGATAGAAGGAAGATACTTGCTGGTTAATGTGTTCTCACATTTTTATTAAACATAAGAGTATCAGATTCCCTCATGACTGAAACCAGGCAGTTAAAAGCTTCCTCGACTTAGTGGGCTGGAGTTCAACTGAGTCCCCACTCCTAAATTGTGGCCCAGAGTAGCATATGCTCATGGTTTAACACAAGGAGGACCCACACAGGCCACATGCCTACAGAAGTCCATTTTAGAAACAACAAATGTCTACTATAACAAGACATAACAATATTTTAAGAGAGAATATGTTACATCTAAAAAATCTGGGGCATTCTTAAAGATGCATTCTTTCCTGAGTTTTTATTTGTCTTGTCAATTAAATGGATTTTATTTCTTCTCAATCTGGTATGTTTAAGCACAAGAATACATTGCCTATAGTCATTATGGGAAAGTGTCTGAAGGCCACACAATATTAATTAAAATTGGCTAAGCTTCCATGAACTGCCTGCTCTATAGTTGATAGTGGGTAGTTAGTGTGATGTCTTTCCTTTTGTAAAATCCTGATTGCGTCCTCAGGTTACTCACTTTTCCTTTCATAACACTGGATCAGTGATTTCCAGAATGGGAGCTCTGCAACTGACTACTTCCCTTTCCTAAGAGCAGTGGAAGGCCCAGTCCAGCCCCTACCAGGTCCCACAAAGCAAAGGCCTTCAAAGCATTATCTAGATACTAAGTTTCTTGTTCTTGAAAGTACAAAGACAGGAGTTATTTCCCTTTATCTCCCTAGTGACTGCTACAGAGAAATCCTATTAACCTACTTAAAGATAACTGGTACCCTTGTCTGTCTCAGTATCTGGGTCTAGCCTGGAACTGAATGCCAGCCACCTCCTTTGTAGACAGCATCATAGGCATGGTGTCATATGTTTGGATTTGAGGAACCAAAATAGCACAGGTTAATACAATTCCTGGAAATTCAATATATTTCCTTTTAGCTGAATGCTATCTTAAATTATGTACAAAGCTTGAGACCAAAGATCAGCAATATCTAGGTGCTCATTTCATAACAGAATCAAGACTCTGTCATTTGGAATCTCATATTGTATTACACAATGAAAAGGGACTAAGAAGCCTTGAAGTTTAATCTTTAACTGATTACAGTGTCCAGCAAAGGGAAGAAAAGCCTAGAAATGGATTCTTTGAGCTTCATCCAAGGAGAAGTTAGTGCCTTGCCTTGAGAAGACAGACTAAGCATTCAGTTTCTTTCAGCATCCAAAGGAAAAGGATAAATGTTCTCGAGATTAAAATGGTGTGTGTGGGGGGGGTTAATTAGTACAGATTTGGACTCATCTGCCTATATTTCTAGAGTATCTAGAGATTGATGTGATGTGAGCCAGAGTCATGACCAGCTATTGCACTATAGCAAGATGCTTTCTCAAAAAGCAAAGCTCTTTACTAATCAAAACTGCATAGTTCTGATACCTAGGGGATAGCTCAGTCATCGAGTGCTTACCAGGTGTGCATAAGGTCTTGGGTTTAATCCTCAGCACATGAATATAGACAAACAGACAACAGAAACTTAATGTAAAACTGATGTATATAGTAAAAATCGGTTGTGGGGGAGAGGTTCAGTAAAACAGAAAAGATCCCAGAAATAAATTCCTGAATATTAGTATGATGGCTATTCTTGGTTGTCAACTTGATTACATCTGCAGTGAACTAAATCCCAAGCAGCTGGGTACACATGTGAAAGATTTTTTTTCCTTAATTAAATCATTTGAAGTGGGAAGATAGACCTTTAATCCAGATCTTTTGAGGTGGGAAGATACACCTTGAATCTGGGCCACACCTTCTGTTGGCAGCCTATATAAAGAACATAAAAAGGGATGCTTTAGCTCTTTTCCTGCTTGTTAACACTTTCCCTAGCAAGTCCATTCCTTCACTGGTGTCAGAGCCTACTTCTTAGGGTTCAGAACTTAGGGCATCAACTGAAGACAAGCTGAGACATCCAGCCTCATGGGCTGAACAACTCCTGGATTCTTGGGTCACCCATTGGTAAAGAGCCATTGTTGGTCAAGTGGGACCACAGCCTGCAAGCTAGAGAGACTGAGAACACAATGTCTTCTTAGCCTACAAGGCTGCATGCCTCAGAAGTCCTGTGTGCTGCAGACCTGAAGGGCGGCTGCTTCTTCTCCTCCTCCTCCTCCTCCTCCTCCTCCTCCTCCTCCTCTTCCTTCCTTCCTTCCTCCTCCTCCTCCTTCTTCTCCCTTCTCCTTCCTCCTTCCTCCTCCCTCCTCCTTCTCCTTCCTCCTCCTTCCTCCTCTTCCTCCTCCTTCTTCTCCCTTCTCCTTCCTCCTCCTCCTTCTTCTTCTCCCTTC
Organism: Apodemus agrarius; assembly: GCA_964023405.1. Classification (NCBI taxonomy): domain Eukaryota; kingdom Metazoa; phylum Chordata; class Mammalia; order Rodentia; family Muridae; genus Apodemus; species Apodemus agrarius. The sequence continues at coordinate 60,252,426 of OZ030023.1, read as the reverse complement.
TCCTTCCTCCTTCCTCCTCCCTCCTCCTCCTCCTCCTTCCTCCTCTTCCTCCTCCTTCTTCTCCCTTCTCCTTCCTCCTCCTCCTTCTTCTCCCTTCTCCTTCCTCCTTCCTCCTCCCTCTTCCTCCTCCTTCCTCCTCTTCCTCCTCCTTCTTCTCCCTTCTCCTTCCTCCTCCTCCTTCTCCCTTCTCCCTCCTCCTCCTCCTTCTTCTTCTCCCTCCTCCTTCTCCTTCCTCCTCTTCCTCCTCCTTCTTCTCCCTTCTCCTTCCTCCTCCTACTTCTTCTCCCTTCTCCTTCCTCCTTCCTCCTCCTCTCTCCTCCTCCTCCTCCTCCCTCCTCCTTCTAGAATAGAGTTTATTCAGGGAAGAGGATGGGAGTTAATGGGGTAGTGGAGGCAGAGAAAGGCAGAGAGAGTTGAGAATAGAGAAGTAGAGGCCAGCCATGACCATGTGGAGAGGGGTGGAGGGGAGGAGAGCCCAAGAGGGCCAAGAGGGGAATAAGAGAAAGAGAGAGCAAGAGTCAAGAGAGCAAGACTGAAGGGCTTCTTAAAAGCTATGACTATTCAGTCTATACTTGAAGGCTGAAGAACTGGGTTTTTATGGAAGCAGCAGTGATAGGCAGCAGCTATAGAATTGATCGGTTCGCCAGCAAGAGGCAAAGGCAAGCGGTCAGAGAAGAACAGCATTCCCCTCTAACCTCCTTATGTCTGGGATCCCTTCCCTGTTCCTGTCAGTCCTTCCAGAAAATGCCTTTTACAGACTTACACAGAGGCATTACTTATTTGGTTCTAGATTCAGTCACGTTAACAATGAAGATCAACCAGTACACACACAGAACACACAATTACAGATATGCATGATGTGCTTACACTCCACTGTTTCTGTTGCTAATAATTTCACATAGTCAGTAAGTAAATGAGAGATTCATTCTGGCTCATGGCTGTAGTTCATACTTAAGTACTGTATCTGGACCCACTTTGCTAGCGGATTCCCAGCCAAACATAGGGCACTGTGAGATAATATGCATCATGTGTTTAAAAGACTTGGCCAGATTAACTCAGATTATAGATTTGATCATAAGATAAACCCATTTACCTGCATTAATCCACTGGAGAGGGCAGGCTCTTCATCACCTCCTAAAGGTCCCACTTGACCCTACCCTTTTAATCTATCATAATTGGAATGTAATTTCAACATAAGTTTTTGAGAGGACCACCTGTATTCAAAGTATATAGAATGCTTCAAGTTCAAAGAGCAATAAAATGGGAATATATTGTAGTGAGTGGGGAATATCAAAAATCTTGTGATAGCTGAGACCAGAGTCCCATCAGAGCTTGCTCAGGTTATGCTTTAAGGAATGCTTCAGTGCTCTGCCCATCAGGACTAACACTGATGGTTTTTGTACTATGTAGTTGTGACAGACAAGCTATAGTGAAGGACTCTGGGAACTGGGCATGACGAGGTGGCTTAGCTGGCAAAGTTCTTGCCCAGCAAGCATGTACATATTGGTTTTGGTTCCCATAACCTATATAAAAGCCAGGTACAACAGTAAGCATATGCACCTCCACCCACTGGCGAGTAGAAACAGGCGGATCCCTGGAGCTCACTGGTCAGCCAGGCTAGTTAAATCAGTAAGGTCTCGGTTCAGTCTCATAAGATTGGGAGTACTGAAGGGGAAATTCAAGTCAGACTCTGGCTTATGTACATGTGTAGTATGCCTACTGCATAAACATGTACACATACACACACACACACACACACACACACACACACACATACACACACACACACAAAGAGCAAAAACACATTTTAAGGATGTCATGAATAACTTCATGGAAGTTAATTTTCATGGAATCAGAAGCAAAATCAAAATATAAACCAAAAGATAATTAACATGAGTGTAGAAAATGTTGGTGGTTGTTTTTAAAGCTAAAGTTTTTGTCTTAGAAAGGTAAAGGGAAATTCTACAGAAATAGCAAGCAGTATTTCTCTAGCTCAAATGCTTGTATCTTGAGCAAGTAGAAGCTTATTTTTATATACCCGTGGTTAAAGACACAACTTGTTTTACTTTGTTGAACAATACGTTCTTCAATTCTAGTAATCCAGTCATCAGTCAGGGTTAATTTCTCATCATTGATGAGTTTTAATTAATTTTAAAGTCATTAATGATCAGAACTGTTACCAAGGAGACCTGGGTGTTACCATTGAGAATGGGCATCGCCATACACCATTGATTGCCCTGTTTGTGCGTTGGAACTAGACAGTCATTTTTTGAGCTTTCTCTTAGAAAACAAAATGTGTAATATTTTATTTTCTAACTAATCTTTAAATAAGTTTTTAAATTAAGAATCTTTAGTTTAATTTTTTTAAAAAAAGAATGAGCAAATACTGGTGTAAGTGTGTAAGGGAACAATGGTAACAGGAATGGAGAAGGTGCTTGTCTGCAGCCGGCTTAACTCTCTCTTTCCCAAGCCTCCCCTCCCCCCAGAGAGGCGAGTCCTACTCTGGAGCAGGAAGGCCAGTGGGTAAGACACCACGATCTATGGCCAGTCTGCTCACCTGGTTCTCCAAAGACCCTGTAGGGAAGGAGTAGTCTTTAGAGGTATTAAAACAAGCTCAACCAAGACCTGTTGGCCCTTAAGAGAAACAGAGACACAAAGTAATAGTTTAGCTCTAAAAACAATTAAGGCGAAGTCTGGCAATTTTACAGATGTCCAGTGCTTTGAAGGCATAAAGGAATAGGCTCACACTGGCCATCAAGAATCAGAGGATGTCTTTTAAGAAAGGGATTGGTTAACTCAAAGAATGAGGAGCAAAGACTTTCTTGGAGTGATGGGCTGGCTGAGTCTACTTGGTGTCTACACGTGGAATGTTCTGTTTTCATGAAAAACATAACATGGCAGACCTGTTTGTATAGGCCTATAATCTCAGTTGTTTTAGAGACTGACACAAGAGGAACCTACATTTAAAATAATCCTGTGTTATATGTGCATGCAACGCAGGAAACTTAGGGGGACCTTGTCCTAAAATTAAAAGTAAAAAGAGGGCTGGAAATGGAGCTCACTGGTAAAGCACTTAATAGCTTGATAGCATATGTGAATTTCTCAGTGCAGTTGTCTCCAGGGAGGACATAGGAAGTGAATTACAGGTTTGAGCCTGGTTGGGTTTTAATTTATTCTAGGCATAAGATATTCACTTGTGCGTATCAGAATCCTTTGAACCAGGTGGAACTCAGGCATGATCTTGATGTCCTGTAGGTGTAAAGTTTTGGAGGTGCTTCAATCTGATTTGATCTTCTAATTTCTTTCACTGACTGAATTCCATAAGGATTATGGTGGGAGAGGGAAGGAAAGGACCATAGAATGATACCAGTGATACTCTCAAAACACTGTAGGCATAGTACATTTTCTGTGTGTCACTAAGTTCATTAGAGAACATTAAAGCCAAAATCAATACTGAATCAAAAAAAAAAACAAAAACAAAAAGCAAAAAAAAGCAGTGTGCAGTTTTCCCAGAATGCAAGGTGTGTACACTGATAATGTATCTACTGTATTTAGAGAGTGACTTGCCTAGTGTGTGCAGATAGGTGCCTGCTATGTGAGAAGAAGGGAGAGAAACCCGCAGGTTCTTTCATGTTAGGAGTCTGTTCTGCCTGCTGCTGCTTTCTTAAGTTAGCAAACAGAGTAAGCTAAGTGGTCAAGAAGAAAGTAAACCGCACATCAGTTCCGCCATGCGCTCCCGAAGGCAGGCTGGAATTGGCCAGTCTACTTGACTAAGCAAGCACTTTGCAAACTCCTTGCTCTGTTTCTTTTGATAGGGCATTTATTTCTTTGTTTTCCTGTATAGAAATCTAAAAGCAAAATTTGCGTTGTGTGTATGTTACCGCTTATTCTGTCTAAAGATGACCTTTTACCCTACTCTGTGAGAAAACAAGATGTTAGGAGAAAATGTTCAGGATGTCGTTTCTGGAGCATTGGGTTGTGGGCAATGCTCTGTCTAACATGGGCAGTTAGTGCTACAGAGCAGCATGGCTTCCATCGGGGGTGTGTTAGGTGTCGTCCTGTATCAGAGAACAGAGGGAGGAGACTTACATTAAATGAGGCAAGAGATTATGAGCAGGCTCAGGAGAAGGGAAACCATCACATGAAGTTATGCTTATATGTGGGTACGATGAAACTAGTTTCAAAGAATATCAGGTTTGTTTTGTGTTTTGTGTTTTCAGAGCGTAATTACATTTAATCCAAGTAGCATCATATATGGGCTTAGCCACAGTATTTTTGAGTCAGCCCTCATATACCTTGCTACAAAGAGAAATAATTTTTTCCTCCAAATCGTAGAAAGATTTTTTTAAATAGGGAATTAAGGATAAGCTTAATAAAAATAGTAAAAGCTAAAAAGGTTACAGATTGAAGAAATTATCTTAGCGTTTAAAAAGCCGCTTGTATTTGAATTGTCCTTTGTACTTGATGTTGATAGAAGTCTCATGAAAACAGCTAACTCTAAGAAAGAAACTCAGAGAAGAGTTGCTGGCCCATCTCCCAGGAACAACACTTACGCATTTGGGCACCTAAGTACTTTCACCTCTTGTACTTTGTAGAAATCCCATCTGAGGTTGTTAACAGGTAGTAGATTAGGTCATGTAGTCTAGACTGCTAGAAATCTGTTTACACTACTGGGACAGCTTGAATAAGAAAGGTGATCATAGGGCTCAGAAATATAGATCTGATCTGGGAATGTGCTTATGGAATTTGAAGAGTAAGACAGATTATTAATAGCATTGCCAGTGGTAACAGAATTTCATTGACACACACCCCTTCTTCTCATAAACATTTTTGTCCTTTATAATGAAAGACACGGGTTATTGAGGCTGAAGAATGACTGGACTAGGGCCCACATCTGTTCGTTAGAGGCATTGCCATCCACATGTGTCTCTTGCTGCCTGCCACTGAACTTTTCAGGGACTCAGTTTTCAACATCCCATCTGATTCAAGGCCCCTGATCAGATACTGTTCGTTTCCTATGTAGTGATGGCTTTTTGGAGTGATATAAAGTTAATTTTAAAAGCCTTTTTTTTTTTTTTGAAATTGCCTTCTCTTTCCTACATACTCCATTTTGGATCAGCCAGTTATAAAATGTATCAGTGAAATATAATCCTTCAATATTGTTATTGTCTGTGCTAATTGGTTCTAATTAATAAGGTGAGAGACCACTATTCTCTGACCCAGGGGGCTTACCCAATCTTAATTTAGTTTTCATATCAAGGCATAACTATGATCATAACACATTACATAAAAATGGTATGTGAGAAGGACCATGCAGATAGATGTAAATAACCCTTAGAAAAGCTTTATCTCTTTAGTGTACAGTTGTGCTTGTGAACCTAGAGGAGGGTCATCACCAGTCAGAATAAGATCAAATCACTATCCAAATGCAGAAGCACCAGAGTATAGACAGAGTAGTCCAATTTATCGCTTGAAGCTTACAGTGGGTAATAAAGTCTGTTCTTCCCTTACTGCTCCATAAGCGGTACTCGTGAAATAGATCTGTGTTTTATGGTCCTCTGAAATATCCCTCTGTCTCTGAAGAGAGTGGCTCAGTCTCAGCCAGGCAGCTTGTGTTCAGTCCTCTGCTTAGGGTTTGTCACAGACAGTATCTCGACGGTCAAGATCACGTAGATATGGGCAGAAAAGGAGTAAGCGATTCATGGAAGACATAAGAATTGTGGAATATGTAAAATAATGATGTGTTCTCAGAAGTTCTTGAACTAATAACTTACCAGGCATCTACTGTCAATATCTAAATCTCTGTTGGTTTCATTTTTATAAAAGTTGGCATAGTCTGTATACATAAAATATGTCTAGAATGTATCTTCTGCTAGACTTGGGTAAATTTATTTTCTCTTACACATACTCTTTTTCCTTCATACATTCAATGAGTGTTCAGTGTTTATTCTTAATAAACAAAAGCAGTTGTATTGCCTTCATCTCTAGGCATCTAGGGGACAAAAGAGAAATAAACAAGGTCTGCTCAAAAGGCTGTTGTGGGGGGGAGGACTGAGGAGGAGAGAGACAAGTGAAGATGTGGATTATTTCTGACTTGGCAGGCCATGGTGTCACAGTGACGTTGTGAAGTCTGAAAGTGGGGAGGGACGGTAGGGTGTGATCTCTGTGGATTTGTGGATGAAGCACTTTGGGGGCAAAGAAAATAGCAAAGGCAAGAGGCCCCGGAGGTGTGTGTCTGGCATACGCAAGGGCTTCTGGGAGGCAGTCCCTCTGCTACACTGTAGCCCAGAGAGTTGTTTAAGAGAAAAGCTGTGGTGTTGGGGACACAAGGGGTGACAGTAGAGATGTGTGGTACCTAGGCCATTTGAAGCATCTGGGCTTAGAAGTGTTTGAAGGATCAAGCAGCAGCCTTGGGGTACCTTGAGTGACGGCATGCTCTGTCTCGCATCAGAGTCTGTTGAGAAGAGTTTACACGAGTGCTAAAGAAGTAATCAAGGGGGCAGCTAGCCAGCTTCTCTGCCAGGCTGTCCCAGAGGTGGTTGTGCGTGCACAGGTTTGGTAGGGCATTGACTTGCGCAGCGCTGAGGTGGAGCTGTGAGACGCATGATGAAATGCTAGCCTTCTTGCTTTTCGTGTAAACTCTCTTAGTGGTCTGCTTCTTCACCGTGTCTTCTCCTGCCCCCTCCCTCCTCGCATTCTTTCTATGCCTTATAGATACGCTGTCTTCCATAATCCCCTCACCACATGAATGCTTCAGTTCATGGAATAATGTGTCACACCGCGTCTTCCCAAGTCTGTTTTTAAACTACCTATAAGTTACATATACATGATCATGTACACAATGAAAATAATCTTTGCACCACTTTAATATTACCACCAGGACAGATTGGAGACAGCATAATAAAGTCTTATAATAAATATGGTTGTACACGCAGGATATCAGTTGGGTTTCGGGTAGCCTGGTCTTCTGATTGGGCAGCACATGAAGCAATATGTAATGATGATGGCCTTTTGATTAGCAATGCCCTGACTAAGCTCTCATGTGGCCTTCTGAGGTAATGTTTATTTTTTTCTTTATGAAAATTAGAATATTTATCAGTTGGTAATACTTTCAATGACAAATAAGGACTATTGATAGTACCTTCTTACACACAGAAAGTTGTGACTTATCTTTCTGAGTCTGGGGGTGTGGGAATTTTTAGACTTGGATTCAGTTCATTGAACCAGAGAAATCAGACACTTTTCTCTTGGGGGGAGGGTCTTTTCATTCCCCCTCAGGCCAAGCATGTTTTGCTCCTGTCTCCATATGCCCTTCCCCACATCACATGGAAACAGCTTTAGGAATCATGTCAGACGAGGGGAAAGAGTAAGGCCGTGAAGCTACAGAGAAGACTCGGGGCTTAAGAGTGCACTGTGCTCCTGAGATTCAATTCCAGTCACCCAGGATAGGCGGCTTCTCTGTCCACTTGTCTCTGGAGTGTCACATGCCCATCCTAGTTGCTGGAGCGGGTAGGCAAGTTGGTCTTCAGGGACAAGAAAAGAGGGCGTTGAGAATATCTTTTGAATGGCCAACCAATAATCTGTGAGTCCGTCCTATAATACACATGAATCTATATAGTCATTTCTAGAAAGAAACTGTTTACGAAGTGCATCTTGCTGTCAACCTTACTTGGAATCAAATCAAAGTTTTTTCCTATGCCTTCTGACGTTGAGCTTCCCTGAGCTTCTTTTCTTAGAAGTGACAAGTTTTGTATGAACTGTGTGAAGAACTGCATGTCAGCATGAGGACACTCAGTGACTGTCATCACCAAAGCCAGTGCCCTGCTGGACTGCAGAAAGCTTGACCAGCTAACACTGAACAAACTGCCTTGGAAGTGCAGCACCTGAAGCGGATGGATACAAACCCTTAATCTCACTAGAAACATTCCCGAAGGACACACGGTCTAAGAGCATTCGCCTTCCTTTGTCTGGAAAACCTAATATGTGGCGTGCTCTTGTTTACCTGGGCTTCTCCAGAGTCCGCCTGTATGGGAGCAGCATGCTGAAAAGTATATCTCAACTAGAATGTATCAAACCAGGCATCTGTAATTTTCAATACGTCTACGCAACAGTTACTTGGACAAAAACAGCACTGTTGGGCTAGAATAAAACAAATGCCTTTGCAGTGTTTTCAGTGATTAGAAAATAAAGTATCATAGCACAAGAGACATGGGGGAGGGGAAGAAAGGGGCTATCTGAAACAGATGCCATTCCTTAAACAGCCAGCCACAAAAGAAATGGTGTAGAATGAGAAAAGCACCAGAAAGCAATTCCATGTGCTGCGAGCCTCGTCTTGTTTCCTGGTAACCAGTCTTCATACCCTTGAGACTGAGAATTGGCTGGTCCTAGAAGAAAAGCAGTAGAAACTCAGAATGGCTTCTGGAATAAATTACTGTCCGACAGGAGACTAGTAGGTGGATTCCAGTTAAGTCCCTCCTGCCCACACCCTCTTGGGCATGCGTGTTTCAGATGCATGTGCTCCATCTAGTACATTGACATTCCTTCAGAATCCAGAATAAATTCTAATGAAAATTCTAGAATAATTTCTTACCTGAATAAATGAGCTAGTCATCACCCCATGGTTAGGAGTACAGAAGTATTTTGTCACATTGGGATAAAGTCAAATATTCAAAAACTTTTATGTTATGTGTAGTAATGTGTTAGGTGTGCTACACACATGTAATTATAAACTTTACTGACCACACTTCTCTGATTTTGCCTTTAGAAAAGCCGTTATGAGATCTATGTCAGCATTCTGAAAGAAGGAGGCAAAGAGCTCCTGACTGCCGAGGGGAATGAGCCAGTGGGACTGAAGAAGTCACACTCGAGCCCTTCCCTTAACCCAGATACATCTCCAGTCACTGCCAAGGTCAAGCGCAACGTGTCAGAGAGAAAGGACCACCGGCCTGAGACACCGGGCATTAAGCAAAAAGTTACTTAGAAGCCATCCGCGGCCAGGAAGTGCTGGTCATGGAGCAAAATAGGGTTTTTCAAGATCTTTCTGGTAATCCGTGAATATATTTAAAAAAAAAAACAGTCTGTGACTAAATGGTGCATTAGTAACCTTTTATATTGTATATTTTTGTTAGTTTCTGTACAGGTGTCTTTGCTCTTGAGTTTCTTGCTTTGATGATTTGGACAACTTTATAACTAATGCACCTTTTGTGAGGAGGAGGGTTACAGAGCCTTTCTCCTCCTGCTTCCTCTTATTTGCACTTCTGCACAGTCATTTTATGTATTCCCGATCAATTGTTGTACTTTTTTTTTTTTTTAGGTTTAAATTTTTGTGAAACACATAACTGGACAAGCATTGTGCTTTAGCCAATCCTAGACTTTACATGTGAAATCTGCCCAGTCATGGAGGGGAAGTTGAAAGTTCATAGTTGCTCGCAGAAAAATGGCAGTGCTGGGAATCGGGGTGTCCCAAGGCGGGGCACTTCTGCATTCATCCTGGCACCTGTCGTTGGTGCTGGACACAGGACAGAAGGGAGCACGAGGCTGACGGGACTGGAGACCTTAGGGACGCACAGCAGCTTGGCTCGGGTGTGCATTCCGTCCCAGCCACGCAAGGGAATTCAGAAGTGGATTCATCTTGCTTGAAGGGAGGCTGGGGATGGCTTGACCCCGAGCCACGTTTGTTTTCTGAAGTCTGGTGGCCGTAATCAGCTCCTCAGAGCCACAGCAGTAGGATGTATGGTCTTCTGTAGGAATGTTACCTTACTCCCGTGGGATCTAGACTAGGAATCAAAATCATCTCTCTGATTGATACCTTTCCATCCAGGAATAGATTCATTTTACATAGATGTGCAGGCATGGATCATGTCCTGGTTGAAACAAAACAATGTTAAAGATGAATACCACCCCCATACCCCCTACATACGTGTACACACACACACACACACACACACACACACACACACTTCTTTTCCTTTTCTATATCAAGACAAAAAAGGAGCAACACAGCTGCAGTTCCTCATCAGGATCAGAGGCCATCAGACCGAGTCTGCAGTCAGTCTGGTCACGGGGACTGAGGGTCTGATGGCGTATGCAGGTTCCTTCCCTTACTCTCATTGCCACCTCTATAGCTGTCTTGCTGTGTCACTATTAAGATTGCTCCTGGAATCACTTGTATACATTTAATCTGATTTTTTTTCCTGTATTCAAAATGGTTCCAGTCAAAGCAGTCCCTTTAAAATTTAAAGTATTAAGTAGAATATTGTCTATAGAGGAAGAGAAAGGAGTAAAAGGTGAGCTTCCTCTGTGGCTGAAAACCAGTTTCCAGCCTTGAAACCGTATGCTCTAACAAAATTACTATCTTCCCATCATAATATCTTCAAAATTAAAAGAATGACATTTAGATATTCTTTATCCTTCTTAAGTATTTCCTCTATTTCTACTTGGTTTGTTGAAGGTACTATGACCAGAGAATCAGCTGCTCTTGCATGAATAGCATGATTCTAGTAAGTTAGAGAAAGCCTGTTAAAAAATCCTGGTAGTCTATAGAGACATGTCATTAGGATGAGCTAGCATTCAGTCACAGGACAGTGTGCTAGCCTGCACCTCTTTCACCTCTGTACATGCCCACCTTGCCTGTGCCCCAGAATACTAATACTTCTCTCCACTACGGTAGCTGCTTGCTTCATGGTATTTTGCCACACTATTGGAAAAACTTCCTTAAACTTCTATCATGTTTAAGTAAAGGCAGTGATTTAATTTATATCTCAGAACCATGAAGCAAATATGATAGTTAACATTGTAGTTCCATATATCTGAGCTATTTCATAGTATCCCAGTGAATCCAGTATTTCCCAAGCAACGTGTCTTTCTTCTAGAAGGTGAACTATCGCCGTCTGCTTTTTGCCTAAGTATTTGTAATCCCTGAAGGGAAAGGTACCAAGACCTTTGAGTCTTGAGCATCATCCTTGAGCATCAGTAGCTGAAGAAGAGTTAACATGTCTAAATATGTTTGTCCACAGTGCGTGTCTATATGTCTAGAGTACTTGTATGTACTTATGTGTAGAGTATCTAATATACAATGAATGGTACCTCCTGCAGAGTTTTCTGACATGGAGAATTGTCTAGGAATACCCTTAGCATTATTAGCTCTGCCACTGTTCCTGTTACAGGACTCACTAGTGTTGGCTCCAGAGCTTCTGGACATACTTATAGATAATCAGATGACAAAGGCACTTTTAAAGCTGTGGACCACTGTGTCTGCATCATTTATCTTGAAAAATAACTGAAGCAGTCTTTTGTGAGTACTAATCCCAGCCTGTCCTAGTGTAATGTTGTCAACCTTTGGGGAGAAGTCTAACAATGTGTCTTCCCTGAGGCCTCTGGAAGAATGCTGCATTCTCTGATCTGATGGGACTTTAGGATCTGGCCCATGACCAACCCCATTTCTCCCACAGTATTGAGTCCTAAAAATTGGAGGGTGGTCCTTTGCACAGCTCTTCTAAGCCTGTCGCCCAGTCACGGTACAGGGAGCTCCTGTCCCTCTCCTGTCCATGGTACTTTATCTTGTTCCTCCTGTACCTACTGTCACCCTACCTCAGTGTCCTGGAGTCTCGGAATTCCTCTCCATATCATAAAGCATTATCTATCATACATTAATACCTTAAAGGATGATTCTTAGTATTGAAAATATCAACAAGTTATCAAAACACTTTGACAATAGTCTTGTTGAAAAACTGACAATTGAAGTACCCCTTGTATAAAATCTGTGTGTATCTTGGGCTTCACCCCTACCTCACATGCTGGATTCTAAAAAGATTTACCAGGAACCCAGTTTTAAAAATTCTACTCAGAGTCCTTGTTTTATTGGTATATCATTAGCATTTCTGAAAATGCACTTCTAAAAGTATACATACTTTATCTAACTCTTAGCAATGTCTAATTAGGTCAACTGTTACTCATATATATTTCCATTATTCTGAATGAAATCAGCATGTGGGAGAGTCCTCTGGTAGAAATAGTTTATAGGTTATATGTAACTTTTTAAAATTGCGCTTAGATTGAGCCATTTTCTCATGCAACGATCTTGTGAAGTGTGTAAGGTGCTGTGTGCCCCTCTGTTTTTTTTCCCCCATATCCTGAAGGTAAGGACTATTTCCAAGGCAAATACAGTGTGAGGGAATTGATTCGGAAAGAGGAAAACCTGCTGGTTTTCAAGGCCCAGCTAGGGTTGTTATAATCTCCTTGGGAAATTGAGAGCAGGAAGGTACAAGGGTTCTTCACCTTCTGCCCCTTTAACATATAAAGAGCGAGGATGAAGGATCATGCTCTGAAATGAGGGAAGACCTTCCTGATACTCATCATCTGCCTTTTCTATTAGACATCAATTTTTCATTGTCTTCCCAAATAAGAGAGACCTTAGAGGAAGTTAGCTGGACATGAGATTTTAATTCATTGGTTTTGTTTTTCTATTAGTCATCAGTTAAGTCTTGCTTGACATCGTTTCTTAGTTCTGAGCATCTAAGTATTTGTAGTTAGGCTATTATGGATACGAGATTGTTTTCAGGTCAGCAGCCACCTTCCTGGTTGCAGCAGAAAATGATGCTGTTGTAGTTCAGATAGCAGCGCATTTCCCCTGTTCACACTAGAGCCAAAGCAGAATGGTAGCATCAGTTACACACAGACTGCTGTTCAGGAATGGTGATGCATCTGGGGGTCCGGGGCCTGGCGGCTCTTGCTTCAGAGCGTCTGTGATACTCAGACAGAAGCAGACCCGTCAGTTTCATAGACAGAGGACCTCTCTCGCTCAGAGCCCTTGCTTCGTTCACCCAGGCCAGGCTGCTGGTAAATTAGCAGAAGTCTCGCCACCCATTTGACATCTGCCGTCATCATGCCTTCCAGAGGACTTTATCAAGCCACATAAACCAGTCTCTGACATATTACAGAGGTACTTTGTCACTGCACTTCCTTTCAGACTCCTTTTCATCCTTCACACTTAACAGGACTGATATCTGAGGTCATTCTCATTCTGTATCTATAGTGGGCATCTTATAGCAGGTGGCTCATTGCATGTGGAGAGAATGTCAGTAAATACTTGAATCTGCATGGCAGTTTGCTGACTTGTATGCCAGAGCAAGGAGCAAGGACTACAGCACGTTACTTGCACATACAGTAGGTTTCCTTAGGTCTTGTGGGCATATCCTTTGTAATTTATATGTATATCTGTTGTATTGAAGCATTTGGGGAAATACTTGTATAGAAAGTATGTCATATGTCAAAGGAAATGCTTTCTGTCACCTGCCAATGTTGTATTTGTGGGTATTTATAGTTGTATGTGTGTATGTATGTGCATCAATGTGTAGACTGTTTATCAGTATATGGTGTGTGTATATATATATATATATTGTTGAAATTATTTTTGTCTTTTAACAACCAGTATAATATGAAAAGAAAGTTTAAAAACCTCATGATTATATAGTCAGTTGTTGAAAGTTCATATAGTGGTGTCATTTTATTAAACTTAAATTCAAATGATATTTTGATTAAATTTTTTAGTAAGACTTTACACTAGAAAATTCCATCTTTAAGCTTTGAATTACCAGGGCAAAAAAAAAAATGACTTTAAACTAAACTTGTGACTCTATTGAATTGTACAGTGTGCAATACAGTGAGAACTCATTATAATGTGGGAAATACAGAAGACGTTGAGGGGTAGGTCAGCCTGGGCAGCCTTAGCAACTTTAGTATTAAGAGCACTTAAGATTAACTTTGAGCTGATAACTTTGGGCTTATTACAAAAGGTGATGCTTTCAGGCTCACGTTCTTTATTGTTGTAATTAGTCCAGAAAACCACATAGCTTTCTGAAGAACTAAGTAAGTACCCAGTGTATCTCTCATGTACTGGTGTATATTTTAGAGTAGATCACTCTCCTGGTGCCGTATCTCTGCCCTCTTTGATATAAAAGAATATCACAGATACTGAAGTCTATCAGGGCATCCCAAGATCGGGTACTGTACTCCAGGTTCACAGTTGCACAAATTAACAGCTAGTATTGTAGGTAAACGGACTTTAGGAACAGGTTAGACTTTATTTAATATTTTTATACTTCGGTTTCTTTTTCCTGACTCTCCCCAAAGAAGAGCCACTGGCCTTAGTTGTTTAATGTTATTGCTTATATTATAAAGTGTAAATAGTAACTAAAATTTTATTAGCCAGCATGTTTAGTATATTTAAAGCAGCGACTGAGTGTGTTTGAGTGTGTGGTTGGGTGCAGTATCTGCTTGAACACACTGCCTCATGTCTCCTTGTCCGAGTCAGAGAACTGGAAGTGTGGGATCTCAGACTCCGCTTCGGCTCCAGGCTGCCGTCCTGTCTTGGCAGTTACACTTGAGTTTAGTTTTTAGTAACTCCTCAGTCTCAAACTATTTTTTATAAATTATATTTCCCAATTTGGTTTGATGTGTGTGGTGGGCTGGCTCTGTGGATAATCAGGGCTTCTGCAAGAATATTTCCTTCTAAGAATGACTTGGAATTTGCAGAAAACAGCCATTGATTCAGAAGCTGAGTAGTAGAACTAAGGTATATTTTAGGTCATAGCTACTTGAAAAGTTTTAATTTTAATATGAAGCCATGAAAGTTGTAAAGCCAAGAAATCATTTGACATGGATAATAATATTCACACTAGAGAGTATATATGCACATTGAATTATTATGTCGTTAGGATACTTTTTTAAGCTTTAGGAATAAGAGTAATTAGACCAAATTAAAGTGCAGGGGTGAGTTGGCTGTTTTCCACATGGGGTAGTCATGTATTATTAAATCTTCTCCTAAGAGACCCAAAACTGATTAACTGTTCCCTTAGGTGTTTAAGGAGAAAATTGAAAATTGATAGGCCTAGAACCTCATCTGTGTACACACACACAAAGGGGGGAGGGTGGAAGAGGAGAGAGAGATATTTAAGCTATACAAATATATTTCCTTAAGACACAGAGGGCCAGAGTATTCTAGGGGTGATGAATGGAGCCAGTGGAAACTGTATTACAGATGTGTTCCAAGAACCAAGGGAAATAATGGAGCGTGGTGTCTAAATCTTGAGATGGGACAGACACTGTGTCCTTCTAGTGGATACCAACTTGAAGGAATTCTTGTGACCTATAGGCAGTGACTCCAGAATCCCCAGTTAGCACTCTTCAAACCATTCCTTCCAGAGGAGAATGTAAACAGAGAAGCCATATTACTTTCAGAGCCCAAGCTGTGCTTTGCCTGCCATGGCTTCTCAGACGTAGGAGAAAGAGATTGCACTGGACTGTGCTAAATGGCTGAGCACTTGTCCACAGGCCAGGCTCTTCAGGATGAAAATAGGCAGGAACCCAAGTACGATGCACTTTTGCAGGGGAGAGTTCAGCTCTAACTGGTGGTGGTGTGAAAATAAGCACCTTGACTTCAATTTGGTGAATGGAGAGAACTTTGGAGTTTCACTTAGAGTTTCCCCATTGGTCTGTATCAGTCTTTGAACACACCCCCGAGGCCCAGCCTCAAGGCTCAATGAAGGATCACAGCAGGTATGAGGCTCACTGTTCTGAGTCCTTAGCCCAGGGCAGTGGAGAGCAGGGCGGTCTTCCCTCTCTGAAGCTTCTCCTTGGCCTTCTTCTCCACTTGGGCTTCTGCTCAGCAGCAGGTATATTCTGGGTTCCAGGTTCATTAGGAATCCAGACATCCCAGTGGCTTGACCCTGTTTAGGCAAGATATCAGCTCTGAGGGTGACCTAGTCACAGAGGAAGACAAGTATGACAAGATCCACAGTTTGACACAAAACTGTGTTTTGTCTTTTCAAGACACAAATGGGCACGTTGAGTTCTGGTCACTGTCAGAGGATATCTTTCCCTTTGCTCCCAAATTTCCAGAAATGGATGTTTTCATTTCTGTGAGAAGGGTCAAGAAGCATAAAGTTGCTCAACAATGCTTGGTTCCCTTGAGAGTCGTTGAGCAAAGGCCAACATGCCTCCCTGCTTTCTCTTCTACCTCACGTTTTTGGAATTAATTCGGGAACAGAAATTTACACAAGAACCCGTGTTGTCAGCCCTGGTTACTGTGGGATGCACATGGGGTGACAGTCTGTATCTTTTAAGAAAAACAGGAACTGGGCTTTGACAGTCTACTGACCAGTTTATATCTACAGTGGCTCCAAATGCTTAGCAATGTATAACATTCCTTTACCTTCAAAGTTTTCTCCACCGGTCACTTCAGCGTCACCACAGTTCCAGTGTCATAAGCCCCTGCAAATTGTGAACATAATTAGTGTCAAAATAGCACCCCCTTGTCAGTGGCCAAACCGTCAGCTGTAGCAGACCTGGGAAAGCTAGTAGTACCACACCATGTACTGAAAACCTGTTCCTTATCACGCACCAGACTCAAGAAATGCCATCTCCCAATGGTGGCATTCAAAGTGGTAATCGTTTGAATGGAACAGTAATTATGTGGATATTGTTAAAGTGTTTAAAGAATATTTTGAAAATTAAGTTTACATTTTACAATTGCTTTATTTTTATTGAAATAATTGTATATAGATATTACCCTATTTCGCTGTTATTAAAGTAAACCTTGACCTTGAAGACAATTGGGTCAGCTGATATGTATAGATGATGTGATGTAGACAGTACCTTTCTCTACTGTGTAAATGGTCATGAATATAACCGTCCCTGTGTTTTTATAAGTTGAGGGTATTTTGTTGTTTTACGATGACAAAATTTATTGCATTTGAAATGATTTTTATGTAATAGAAATCATGCAAACAGTGAAGGATTATAATATGGTATATGTAAATGTATAAACTTTAGAAAGAAATAAATACAACAAATTTCAATCATTTTGGGAGAATTTTGTATTTTCTTATCTATTCAAGTTGAATAATAACTTTAATAGTAAATAGTGCTACACTTGTACCTTTCCATAAGAAGACAAGCATGGGCATTAGGGACATTGCTCTGCAAGCATGGGCATTGGGGACATTGTACTGTAAGAATACTTAGAGTATAAGCATGAGAAACTTGAGATCCTTGTACTTGGGTAAAATACTGGTTAGATCCCAGTACCCAGTGCTAATGTGGTCTGAGTCGAGAATATTACTGGGAGGTCTTGGCTACTAGCCTAAAACTGTGGTTAGCGAGAGACTCTGTCTCAAAGAAATGAGGTGGAGAGAAATCAAGCAGAGTATTTAACATCTATCTCTGACGTCTATGTGTGGACAAAGGCACATATGTCTGCAGGTACACACAGCCAATCATAGCAGAACACATCTACAACCCAAGCATTGAGGAGGCAGAGGAGGCACATCTGCATGAGGAGGCAGAGGTAGGCACATCTGCATGAGGAGGCAGAGGTAGGCACATCTGCATGAGGAGGAAGAGGTAGGCACATCTGCATGAGCAGGCATAGGTAGGCACATCTGCATGAGGAGGCAGAGGTAGGCACATCTGCATGAGGAGGCAGAGGAGGCACATCTGCACGAGGAGGCAGAGGTAGGCACATCTGCACGAGGAGGCAGAGGTAGGCACATCTGCACGAGGAGGCAGAGGTAGGCACATCTGCACGAGGAGGCAGAGGTAGGCACATCTGCACGAGGAGGCAGAGGTAGGCACATCTGCACGAGGAGGCAGAGGTAGGCACATCTGCATGAGGAGGCAGAGGTAGGCACATCTGCATGAGGAGGCAGAGGTAGGCACATCTGCATGAGGAGGCAGAGGTAGGCACATCTGCATGAGGAGGCAGAGGTAGGCACATCTGCATGGTTCACTGATTAGCCAGACTAGCCAGCCAAGTTATTGAGATTTCAGGCTCAGTGAGAGGACCATTTCAGGAAGGAAAGTGGAAAGCAACTCTGGAAGAAATAGGTGTAGACCTTTGACCTACACACACACACACACACACACACACACACACACACATCAAATAAACAATAAAATGATAATAGTAATACATACAAGATGGAAGAACTCCAAGATAAGAAGACTTGACATTGGAAGTTCAGTGAGGTGGTATTCACTCAAATAGCTGACCTTAATTAGCCTCCATGAATGTCTATGAAAATTGGTGTCAGGACAAAGAGGTAACTAGATATGTTAAAGACCTAGCCGCCTGTTGTCTCAGTGGGGAGCTTAGAGCAGGAGGGGAGGAATTAGCTTCTTGAGGCAAATTCAAGACTTGTTCGTGCCCTCCCAGTGATGGCTTGTCAAAGCAAGTGCCCCCTGAGGTTGATCTGCCCTAAAATGCAGATGCTCATCTCTACACTGTTGCTCCTCTGTGGCTACCATGCACCTTTGTGGTTCCTAAGAAAGCCTGGTGTTAAAACTGAGGAATACTGATGTAGAGAATGCGATTCCACCTCAACTTCTGCATGTTTGTAACAATGTCACAGCAGGTGGTATGGACTTTCTGAAATGATATGACATGTTGAAATGAACAAAAGCACCTTGGAGAGGTCAAGCCTTGAATGATGTGCATCTACAGAAAGAAAGTGTTGTGGGAGATATGGAGGGGGCTGAGCCTCTGCATGCCCAGGCTTCTATTTCATGTCCTTATTTGGAGGATGAAGCTCAGATGCAAGTCTCTCCTTCCTGGCTGTCCTCCTGTGGCAGTTCTGTGTGTGTGTTGCCATAATCTCTGTGCTGCACAGCTAATAACAGGAGAACAGTGGAGGCTAGATCATTCTAAGAACACTCCTAAGAGGAAACTAAAACCCATGTCTAATTGATACACTATAAAGAACAAGTACAAGTTCTGTTGCATCCATACATTAATTCTTTGAAATGGGGTCAGAACAGACACCCAGAGGGAGAACTGAATCACTGTCAAATCATATGGAAAAGCTTGTCAACCAAAAGCAAAGTCTGGTTAGGAACAAAGAAAACAACATATATTTGAAATTTATTGACTGAAATCCAGGAAAACATGGAGTCAAGCAGCCTTGAAATTTTGCTTCCAGGTTTTATAATATGGTAGCTGTATTTGGAGTTTTAAACCACAAAAGGCTTTGAAGTTTTGGCCAGTACTGGGAAAATGTTAAGCTATGTTGTTAACTAAAGTATTGGAGTTGGTTTTAGTCTCTAGAAAGTATGGGGAAGGATGACATGTTAAGTATATACTAAAGGCTAGTTTACATGTGGGCATGTGCATGTGCATATCTATAGGTCAGATCAAAGGTGTTCCCACAAAACTTTCTGCAATCTGATTAACAAGGCTTCCCAGCTATTCCTTGCCGTAATGCTACTCCATTTTGCTTTTCTTCCTTGACAGTGATAAGCAAGAAGAAATATTAGAGGAGAATATATAAAAGCCTATGTCTAAGGGATGGCTCAGTCAGTAAAGCACTTGCCTCACAAACAGGGGGAGCTGAGTTCAAGTCCTCAGAACCATGTATGGATTGAATGGGGAATGTCCTCTAGAGGCTAGGCACACTTGATCCTGAGTTCATGGTAATGTTTCAGGAAGTTTAAGAGATGCAGCTTTATTGGAGGAAGAACATCATGAGGGTGCAGAGCAGGCTTTGAGAGTATGTAGCCTCACCCTGCTTCCAGCTTGTACTTGTCCAGCAGCCATGGGTGAACTGGGTTACCTGAAAGAGGGCTGGAAATGAAAAAGAATGGGGTGTGAGGGAAGGATGAAGCCAAGACAGAAGTTTCTGATCAATGCTCCAAGTTTATTAGTCAGCACTGCATTTATATAAGCAAAGCCCACAGACCCCATTCTTTGTTTCAGCTGGATTGAGTTGCAAAACAAGCTCAGCAGGCAGTTTGCTCCTGTAGGAAATTGACTCCACCTGGGTCATTAAGGTCCAACTGTGGCAAACACTTAAGGTCTATTTAGTCTGTTCAAGACTGTCAGGAAGGGCACAATTCTCCTTTTTGTTTTTTAAAGATGAGCTGAATGGGGGCACAAGATTTACTTGTTTTCCATAATCCCATCTAGGGTATAGAGTGACTAGGTGGCCGTGCCTGTCTTAGGTCCATGTCTATATTGCTCCTTCTTAACCATTGTGGACAACAAACATAGCTTTTTGATGTATGTATCTGTCTTAGGTTGATAGGAGCTCAAGAACACTTGTTACCCATCCCTGGACACCAGCTGTCAAAAGCTCTTCCCATTCAGAAGAAAGCCAGGAAGGACATATGAATATGCGCTCAATGCATTTCTTCATAACCATGAATAACTGCCATGGTGAATAGCTGAGCTTGCTGAAAGTGATCCTATGTGAAGGCAGCCAACCTGCTTAAGATACAAGGTCAAAAGTTAAAAGCAATAAGATTATAATTAGAAATTAAAGTTGTCTGCATGGATGTCCCAGGTATTTAATTCAGTTGCTAATTGGCAAAGATCAAACACAAAGTCTGACCACCAGGTATATGAGGGGTTAGATTTTTTTTTAAAAAAATCCTGAGCCTGTGATCAAACTGCAAACTGCAGTCAATGGAATACTGGCAGTTTAACTATAATTTTTAAGTTTCTCTTGTAACACCTGAGCACAACCACAACTTTAGAAAGCAAAAATTCAACCTTTAACAAATAATCCAGACAATAAGCAGAGAGGAAAGAAAACTTTAACCTAACCTCCAGTAGGAGCCAGAGAAGAAGCAGGACATCTCCTGATTTCCTCCTGTCCCTAGGAGAGCTCTGAAATAGCTTATATCCACACATGTGGTTTGCTAACACATCCCAGACAGAGGACAACTGCCCCTCTGAAACCCATTCTCTCTCTCCCTCTCATGTCATTTGTGTATTTACCATTTCTACCTCTGGGAACCATGCACAATGCAAATCTACTTAAGAATTTAACATATGTGTTTTTAAACCCTGCTCCTCTCCCCTGATGCAGCTCTTTTTGGCTGTGGACAAATGCCCACATAGAATTCCTCTGTCCCATATCAACCCCTAGGTGAGATCTGTGTTGGGTCAACACTGTCTCAACCTAGCTAGTATCCTCTCTTTATGCACCTTCTGCAATAACAGCTCCCAAATAATATATATATATATATATATACATATATATACATACACATATGTATCAATTTTATTTATATGTATATATGTATATGTATGTATGTATGTGTATACATACACATATATATGTATATATATACATACACATATATGTATATATACATATAAATAAAATTGATGGCTAGTGCTAGAATTGATGCTGCTCGTTGCTAATCACCATGCAGGATACTGTTACTTTTTCTATTTTCTGTGGAGTTCCACCCAAGACAGTGTTTCTCCATGGGTCTCCCCATTTTCATGCTGCACATTCTGGCGCCACTTGTAGCTATCCAGCAGCCGTGATGAATTGGGTTACCTAAAAGTGGGTCCAGATTGAATTGCAAAGCAAGCTCAGCAGGCAGTCTGCTCCTGTAGGAAATTGACTCCACCTGGGTCATTAAGGTCCAACTGTGGCAAACACTTTAGGTCTATTTGGCCTGCTCAAGGCTGTCAGGAAGGGCATGCTAGCTTGTTCTCTCTGCTTTTGACTTTTGATGGAAATTTGAACTCTGAGCTTCCGGTTCCTGCCACTATGCCTGGGGTTGCTGTCATGCCTCCCTGCTTGGTACACTCTTGTTCCTATGGAAGCATAAGCCAAAATAAGTTCGTAAGTGGCTTTTGGTGATGGTGTTTTATCATATCAATTGGAAAGTATCAATACAGCATGGAAATGTACCTGTATCTGTGATCCCAGCATTGCAATGGCAGAAACAAGTGGATTCCTGAAGCTTGATTGATAGCCTCTTTATCCTAATTGGCATGCTCCAGATCAATAAAAGATAGCATAGCAGGGAAATTGATGGTGTTCTTGAACGTAGTCACCCATCCTCTCTGTGCACCCCCACACATATGTGCACTCACAGGAAAGTAGACATACACACATATAGATGCTGGCATACATAAAGTATTGTGTTTTCTATGCTATAGGCTGGCAAACTTGAATCTCACTCTGAGCATATCCTTACACAGAAAGCAGGCAGCAATTATTAGAAGTCAGTGTGTTCTTCAAAGAAGAAATTAGACTCTATTTTCTATTCCATAAGGCTCATAGATTAGACATATGTAGTAAATGCAACATCAGGGTTTCAAGAGAGTTAACATGGTATTTAATGAAACACACCGGGGTGAAGTGAGAAGTACAATCCACACTCACACTGTTGGTGGGCATGCAGCCATTTAAACAGCACTAATTAAAGGATCCAGGACACGTTGGAGATGTATCTTAGTGTCCCGCCATGAAGCTTGCCTTTGGCCCCATCTGTTCAACATTTTAATTAATAACTTGGCAGAAACTACAGGGCAAGTTTATGAAAGGGGGGTATGTCATAAAGCTGAGACAAAACGATTATACTAAATGACAGAATCAGGATTCAAACGGAACTCATCAGGCAAAGAAATGGGTCAGATTAACAATGCAATGTGGAAGAGCTGGAAGTGACTTACTCTTGGTTTAAAAACACAAATACACAGGGGCAAGGTAGGACATTGAGTTGCATAGGATAGTGACTACACAGGGCAAATGTTTCCAACTGCCAGCAGCAGAAAACTCAATGATGCTGCCACCAAAACTATTTGGGTTGCATTTATGATCTTGGTTTCTAGAGTAGAGAAGGTGAGTCTGATGCTGTTGGCACCAGCAAGGATAAACGGAGGGGTCAACTGTCTACAACACATTCACATGGCAGAATGTGCGACAGTGGTAGCTAGACATCAAGCTGTGAGCCAGGACATGAGAGAGAAGAGAAGGAAGTAAATTGTCAGTGGTCAGTCCATGACAGTTGAGACCAGGCTGGCTTAAATGTTGAAATGAGCTAGGAAGCATCAGGCCACTCCAGCCAGGGAAACAGGTAGGGTAACTGCAAATCTTCAAATCTCTCTCCACTGCCCCAATCTAATGCCCCAGTCTCAGCTTCAGGCTCTGCAGCAGACCATCTGCAGCAGCCTCCCTTCCTCTCCACTCCCTTCAGCAGTAGGATATACAGAACTTCCCCTACCAACTCCCTTCCCACCACTTATTGCTGTATCCTAGCCCCAAATCCACAACCATTCCCTAAGACCCTTGGTCCAAGTACGCCAGTGAAGCACTTGGGTTAACTGTAGATCTTGAACTTTCCCTTCTTTCCTCCAAGTTCAATGGCCCAGTGTCATCCCCAGGTCTGTATCAGACTACCTACCTCAGCTTCCTCACACTTTCTTCCCCGATTCCCAGGAGAATGAGCAGATAGAACACCCTACTTTCCTCCCCACCTTGTATCCCCTCAACATTCTCTCCTAACCCATCATTATTCCACAAACCTACAAACACATGCTACCTGGAACCCCCAGTATACACATCTGTCAGGATCCAAGAAGAGTTGCCTACCAGGCAGCACACAGCCACCACACTCTTCTAAGAACCATAGTGGGCAAAAGAACTAAGGAAAAAACAGTCAGTCAACAAACACAAAACCAGTTTTCATCACCTAGAATTAAAATCTTTCCAAATCCAGATGCCTAGACCTCAGCATAAAACAACCCACTCAATAATATCCAGGACAGGGCTGGAGAGGTGGCTCAGTGGTAAGAGCACCAACTGCTCTTCCAGAGGTCCTGAGTTCAATTCCCACCAACCGCATTGTGGCTCACAACCATCTGTAATGGGATCTGATGCACTCTTCTGGTGTGTGTCTGAAGACAGCAACAGTGTGCTCATATAAATAAAATAAATCTTTAAAAAAATAATATCCAGGACATTATGTCTTCACTAGATCACAGTCACCCTACAACAGAAGGCCCTGAGAATTGCAACATAACTGAAGCACAAGATAAGCACCTTAAAATAACCTTTATGAGTATGATAGAGGTCTTTACAGAATAAATGAATGAAACCATTAAAGAAATCTATGAAAACACAAACCACAGAAGAGAATAAATATAACAGTTCAAGACCTGAATGTGGAAAAAAATCAATAAAGAACACACATAGTGAAGGAATTCTGGAAATGAAAAAATAAAGACCTCTAATAGTAACCTCAGAACACAAGAATAATAAAAGATGGAAGAGGATATCTTAGTAATTCAAGAAAAGATAGAAGAAATGGATACCTCAATCAAATGAAATGTTAAATGCAAAAAAAAAAAAAAAAAAAAAAAAGTCCTGTCACAAAAACCCCAGGAAATCTGGGACACACTGTAAAGACCAAATCTAAGAATAGTAGGACTGGAGAAAAGAGGAAACCAAGGTCAAAGGCACAAAGTCATAGAAGAAAATCCCCTTAACCTAAAGCAGGAGATGCTTATAAAGATACAAGGAGCATACAGAACACCAAATAGACTAGACCAGCCAAAAAAGAAAGTCCTGTTGCCACAAAATAAAACAGTAAATGTACAGAACAAAGAAAGCTTCAAGGGAAAAAGACCAAGTAACATATAAAGGCAGACCTAATAGAGTAATACCTGCCTTTTCAATGAAGATTCTAAAAGTGCAAAGAGCCTGAACATGTTTCATGGACTCTAAGAGATCATATATGGCAGCCTAGACTATTGTACCTAGCAAAACTTTTTATCACAATAGATGGAGAAAATAAGACTTTCAATGATAAAACCAAATTTATCAGTATCTGTCTACAAACTCGACACTGCAGAAAGCACTAGGAGAATTCCAACCTAAAGGTTAACCACCCACCAAATAGGGAATCCAGACTAGCATATCAAAAGAGAAACACACCTACACACACACACACACACACACACACACACACACACACACACTCATGTCCATAATAAAAAGACACAGATTAATAGTATGGATGCAAAACAGGGTCCCTCATTCATCTCTACTTAAAAGTCACACCTTAACATCAAGGAGCGGCATCACTTCAGGGAAGAAAGGATGGAAAAATCTTTTTAAGAAAATGGACATCATAATCAATATGATATAGTCCTTTTAATATCATAAATATAGAGTAAAAACCAAAAGATACCAGAGGACCCTACATATTCATCAAAAGAAAAAAAATCTAACAAAGGGACACTGAAATTCTTAACAACTGTGTACTAAACACTAGGGCACCCAAGTTTGTAAAAGAAAGACTACTACAGACTAAATCACATATTGATTGTCATATACTGACAGTGGGAGATTTCAATACTCCACTTTCCCACTCTCACCAAGAGACAGACCATCCACACAAAAAACAGAAGGAGAAATAGGGGGAGCTAACTGAGGTCATAAACCAAATGGACCTAACAGATATTTACAAAACATTTCACCATTTTGTCATGGAACTTTCTTCAAAATTGACCACAGACTAGAAAACAACACAAGTCTCAAAAGATACAAGAAATTGATATTCCTTTCTGCATCCTATCTGACCAACAGAGATTAAAACTGGATGCCAACAACAGAAATAACAAAGCTCAGGAGTTGAAGAAAACTACTGAATGAAAAATGGGACAAGACAGATATTAGGAAAAAAAATAAAGACTTTCTAAAACTGAATGAAAATGTATCCACCAATTATCCAAACTTATGGTACACAATCAAAATAATTCTAAGAGGGGGGTTTATAGCACTCAGTGCAAACATAAAAATATTGCAGAGATCACACACTAGTAACTTAACAGCACACCTGAAATCTCTAGAACAAAAAGAAAAACAATTACATCCCAATGGAGTAGACAGCAAGAAATAATACAACTCAGGTTGAAAGCCTTAAAATAGAAATAAATATACAAAACCAATACACAAAATTAATGAAACAAAGAAATGATTCTCTGAGAAAAATCAATGACTGACAAACCCTTATTCAAATTAACTAAAGGGCACAGAAACGATATCCAAATTAACAAAATTAGAAATAAAAGGGGGGCGTAACAGACACTGAGGAAATCCGGAGTATCAGAAGGGCATACTTTTAAAACCTGTGCTCTACCAAATTGGAAAATCTAAAAGGAATTGATAACTTGCTCGATTCTTACCACTTAAAAACATTAAATTGAGACAGATACTCAAATTTAAAAGACTTATAACCTCCAGTAATATAGATGCTGTAATCAAAAGTCTCCCAACCAAAAAAAGTCTGGGGCAAGATGATTTTAGCAAAGAATTCTACCAGAATTTCAAAGAAGAATTAATGCCTATACTCTTGAAATAAACAGGAAAATAAACAGGAAAAACACTGTCCATTTTATGAGGCCACAGTTATCTTGATATCCCAATCACACAAAAGCTCAACATAGGAAGAGAATTGCACACCAAGTTTCCCTAAGACCATAAATGCAAAAATGCTCAATATATATTTGCAAACAGAATCTAAGAACATATCACAAAAGGTCATCCACTATGATCAAGTAAGTTTCATCCCAAAGATGAGGGGTGTCACAATATATGTAAATCAAGAAATTTAATTCACCATATAAACAAACTGAAAGAAAAATCTACATGATCATCTTATTAGATGCAGAAAGTGTCTTTGGAAAAAATATAACACTTCTTCATGATAAAACCTTGGAGTGTTTAGGGATACAGGAATATACCTCAACATAAGAAAGGCAGTTTACAGCAAGCATATAGACAACAACTTAAATGTAGAGAATTTCAAAGCAATTATACTAACATCAGGAACAAGTCAAGGTTATCTACTCTCCCAATATCTATTTAATATAGTACTTGAAGGTTTTGCTAGAGCAAAAGGCACTTGAAGGAGACGAATGGGATACAAAATGGAAAGGAAGAATAAATCAATAAGTTCCCCTAAAAATTCCAGCCAGAAACTCCTTCAGCTGATAAATACTTTCAGCAATGTGGCTGGATACAAAAGTAACTCAGAAAAATTAGTAGTCCTTCTATATAGAAGTGACAAATGGATTGGGAAAGAAATCAAGGAAACAATATTTTTCACAATAGCCTCAAATAATGTAAAATATCATGGGGTAACTTTAACCAACCAAGTAAAAGACTTGTATGCCAAAAATTTCAAGTCACTGAAGAAACCAAGGACATCGGATGGAAAGAACTCCCATGCTCATGGATCAGTAGGATTAACATAGTAAAACTCACCATCCTACCAAAAAGAATTCTACAGATGTAATGCAATCCCCAGTAAAATGTTAGCACAGTTCTGCACAGATCCTGGAAGGAAATTTTTCAGTTTTATATGGCAATGCAAAAAATCCCACAATAGCCAAAATAATCCTGATGAATAAAAGAACTGATGGAGGTATCATCATCCCTGACTTAAAAGTGTACTACAGACATATAATAATAAACACAGCATTGTATTGACATAAAAACAAATACACTGATCATGGGTTTAAATTGAAAACCCAGACATAAATCTACATACCTATAAAAACCAGATTTTTTTAAAGAAAGAAATGAGAAATACATGATGGGAAAAAGGCAACATATTCAGCAAATGGTTTTTGTCAAAGTGGATGGATGGATGTAGAAGAATCCAAATAAATCCATACTTATCACCCTGCACAAAACTAGACTTCAAATGGATCACATCTTAACATAACATCAGATATGCTGAACCTAATATAGATAATAAAAAACCCAGTATACCCAAAACTATTCTCAACAATAAGAGAACTTCTGGGTGAATCACTATCCCTGACCTCAATCTCTACTATGGAGCAATAGTGATAAAAACCATATGGTACTGGTATAGAAACAAGCATATAGATCAATGAAGTAGAATTGAAGAATGTGAACCACACACCTATAGTTACTTGATCTTTCACAAAGAAGCTAAAACCATCCAGTGGAAAAGACAACATATTCAATAAATGGTGCTAGCTTAAGTGGTGGACGGCATGTAGAAGAATGCAAATTGACCCACTCTTATCTCCTTGTTCAAAGCTCAAGTCCAAGTGGATCAAAAACCTTCGCACAAAACTAGGTACATTGAATCTATTAGAAGAGAAATTGGGAAAGACCTTTGAACACATTGCCACAGGGGAAAACTTCCTGAACAGAAAACCAATGGCTTAGGCTCTAAGATCAACTATTGACAAATGGTATCTCATAAAATTGAAAAGCTTCTGTAAGGCAAAGGACACTGTCAATAGAAAAAAAAAACCCTGCAATTCTTTCTAACATAAGAGAATCGAGTGAACCATTTGAGTTTTCAGCTTTCCCCCCCTCAAACTTTTCCAAAATGGAATACATAAAAACTACAAAGCAAAGCCAGAAAGCCCCCATCCTGGAGCAAGGTGGAATCCACCATGCAACAGGAGTTGTTATTTTGCCAACCTCCTTAAACAGCATCACCAACCCATCAAAACTTGCTGATTACATTAGAAGTGAAGTTACCCATCGTGCCTTACTTTGAGCACTACTTGTAGGCTTAGATTTATTTAAAAATTAGGGTTTTAAAATGATTCAACCTCCCCTTTCACCCACTGACTATTCAAAGCATGGGGAAAAGGTTAATAAGAAAAGGGAATTGTGGACCTATTAAGAACTAGTTCCTTAGAGGTGATTCCACTCTTCATTGTCAGGATAGCAGTAGTACCATTCAATAACAAACACCAAACACAAATCAGTAGCAATAGCATGATCCAACAGAAACAGTAAGCCTCCCTGAATTGGCAGGAGTCGGTGGAAGCAGCCAGTATCAGCCGAAATACCATGAGAAGTTCTTTGATGCATTTTTTTTCCTCTATGAAATGAGGACCAGCTAAGGCCAGTGAAGATCAGCAAAGAAGCAAAGCATTTCACAGCAGAGCAACTCAAGACCATCTTCTCCCTGTTTGTGGGGTTTCATTCATGCTTTCTTCTATCACACGCCCTTTCAAGAGTCTGATTTCAGCAAAACGTCACCTGCCCTCTCACAAGACAGCTTCCAGAAAACAATCATGTGACACAACTTAGCTGTTAAAGAAACCAGAAATTTCCACTTTAGTCTGGAGGCCTGTTACAAGATATCCCTAACCCAGAAAGACAAATATGGTATTTATTCACTTATATGTGAATATTAGCTATTAATCCAATGAAAACAAAGATACAATCTGTAAAACAACAGAATAATGCATGGAGTAAGGGAGGGGAAGGCACAGATATAGTCCCTACAGGGACATAGAATAATCATGGATGGATGGGTGTGAGGCACTGGAAGAGAGGGATCAGGTGGAGAAGAGGAGGGGAGATGGGGACAAGGGAGGGAATGCAGGGAGAGAGAGCTAAAATTAAGGACCATTGGAGGAGTAGTGTAAAATTGTAATACAGTAGAAGTTTTCTGAAATATACGTATAAGAAGGCGAATGACATCGCCAAGTAATGGAGAAAGAAGACAGAGTCCTAACTGGCCATCTTTTGTCACTCAGTGAAGCTTGCAGTCCCAGATTGGGTTACGTCTAACTGAGGTTTGGACCAAAGTGCTTGAATGGGAATCCCCAGACAACCAAACATGTTGCCAACATCTCCTCAAACAGGGTAAGATGCCGTTGCTGAAGACCATATCTATACAACTCACTGAACACAGAGAAGTCTATCATGCTGCAATATAGAGCTTTCACCCGCATCGTTGGGATAGGAAGAAACACTACAGGCTACCAAAGGGGAAATGGAAAGACAACCCAGCCACAAATGCTCTCATCTACAATGGTATCCTGCCTGAAAGGTATGCTGATGCGATCGTGGCACAAAGCTCTCGTGGGGGTAGCCAGTCCATATCTGATTTGACTGAAGGCCTACTCCATGAAAGGAAGCCCATAACTGACATGCTTGGGTGACCCAAAAAAATATGACAAAACAAAAAGTAACATGTTGAAATTGAGCAAAACAAACAAACAAACAAACAGAAGGAAAAGGCCAAGAAAAGACAAGAATCAAAAACACTCAGAAATCCCATAGAAACACTGAACTGGAAGCCATAATGTTTATGCAGAGGATCTGGTGAGGACTTAGGTGTCTTGGGCATTGTAGTCCACCCAAGTACTTGCTGGGCGGGTTCTTACAGGATGCGGGGAGAGGAAGTTGAACTTGTGGGTTTGACCAGGTACTATGTGACCTTCCTCAGGTAGAGGGTGTGAGGGTTGGGCTCCTCAGATAAGGTCAGGCAGAGAAGAGGAAGCCCTGCTGGAAAATGGAGCCCTCCAATCTGCTGAGCTCAGAGGACCCATCCAAACAGGGTAGACTGCGACCTTGAATAGCAGGCTTTCCTCATACATTATATGAAACAAAATATCTATTTTAAATAAAACAAACAAAACGAACATTATACTGGTTTAGTGAAAGGGAAGCAGTAGGCTCTCTTTTAGGGTCTATGGTCTCATCGTCCATAGTTTGTATTCATCTTTGATGGATGAATATCTCAAAGAACATTTTAAATCAATTTTTCTTCCTTCCTTCCTTCCTTCTTTCCTTCCTTCCTTCCTCCCTCCCTCCCTCCCTCCCTCCCTCCCTCCCTCCCTCTCTCTCTCTCTCTCTCTCTCTCTTTCCTTTTGTAGACAGGATTCTCTGTGTAGCCCTGGCTGTCCTGGAACTCACTCTGTAGTCCAACATGGCCGTGAACTCAGGCAACTGCCTACCTCTGCCTCTCCCAGTGCTGGGAATAAAGCCATGGACATCCATTGCCTGGCTAAAACAAGCTCTATATGATTTATTGTAAAAAGTACTGCTAAAATGCATCTTGTTGGTGAAAGAAATAAAAACAGTCATGTACCAAGTGAAGGAACATAGCAAAGACTGGCAAGTGACGTAAGAAAGAAGGGGAAATTCTCCGATATGCAAGGCCATTCACAAGACACGGGCATGGAGAAGTGCCCCGTGGCTCCAGGCTTCCACTTGGCAGACATTCATGACTTGTGAGACGTTAAATCCTCACTGGAGGGTTTAACACCTCAGTCCCTTCGCTTTCGCTTATTTCATTGATTGGGTGCTTTTTATTGGTGTTCTTTCCCCCCCCCCCGATTTAGTTGGGGTTTGTTTCGTTTCTTCTTCTTCTTTTTCTTCTTCTTCTTCTTCTTCTTCTTCTTCTTCTTCTTCTTCTTCTTCTTCTTCTTCTTCTCCTCCTCCTCCTCCTCCTCCCCCTCCTCCTCCTCCTTCTCCTCCTCCTCCTCCTCCTCCTTCACCTCCTCATCCTCCTTTTCCTCCTTCTCCTTCTCCTCCTTCTCCTCCTCCTCCTTCCTCCTCTTCCTCTTCTTCCTTCCTTCCCCCCTTCCTTCCTTCCTTCTCCTTCTCTTCCTCCTCCTCTTCCTCCTCCTCCTTCTGCTGTTGCTATATTTTGTTTAGATAGGATTTCACTTTGTAGACATGGGTGACCTGGAACTTACTTTGTAGGCCAGGCTGGCTCAGACTTACAGAGAGATGATGGCTCTGCCTCCTGAGCACTGGGATTAAAGACATGTGCCAGCACAACTGTTTTGAACTGTAGAAGCAAGAGCTCTTAGCACTGCCTTTTCCTACTCCGTGAAAAGCAGTAAGTCCATTTGCAGAGATGGGATGTAGTAGCTGAAAAGATGGCTTCATGGGTAAAATGCTTGCCAGGCAAATGTAAGGATTTGAGTTCGGAGTCTGAGAACCTGCAATCCTATGCTCCTAAGGGAAGAAAGGAGGCAGAGATAGGAAACCCCCAGAGGGTTTTAAGCCTGCTAACCCAGGGGTCACAGTGAAGCAGAGACTCTGTTGAATGAGGCAGAAGGAGAGAAATTACTGCCACCTGTTTGAATGAGAATGGTTCCATAGGCTCATATGTTTGAATATTCCGTCCCCAGTTGGTGAGCTATTTGAGAGGGACTAGGAGGTGGGGCTTTGTTGGAAGTGTGTCAAGGAAAGCAGGCAATAAACATGAAAGGCACTGTCATTCCCAGTCAGCTCTCCCTCTTTGCCTTGTCGTTGTTCAGCACGTAGGCTCTGAGCTACATCTCCAGTGCTGGGCTGATCGGCTCGCACAGACTAAGCCTCTGAACCTTTTAAGCAAGTGCCCAGTAAACTCTTCTATGTGGAGAAACGGTCTTTCTCCACAGCAATAGAAAAAGTAAAATACACCTTTTACACACAAGCTGCCATGGACATGACACACACTAACACACACATACCACCTCTATTTCTCTCTCTCTCTCTCTCTCTCTCTCTCTCTCTCTCTCTCTCTCTCACACACACACACACACACACACAGTTTAAAATATGATAAGGGAATAGAAGTCTCTTAAATATTTTTCATGTGGGAGGAGCTGACAGTAGCAAACAGCCCTTTCATCCTGCAGTGGAAACACAAAGCTTTTCAATGCCTGTGCTCTCCCGAGGAATTCCAATAGAATTACTTGCTCTGGACTGGGCCCAAGGTGTGGAGAATATTAACTCCCTCCTGTATGATTTCAGTGGAGCTGGGCTTCAAAACCACATTCATTGAACCTGGCATGACATCCTGTGATCACATTTCCTGGAAGCTTGTGGGGTAAACAGGCTCTTAGGCCTCTTCCCAGACCCTGGAGTTGGACAGAGTCTACTCTGTAATAAGACCGCAGGTGTTCCCATACATCGACACTGTCCTGTCAGTGTGAGTCCCTGTGCAGAGCCCAATGCAGTGGCCTCAGCCACTCAGGACTCATTAGAAGTGCAGCAGATTCTGACTCTGAATCGGGAATTCTGGAGGTGGGACCCAGCCACCTGTGTTTTTCAAAGTCTTGGGGTAACACTGACACACCTTGTGAGCAGCACACAGCGGCAGGAGCCCCTGTGCTCAGGAAAAGCAAATGGGTATTTCTTGCCGCTGAGCTGCCTGCTTTACTGAACACCATCACTTGCTAAAGATCTCAGGGATGGGCGGGCGAGGTGCAAGGAATCACCACTGTGTAATGAACTGCAACTCAGACTGTGCTCCTCAGCTGGATGGAGAGTGCACTGACCCAACTGAGAGAGAGAGAGAGAGAGAGAGAGAGAGAGAGAGAGAGAGAGAGAGAGAGAGAGAGAGAGCAGAGCCCACACCGATGATTCCTATCCCTACCCCACAATCCTAGCCAGAAGCTCATAACGCTCTAAGCCCTCCCAGCCAGTCCATGCCCGCCCATGCTGTAACAAACACCCCATACTCCTTTCCCGGGCAGCTTTCCTTAACTTACCTGAGTTGCTACTTGTGGTTTGACTATGCTTGGGCCAGGGAGTGACTCTATTTGAAGGTGTGGCATTACTGGAGTAGGTGTGGCCTAGTTTGAGGATGTGTGTCACTGTGGATGTGACCTTTAAGAGCTTCCTCCAGCTGCCTGAGAATGCCAGTTTCCTGTTTGCCTTCAAAGCAAGATGTTGAACTCTCAGCTCCTCCTGCAGCATGCCTCTGTGGATGCTGCTAACGTCCCAGATGGATGATAATGGACTGGACCCCTGAGACCTGTAAGCCCGACCCAATTAAATGTTGTTCTTATAAGAACTGCCTTGGTCATGGTGTCTGTTCACAGTAAAACCCTAATTAAAACACTACTGTACTAAGTACACAGTGAAGAGAGTCTAGACACACTGCCAAATTTCCTGAGATTTCTCTACATCTAGGCCAACATAGTATTTTCTCCGGTTTTATTTTATTTTATTTTGTTATGTCTTAGATTTTTATGTTTTTTTTTTATTATTTTCTGTATTTTTTGTTTACATTCCAAACGCTTTTCCCTTTCCCAGATCCCCCCTCATCATATGTCCCGTAAGTCCTCTTCCCTCCGCCCATTCCTCAATCACCGCCCCCAGACCCCATTTCTCTGTTCTGGTTCTCTCCTACAATATTGGATCAAGTCTTTTCGGGACCAGGGCCCTCTCCTTCCTTCTTCTTGTGAATCCTTTGATTTGCTAATTGTGCCTTGAGTATTCAGTGCTTCTGGGCTAGTTAATATCCCCTTATCAGTGATTGCATTTCATGTGTATTCTTTTGTGATTGGCTTACCTCACTTAGGATGATATTTTCCAGTTCCAACCATTTGGTTTTATGTTTTTTTATTATTTTATTAGATATATTCGTTATTTACATTTCAAACGATTTCCCCTTTCCTGGTCACCCTCTTCCCCCGAAAATCCCTTAAGCCATCTTCCCTCCCTCTGTTCCCCAATCAACCCTCTCCCTCTTCCCTGTCATGGTATTCCCATACACTGCTGCATCGAGCCTTTCCAGGACTAGGAGCCTCTCCTTCTTCTTGGACATCATTTGATATGTGAATTGTGTCTTGGGTATTCAGAGTTTCTAGGCTAATATCCACTTATCAATAAGTGCATACCATGTGTGTTCTTTTGTGATTTGGTTACCTCACTTAGGATGATATTTTCCAGTTCCACCCATTTGCCTAAGAATTTCATGAATTCATTGTTTTTAATAACTGAGTAGTATTCCATTGTGTAAATATACCACATTTTCTGTTCCTTGAGGGGCATCTGGGTTCTTTCCAGCTTCTGGCTATTATAAATAAGGCTGCTATGAACATAGTGGAGCATGTGTCCTTATTACATGCTGGGGAATCCTCTGGGTACATGCCCAGGAGTGGTATAACGGGTCCTCTGGTAGAATCATGCCCAGTTTTCTGAGGAACTGCCAAACTGATTTCCAGAGTGGTTGTATGAGCTTGCAATTTCACCAGCAGTGGAGGAATGTTCCTCTTTCCCCACATCCTAGCCAACACCTGCTGTCTCCTGAGTTTTTGATCTTAGCCATTCTGACTGGTGTGAGGTGAAATCTCAGGGTTGTTTTGATTTGCATTTCCCTGATGACTAAGGATATTGAACATTTCTTTAGGTGCTTCTCAGCCATTCGCTATTCCTCAGGTGAAAATTCGTTGTTTAGCTCTGTAGCCCATTTTTATTAGGGTTATTTGGCTCTCTGGAGTCTAACTTCTCAAGTTCTTTGTATATCTTGGATATTATTAGCCCTCTGTTGGATGTAGGGTTGGTAAAGATCTTTTCCCAAATTATTGGTTGCTGTTTTGTCCTATTGACAGTGTCCTTTGCCTTACAGAAACTTTAGCTCCTTTATCAAAGAACAAGTGACCACAGGTGTGTGGGTTCATTTCTGGGTCTTCAATTCTATTCCATTGATATACCTGCCTGTCACTGTACCAATACCATGCAGTTTTTAACACTTGCTCTGTAGTACTGCTTGAGGTCTGAGATACTGATTCCCCCAGAAGTTCTTTTACTGTTGAGAATAGTTTTAGCTATCCTGAGATTTTTGTTATTCCAGATGAATTTGAGAATTGCTCTTTCTAACTCTATAAAGAATTGAGTTGGGATTTTGATAGGTATTGCATTGTATATGTAGATTGATTTTGGCAAGATGGCCATTTTTACTATATTTATCTGCCAATCCATGAGCATGGGAGATCTTTCCATCTTCTGAGGTCTTGCTGATTTCTTTCTTCAGAGACTAGAAGTTCTTGTCATACAGATCTTTCACTTTCTTGGTTAGAGTCACACTAAGATATTTTATATTGTTTGTGACTATTGTGAATGGTGTCATTTCCCTAATTTCTTTCTCAGCCTGTTTATCCTTTGAGTATAGGAAGGTTACTGATTTGTTTGAGTTAATTTTATATCCGGCCACTTTGCTGAAGTTGCTTATCAGCTGTAGGATTTCTCTAGTGGAGTTTTGTGGGTCTCTTAAGTATACAATCACATCGTCTGCAAACAGTGATAATTTCACTTCTTCCCTTCCAAATTGTATTCCTTTGACCTCCTTTTGTTGTCTAATTGCTCTAGCTGGAACTTCAAGTACTTTATTGAATAAATATGGAGAGACAGGCAGCCTTGTCTAGTCTCTGATTTTAGAGGGATTGCTTCAAGTTTCTCTCCATTTAATTTGATGTTGGCTACTGGTTTGCTGTATATTGCTTTTACTATGTTTAGGTATGGGCCTTGAATTCCTGATCTTTCCAAGACCTTTAACATGAAAGGATGCTGAATTTTGTCAAATTCTTTTTCAGCATCTAATGAAATCACTGTGTGTTTTTTTTTCTTTGAGTTTGTTTATGTAGTGGATTGCATTGATGGATTTCCATATATCGAACCATCCCTGCATCCCTGGGAAGAAGCCTACTTGATCATGGTGAATGATTGTTTTGATATGTTCTTGGGTTCGGTTGGCAAGAATTTTATTGAGTATTTGTGCATTGATATTCATAAGGGAAATTGATCTGAAGTTCTTTTTCTTTGTTGGATCTTTGTGTGGTTTTGGTATCAGTGTAATTGTGGTTTCATAAAATGAATAAAGGTAGTACTCCTTCTGTTTCTATTTTGTGGAATAGTTTGAAGAGTATTGGTATTAAGTCTTCTTTGAAGGTCTAATAGAATTCTGCACTAAAACCATCCAGTCCTGTGCTTTTTTTGGTGGGAGACTTTCAATGACTGCTTCTATTTCATTAGGGTTTATGGGACCCTTTAAATGGTCTATCTGATCCTGATTTAACTTTGGTATTTGGTATCTGTCTAGGAAATTGTCCATTTCATCCAAATTTTTCAGTTGAGTTGAGTATAGACTTTTGTAGTAGGATGTGGTGATTTTTTGAATTTCTTCATTTTCTGTTGTCATATCTCCCTTTTCATTTCTGATTTTGTTAATTTGGATACTGTCTTTGGGCCTTCTGGTTTGTCTGACTAAGGGTTTATCTATCTTGTTGATTTTCTCAAAGAACCAGCTCCTGGTTTTGCTGATTCTTTGTATAGTTCTTTTTGTTTCCACTTGGTTGATTTCAGCCCTGAGTTTAATTATTTCCTGTTGCCTACTTCTCTTGGGTGTATTAGCTTCTTTCTGTTCTAGAGCTTTCAGGTGTGCTGTTACGCTGCTAGTGTATGCTCTTTCCAGCTTCTTTTTGGTGACACTCAGAGCTATTTCCTGCCTTCTACTCCTCTTGGGTGTATTTGCTTCTTTTTCTTCTAGAGATTTCAGATGTGCTGTCAAGCTGCTAATGTATTCTCTCTCCAGTTTCTTTTTGGAGGCAAAGCTATGAGTTTTCCTTTTCTCACTGCATTCATTGTGTCCCATAAATTTGGGTATGTTGTGCCTTCATTTTCATTAAATTCTAAAGTCTTTGATTTCTTTCTTTAAATCTTCCTTGACAAAGGTATCATTGAGTAGAGCATTTTTCAGCTTCCATTTGTATGTGGGCTTTCTGTTGTTTTTGTTGCTATTGAAGACCACTTTTACTCCATAGTGATCTGATAAGAGGCATGGGATTAGTTCAATCTTCTTATATCTATTGAGGTCTATTTTGTGGTCTATTTTGGAGAAGGTACCATGAGGTGCTGAGAAGAAGGTATATATATATATATATATATATATATATATATATATATATATATATGATTTAGGATGAAATGTTCTATAGATATCTGTTAAATCTATTTGGTCCATAACTTCTGTTAGTTTCACTGTGTCTCTGTTTAGTTTATGTTTCCCTGATCTGTCTATTGAGGAAGGTGAGGTATTGAAATCACCCACATGTGTGCTTTAAGCTTTAGTAAAGTTTCTTTTTAAAATGAGGGTGCCTTGCATTTGGAGCATAGATATTCAGAATTGAGAATTCTTCTTAGTAGATTTTTCCTTTGATGAGTATGAAGTGTCTTTTTTGATGACTTTTGGTTGAAAGTTAATTTTATTTGATATTAGAATGGCTACTCCAGCTTTTTGTCCTTTAACCATTTGCTCAGCAAATTGTTTTCCAGCCTTTTACTCTGAGGTAGTGTTAGTTTTTTACATTGAGGAGCATTTCCTGTATGCAGCAAAATGCTGGATCCTGTTTATGTATCCAGTCTGTTAGTCTATGTCTTTTTATTGGGAAATTGAGTTCATTGGTGTTAAGAAATAGTAAGGAATAGTGATTGTTGCTTCCTCTTATTTTTGATGTTATTTTTATGTTTGTGAGGTTATCTTGTTTTGAGTTTGTTGAAAGAAGATTGGCATTTTCCATTCATTATCCTTTGAAGGGCTGGATTTGTGAGAATATATTGTGTAAATTTGTTTTTGTCATGGAATATTTTGGTGTCTCCATCTATGGTAATTGAGAGTTTTGCTGGGTATAGTAGCTGGGTTGGCATTTTTGTTCCCTTAGAGTCCGTATTACATTTGCCCAGGATCTTCTGGCTTTCATAGTCTCACTATAGTCGTGGTGAGAAGTCTGGTGTAATTCTGATAGGTCTACCTTAAATGTTACTTGACCATTTTCCCTTACTGCTTTTAATATTCTTTCTTTGTTTAGTACATTTGGCATTTTAATTATTATGTGATGGGACGAATTTCTTTTCTGGTCAAATCTATTTGGAGTTCTGTAGGCCTGTTGTATGTTCATGGGCATCTCTTTCTTTATGTTAGGCAAGTTTTCTTCCATAATTATGCTGAAGACATTTACTGGCCCTTTAAGTTAGAAATCTTCACTCTCTTCTATACTTATAATCCTCAGGTTTGGTGTTCTTATTTTGTCCTGGATTTGCTGGATGTTTTGGGTCATGAGATTTTTGCATTTTTCATTTTCTTTGACTGTTGTGTCAATGCTTTCTATGGAATCTTCTGCATCTGAGATTCTCTCTTCTGTCTCTTGTATTCTGTTGTTGATGCTTATTCCATGATTCCTGACTTCTTTCCTAGGCTTTCTATGTCCAGAGTTGCTTCCCTTTGTGATTTCTTTATTGTTTCTACCTCTATTTTTAGATCCTGGATGGTTTTGTTCAATTCCTTTACCTGTTTGGTTGTGCATTCCTGTAATTCTTTAAGGGCGTCTACCTATTTACCTGTGTTCTCCTGTATTTCTTTAAGGGAGTTATTTATGTCCATCTTGAAGCCCTGTATCAGCATCCTGAGCTGTGATTTTAAATCCAAATCTTGCTTTTCTGGTTTATTGGCGTACCCAGGACTTGCTGTTGTGGGAGAATTGGGTTTGGATGGTGCCATGTTGCCTTGATTTCTGTTAGTAACATTCCTACGTTTGCCCCTTTTGCCATCTGGTTATCTCTGTTGTTAGTTGGTCCTGCTGTCTTTGGCTGGTGCTTGTGCCCCTTATGTGCCTGCAAGTCTGTCTCAGCATCCCTGGGTGACCGTGACCGGCTCTCCCCTGGTACAGAATGCTGTGGCACTGCCCAGCTCCTGGGTGTGGATGGGGTCCTAGTGGACCCTGCCCCAGCTGTTCTGAAACTCTGGTGTTCCCAGCATCCCTGCCTGTACTTGCCCACTCAGTCACAGGAGCAAAGATGGTGGCCTCACCTCTAAACATGGGACTCCCTCTAAATGTGGGACTCCCTGCAGAGCGGATCCCCCCCCCCCCCGCAGGATAGGTGCCCGGATGGCTGTGGTGCTGCCTGGAAGACCATGTTCCAACTGTTCTGACATTCGTGTTTTCGCTGCATTCCTGGCTGCACCCGTTTGTTTGTTTGTTTTGGTTTGTTTTTGTTTTTCGTTTGTTTTTTGAGACACGGTTTCTCTGTGTAGTCCTGGCTGTCCTGGAACTCACTCTGTAGACCAGGCTGGCCTCCAACTCAGAAATCTGCCTGCCTCTGCCTCCCAAGTGTTGGGATTAAAGGCGTGTGCCACCACCACCTGGCCTACACCCGTTTTTTAATCACAGCTGATATGTGGTCCTGATGGTTTGCTGTACTGTGATTTTCCCTTTCCTTTCCTTTAAGGACTGATGAAGTTGAGAACCTGCTCAGGAGCCTATTGGCCATTTTTACCTCTGAAGAAATTTCTACTCATTTTGTGTTGTGATGGTGTTGGAATTCTTTATATATTCTGAATAGTAAATCTATACCAGATATATGATTTGCTAAATAAATAATAAATGAAAATTATCAGGGCTCCATGGTTGATAACATTTTTTTCCTCTTCCCAATACCCAGACTGGTAGCTCACCTGGTCTCTAGGAGTTGTGTACTTCTCTCTCTCTCTCTCTCTCTCTCTCTCTCTCTCTCTCTCTCTCTCTCTCTGCTAGTCTGTATGTGTACCACATGCTTGGAATGCCCAAAGAGACCAGATGAGGGTAGTGATTCCTCTAAACTGGAGTTACAGACAATTGTGAGACACTCAGGGTGGATGCTGGGAACTGAGTCTGGGTCCTTGTAAATTAAAAATGGGGTCCTGAGTCTGGCCCAGAGCTCAGGCAGCTGGGCGAGGTGGGATGCAGGAAGTTTGACTTGTGCACACCCCCACAGAACTGCTGGGCTGTGAGAAGTTGCAGGACCGCGCTCCAGGGGTGGGGAAGGGCAGTCTGAGGTCCCTGCAGAACCTTCCAGAGTCAGGCTGGGAGATCTCCAGGCCACACGGAGGCCGGAGACGACGGGTTCTCAGTCTCGGACCCTGCAGATGCTGCTGGATGTCACAGAAGAGCTGAGAACAGGGTAGGTGGTTCCCACTGCGGTGATTGTCCTTGGTTTGTTCAGCAGCTTGGCTTGGCTTGGTGGTGACTGGCTGGAAACCAGAGAGGTTCCCTGCGGGAGACTAGACATGGCTCTTTAGAGGGAGACCTGCTCCATTGCTCCAGCACAGTGGATCCAGATGAAAAGAGGCAGTCCACGGTTTTAAAGCATTTATTGTTGGCGTAGTGATGAGTGAAAAGTAGAGGCTGGTCACTGGCCACATGGAGAGAGGGGAAGGGAGAAAAGCCCAAGAGGGATGGAGGGAGAGAGAGAGAGAGAGAGAGAGAGAGAGAGAGAGAGAGAGAGAGAGAGAGAGAGAGAGAGGAGAGAGAGAGAGGAGAGAGAGAGGAGAGAGAGAGGAGAGAGGAGAGAGAGAGGAGAGAGGAGAGAGGAGAGAGGAGAGAGGAGAGAGGAGAGAGGAGAGAAGAGAGAAGAGAGAAGAGAGAAGAGAGAAGAGAGAAGAGAGAAGAGAGAGAAGAGAGTAAGAGAGGGAGGAGGGAGGAAAACATTCCCTTTTATAGTGGACCAGTCCACCTGGATGTTGCAAGGTGACTGTGGGGTGGAGTCCAGACAGAATACCAAGCACTTGGAACGTTGCTCTAAGTGACTTATGGTCACAGAATTATGGAGCTGGGGCTTCTTGTCAGGAGCCCAGTGTCTGAGAGCATGGCAAACTGACCTTCTGTCCCTTCCAGAATTAACTGGTGGGTCTCCAGGGTTTAAACCTAGCTGGATCAGAGAACAGACTGCCTTTCCCTGTTCCACGGGTCCTCTAGCAGTACACCAACAGCTGAGCTATCTTTACAGACCCCCTCATACCTGCCACAGTCTCCAAACATAATTAAAAAAATTCAGTACCCACCAAGATGCTTTTGGCATTTTTTTCTGGATGTCCTTTTTGTCTAGCTGGATGAGAATTCAAGGGAACA
The DNA here is from genome assembly GCA_964023405.1 of Apodemus agrarius. Classification (NCBI taxonomy): domain Eukaryota; kingdom Metazoa; phylum Chordata; class Mammalia; order Rodentia; family Muridae; genus Apodemus; species Apodemus agrarius. The sequence continues at coordinate 60,211,175 of OZ030023.1, read as the reverse complement.
TCTTATGCTATATATCTTATGTTATGCATCACATATTATATATGGAGCACCTGCACTTTTAAGCTATTTATAAACCTTTGACATTTGAAGAATCCTTTGAATATAAAAATTAACTCACATTTTCTTCAATTTTTTTTTTTTGCTTTTGTTTTGCTTTGTATGCTTCTGTTGAAAAGCCTCATGCTGAATTTATTTCCTCTCAATATTGTAACCAAGCTTTTAAGCTTGGGAATTAAAGAATTATATTCCTTAATTCTGATTGATTTGAGTTACTGAGATATGTCTTGTGGTCAGCTATTTTGGATCAATGTTTCCAGGTACACAGTAGGTCCTTTGGAAACATATCACTAGCCCTTTGATTTTCATGTGTATCTGAGGGCCTGTAGTAATGGCTCAGACATTAATAGTGCATACTGCTCTTGCCAAGGACCAGAGTTCAATTTGGTACTCACAACTGCCTGTAACTCCAGCTCTAGGGGAGTCAACACCTCTGATTTCTATGACTATCTACACTCACATGCACATAGCCCCACACGGATACACATACACAATTAAATATAATAAAGATGAACCTTTTAAAATGTTCACTTGGGATATAGTTTGATCAGTGCAGTCCTTTCTCTTCCCCTCTTTTGGACTGTTGGGTTGTTTACTGGATCATCTTTGCTACCCCTGAAGCTACCTCAGTCTCTATGGACACTCTGCCCTTTAATCAGTATACACTGTTCTTTCTGACTATATGTTTCTTTTTCTTGTCAATAGCACTTATATTTTCACATAATTGTTTTCTCTTGTTCCCTTTATAACCTAGTCTTTTCTCATTGTCTTTTATGATTTCAGGCCACTCTTATTTCCTTGTCTTTTGGTCCAAAGATCCTGGAACCTCATGAGAGATGCCCCTTGTAGCTTCATGTGTTTGTTCATGGATAGTTCTGGTGCTTGATGTTAGCTGAGAGGCAAGCGCCCCATACTGTTTGGAAAGGGGGAGTTCTAATTTATTTTTTTTTAATTTGTATGTTGTGTTTTCTTCTCCGTGTTGCTTACCATATACTTTAATCCCTCTTCTTGTCACAATCTGTCAAGTTGCAACTAAAAGGATACCAAGTATACTTTTGGCTCATGGTTTGAGAGTAGACAGTCCATCGAGGTGCAGAAGGTAGAGCATTGAGAACAGAGTCTGGCTGTAGTACTAGGAGGATGAAGGCACTGGCCACATTATGTCAGCATCCTGGAATCAAAGATCTCAAGGTGGAACTGGGACCAGGGATAGTTACATCAAAGCTCATTGCCAGACAAACTATATTCAAAACTCCCCCAAACAGCATCACCCACTTGGGGGCCAAATATTCAAAATCAATAGACTGTGGGGGACAATTCACATCCAATTATGTCCCCGTGTATGTTAACTCTGATACTCTGTTTATTGAGATGCACTATGTAATCTTTCTAGAGCAACAAGGGGATGTTTTACATTCAGGAATGAGTTTACACTTGGCATCCTTAATTCAAGCTCCTCCTTCTCTCGGTGTGGGAAGGCACACTCTCTCTGATAAATACTCAGTGGTGGAGGCTGGTGTTAACCAAATGTGTGACTTCCGTTTGTGTCTCTAGGACCCTTAGTTCTCACCATCTGTTCCTTTCTTTCCCTTCCCTGTGAAGTCACCACCCTCTACTGAAAGGGATGTTTTCACAAGATTGCTACCCCTGACAAGACTGACATTTTACATTCTGAATAGCCTCAGGCCCTTCCCTGCCGTCCACTTTAGCCAGTCCTATGGGCCACTGGGCCTCAGAAATTTTTCAGACTTTCTCCACTCAGGGCAGGACTTCTTAAACCAGGGTATTTCTACCATAGCAAGATCAACTGAGTGTGAAGTGGCTTAGCCATATGAGGTAACAATAATTAGGACCCAGGTGCCTTTGCGTTGACCATTATTCATCCTACTTTACCGTTTAGATGTACGCTGTGCCCTGTCGGTGGAAAGACTGTAAGAGTCAGAGGATCAGGAAGCTCCCCGGGAGATTGTGTCTCCTATAGTAATCTAAGAAGCTATCCTCATCAATACTGCCTAAACATAAGCTAAACAAAGACAACACTGATGGACATGCTAAAATTGAACAGGAAAAGCCCATGAGGCCTCAACCCTATACAACAAACTCTAGACAAGTAAGGAAAGCTTGGAGCAGTGAGGCGGTCTTTCCCAAGAAGAGTATATCAATTGCTTGCCCAGTGCCAAAGGGTCCCCAAAAGCATACAAGTAACTTTATATGGACTGAACAGGTAATATTTAAGAAAAAATATGTACTAGATAGATACACATTTATACTAATCATATATATACACATATACACACATATATGCATATATGCATACAAAAATAATTAGTGGAAAAAGAGGCCATAAATTTGAAGGATAGCATATGGGAGGGTTGAGGACAAGGGAAAGGGGGAAATGTTGTGATTATAGTATACTCTTAAAGGAAAATAAAATAATATGTTTTGTGGGGCTAGAGAGATGGCTCGGAGGTTATGAGCACTTACTTCTCTTGCAGAGGACCTAGGTTCAGTGTCTAGTACCCACAGGCACTAGTGCTAGTTCCAGAAGATCTGGTTCCTTCTGGCCTCCACCAGCTCAAGGTGCACACATAGTGTCCACACATACTGTACATTCAAGAAAAATCAGGAACAAAAATAAATTTTTTTAAAAGAATGAACAGATATGCCATACATTTTTTAGTTAGTTTGCACAACCAACACCCATCTCTTCTCATCTCTTTTATTTGTGCTTTTTCTATGGTTCTTTACTTTTAAGTTGACTCTCCAACTATCTTTTGGTTTGTCCGTTTCTTTTCCTAATTAGGTGTAAATAAAATCTTAGTACTATTTTCTTCTGTAAGGAAGACAATTAGCCAGCTCTGAGGACCATTTCATTGAGCTTCTTAGTGGCCTCTGTCCTCTGAGGATGAGTTTCTATTCTCCATTCGCAGCTTGTCTCTTGGGGTAAGAATGTGTCCACGTTATTTTTAGGATCAAATGGTAAAATAGATGCTTCAGTGTGCACCAGTGCCCAGTGGCCTTGACTTATCACTGGTGGATATAATGGGTCTCCCCTGCACTGATGCTTTCATGGGGTCCTCCTGCACCAAGAGTCTCCCCAGGAGCAGAAACGTAGTTTTAGTTTGTGATTCTTTCTTAATGACACATGCCAAGTTAGTTTTACTTTCCAATTGGTTTGACAGGCAGTCACATTTTTCATTTTTAAAGAACATTTTTTTTTTCATATTCTAATATTTTCCCACTGGGAATAATAAAGTTTTCCTCAAAAGCAATTAATCACAGAGGCAGATGGAGTGGTGTTGACTACACACGCCTGCTTGGTGGGTCCCAGCCTGAGGGCTGTAACAGTGGCTCCACCTCTCACTCCGCCTGGGCTGCCTGCATATGGTCCATGTGCCCTTTGATGTGTCACTTTTCAAACCGAGATGTTTCTTTCTCCTGCTTTCCTTTTCCCTTCTGTTGTACAAATGCTCTCTCTCTCTCTCTCTCTCTCTCTCTCTCTCTCTCTCTCTGTTACCATCTGCCCTCTCTAGCCTGGTGCTCACTGCTAGCTTCTCTTTAGTGTGTTCCTCTTCCAAGACGGGATTAGCATATGCCCTGTCGTTCTGTTCCCACTTCTTTTTCTATCTGTCCCCAGTATCACTGTCTCAGATGCAGACCTAATGAGACAAAATATGTTAGTGGAACCAGTGTTGGTTTTTTATACTATTGCTCATGTAAAGGCTTATACCATCATATTAGGGGCAATTATTAGAGGATTCTAGTCCAGTGGAAACTATTGAAACAAGAACTAGTCTTTCTTGACATTTCTACTTTCCAGTGTGTGTGTGTGTGTGTGTGTGTGTGTGTGTGATGTGAGTGTCATGTGTGTATGTGTTGTTTATATATGTGGTATGAGTATAGTATGTATGTATGTGGTGTATAATATATATGTTGTATGTAGTGTATAATCTGTATGGTATGTGTGTGTGGTGTGTAATGTATGCATGAGGTGTGTGTATATGCTGTATAATGTATGTGTATGGGGTGGTGGTGGTGGTGGTGGTGGTGGTGGTGTGTGTGTGTGTGTGTGTGTGTGTATGTGTGTGTATTTACTGGAGCTTGGTTCTATAAGTTAAGAATGGGATATATGGTCAATCTGAACAACATATCTGAAAATACTGTAAATGGTGTCTCAAATTCCTGCCTCAAGCACAAAGTTCACCTCTGTAGCTTAGAAGTCTGTCACACTTTTCTGTTGATCTCAGCTGTAGGGATGCTGGCCTCCTTTCCTATCAAGCCTCCAAAAGTTTACTTCAAAGCTTCATTTTGTAGGTTGGTTTATAAAAAAAACACACACACACACACAAAAACCTCCTTTTTCCCCTTCAAATAATGTAGCATTTTGAAACAGAATTTCTCCATCAGTTTTAAAACCTTTGTGCTATGGTTTGAAGTCATAAACTGGACCATTTGCAGACATTTTTAGAAATCTAGAAATCCTAATGTGTGTGTGTAGCTTTTGAGTAGCACCTCTGCAGGTAAACCTGTGGCTTTTTTCTCTGTTTCTTCAGAGAAACTTGAGCTCTGAGTAATTTGTTTGATTCCTGGCTTCCATCTTAACATCCCCAACTCAAATCTTTACATAACACATGGTTTCCTTCCTGACGGGGTCTAGAATCCTCTTCACAGCCTAGAATTTCTCTAGAGCTTGGCTGCCTGTCCAGCTGTATCCTTGTTCCTCTGAGATGAATCATCCACAGCCCACCAGAGCCACTCTCTCACTTTGCCCTACAAGGCAATGTATGAGAAACACGGTAGAGTACAGAGATAAGATAGTGATTAAAGAGGCAGCTGTCAGCCTTTGCAGATGTGATGGAGCCAAGAAAGTTGTGTCTTCATTCACGAATGTCTGTTGTCTGCTTTAGAATTAATTAATAGCAAAAAGGCAAAGTCTAGACCCTGGCAACCATAAAGGGTTAGCCTGCCTTGGCTCTCAGTCATCAAAAGAACAAGAGTAGTAACAGTATACAACAAACAGAGATTTAGTCAACATGGCCATATTAGGAAGAAGAGAAAGTGGATTGGGTGAGGCCCCTCTCAGTCCATCTTTCCCATCTTAATGGGTCAATGTTTAAATTGACTGCAAGGTTATGTATAACTAAGTAGTTCAAGTCAAGGTACTATCCTGCCCATCATCACCATCTTGGCTCCAGTTTCTCATGCAATGTAGTTAGTTGGACAAGTTTTCAGAATGGTGTGAAGTCTTTTCCCGAGCACGAGTTGCTTCTCTAGCTGGTATCAGTCTTCACCCTTTATCCTGCTCTCCATGAAGATTCCTGGGAAAACTCCAGTCCTGGGGGAACAAGTGCTTCAAGAATCTGGTTGCTATAAAGAAAGAGTCTGGTGTAACTTTAGAATAAATACCCTTGCCCCTGCCAAGAGGGTTAAATCCATGCCCCCCTAAGGAAGGACCTCCACCTTTCTAAACTGCCCTCCATGTGAGTGTGTACTGTGAACCTCAAATGCTGTGCCTGTCATTACTTACTAATGAGTCATCAGCTCTCCTCTTAGATCCATCTTGTCTATTCCTTATGTAGAAATATAAGCAGGATTATGCCCGCAAGCCTCACCCTCTAACTTCTGTGCTTTGTATGGGCATAATGTCTATACAGAAGGTGCACACACCCTAATCTTGTAGCTCAGTGAGCATAGGGCTCAGTAAGGATGTATCTCAGCACATGCGTTGCCCAGTGAGCGTGTTTCTCAGTTTGTTGCCCAGTACATTGGAGCTCTATAAGTTTTTCAGAACTGAACACACTCAGGCAAGCACTGAAACTGGACAGAAGGCCAGCAGCAGCCGCTCCCAAACCCTTCCTCTCACCCAGTGTCTCCTCCTACTCCCTTCCCTTCACCTTCAAAGACGACAATGATTTGGCCTATAGTATTCTATAGATTCCCTTTGACTCTTCTAGAACCTGAGTGCACAGAATTATACACATCCTATTGTGTGTCCCATTTCTGACCCAGCGGTACTGTTATATGTAACATGGACTATTCTTCCTTTCTGCTTTGTGTAATAACATCTATGATGATATGAGTGTTTCCAGTGTGAGCGCATACTATGGTATAAGGCTACATGTATACCATCACGTTCTCCTCCTCCTCCTCCTTCTCCTCCTCCTCCTGCTCTTCCTCCTTCCCCTCCTTCTCCTCCTCCTCCTTTTCCTCCTCCTCCTTCACCACCACCACCACCATCACCACCATCACCACCACCACCACCACCACCACCACCACCTCCACCACCACCACCACCTAAACTAAACTCAGATCTTCATTCTGGGCTTTACTCATTGAGCCCTCTCTCCAGTCCCTCATACATATTTTCGGTGATATGCATTTCTATGGCATCTGTTTAAACCAGACCTAAGAGTACAGTCTCTAGGCTGTTTGGTCAAGGAGCTGTTTGGTAGATACTGTCAAGTAGGTTTCTAAGGTGGTGTTTTCTTTCTATGCAGTTCATTAGCATTGGGTGTCAGTCTTTCGGCTGTGGTCATTCTGGTGTGTGCTTAGCAGAAGGACTGAGGTTCTAACTTTAATTTTTCTGCTAGCTGATGAAAAGGATTAGATATTGTAAGCCCAGCCTCAGTGCCCTAAGGGGTCCAAAGAAACCCCAGATGTTCTGCTGCAGAGACATGGGCTCACCTACCCTCTGTTGGTTGAGGGCCTTCCAACCTGGGCACCCTCATAAATTCAGAAAGGCTGACTAGCTGGGCTTGGGTTCTGGTTGAAGGGGAATCCAGTAAGCTTCCTGCCATTCTAGGATCCTAGCATACTTCAGGCAGTGTGAACTTAAGGTCTTTCTTGGTGGCCATCATTCCTTCAGCAGGAGCAGAAGACCCAGGGATGACCTAATACTGGCATCTAAAGCATAGTGCAGCTCCTAAGTATGTAACCTTCTAAGAGGATAGCATATGCCTCAGAGTCTCTCTCTTTCTCTCCTTTTAAAAAATGATGTATTTAACCTTTGAGTACCTGCATGCCCTGCTCTGTGTTTGTCTGTTTCTCTCTCACTCTCCCTCCCTACCTGTGTGTGTGTGTGTGTGTGTGTGTGTGTGTGTACTTACATGCACCTGTGCATATGTGTTCAGTGGTCAGAAGAGGGCATTGGGTATCCATATTTATTGACCTCTACCTATTCCATTGAGGAATCATCTCTCCCTGAACCTTGGGCTCATGTTTCTCTAGAATGGAAGCCAGCAATCCTGCTTCTTCACTCTACTCAGGGTTGGATCAAAATCATGCATTAGATACCCAGTTTTTTAAGTGAGTACTGGGGGTCACTGCTCTGGTCCTCATGATTGTGATGAAAGTGTTCTTAACCACCCAGCCATTTCTTGACCTTCAAGAGAACCTTTATTCACTAAAGCAATTAGAAATGCCTCCGTCTACCTTTCTATAAGCTTATCATTTAACAATCAGTAAATCTTTACTTAGGCATCCCCAGACAAGTTTCCTGCTATTGTTTCTTGTTTTACAGAGAAAGACTCAAAGAAACAAAATGAGATCCCCTTGATAACTCCACATCATAGAACTCTTGGGAGCTCTTCACTGAAGTCATGGTTACCATGAGGTCACCACCGAGGGAAAATCCATCATGCTCCTTTGAAAGAGTTGAAGTGGTGGTTTTCCCTGTCTGGGTGGACCAAAGTCAAGCCCCAGTGAGAATCCCTGTCCTGCTTTTCCTTCTCTAGTTCTGAAGATTGTTTCGGAGCACAGTACTCATTCAAATGTTTTATGTCTGTGCAGCTGTGGAAAAAGCACAATCACTTCCCGATCCCCTAGCCCCATTTACTGGGTATGCTGGCTAGTTTTATGTCAACTATGACTCAAGCTAGAGCCGTCTGAGAAAAGATCCCTCTGCTTGGAACCTCAACTGAGAAGTGCCTCCATAGGAACAGGCTGTGAACCAGCGCATAGGGCATTTTCTTAATTACTGGTTGATGTGGCAGGGCCCAGGCCATTGTGAACGGTGCCACCCTTGGTCTGGTGGTCCTGGGTTCTATAAGAAAGCATGCTGAACAAGCCATGAGGAGCAAGCCAGTAAGCAGTACACATCCATGGCCTCTGCATCAGCTCCTGCCTCCGGGTTCCTGCATGCTTGAGTTCCTACCCTGGCTTTCTTTGATGGACTGTGATGTGGAATCTTAAGCAAATAACTCTTTTCTCTCCAAGTTGCCTTCGGTCACAGTGTTACACCTGAGTGGTAGAAACCTGGCTAAGACACTGGGTTTCTGTCATAACTAGGAGCAGAATGGCTGTGTTCTTCTTCTGACAGCTGTCTCAGTTGTTTCCACTTCCTCTCTTGTCGGTCGTGTCTATCTTGCCTGCAAGAAGGACATGAGACAAACAGGATCCTTCCACAGACGTTTATTGCGGGGTTGATTGCAGAGGCGAAAGACCCAGAAAAAAGGAATGGTGCTGCTTAAATAAGCCTAGGCTAGACGTGTTTCTACCTGATTGGTGCACGCCACGATGCCTCATTAGTATGCTCGGGACTGAGCTGCGACCAGCCAAACCTCTACCTGTGCATGCGCAGTAGGGCACGGAGTGGAGTAAACAGCACAGAGCTGACTCATCACAGGAAATGGGCGCCATCTTGTAATGGCGAATGTGGCTTGCCCTAGCTGTGTTTACCCACAAAGCTGAGCTGTTCATTGCTGGGAAAATCCACATATGATTTTCCTAAATCACAACACTCACCATTGGACCCAACAATTTAGTCCCCAGCAATGCTTTCTGTCTTTGACTTTGTTTTCCCTTCACCCCTTCTACCCTGAGTAAAGCCCTCCATGTTTCTGGGGTATTTGCTGCTCTGTAGCCAAGAAGATGCAGAAGTGTCTGCAGACTGCAGTGCTATATGTAAACCTCAACCACACACTTCCACAGGTCGCTGGCTCGGAGCCTCCTGGTGTTTTCCGCTGATTGATTTATCTGTGTTTTCAGTCATATGAATTAAAGCACTTGGCTTTTTATTAGAACAGTTTTTTGTGACCTGATCATTTGTATATGTGTTTGTTCTCCTGCCTTTATTTCCCACATTTAAAAAATTATGTTTATTTTCTCCTTTGCTCCTGGCAAAATCCTAGCCCATCTCTAACCCATTCCTTCTTTCACATTGCTGGTAGGAATTCTTAGAGCAGAACTTTCAGCTGTTGTGCAGATTCTGGAGAGTAATAACTTTATTCTCGATTGAGCTGAATCCACAAATTATCAAAAATACATGGCCTTTGCTAAGATTTAATTACTCTTAACCTGCTCCCTAGACCCTTAACTAGAGAGACTGACCAGTCATGGCTATGCTTTGTGCAGGGTTCTTCTCCCTCAATACTTCTACATATGAACTTGTCCATAATCCAGGAAGGGCCAGAAACAAAAGCCAGGTCTGGGTCATTCACAAGGCCAGCATTGCATTAGATGCTCTGAATGCTAGCTCTGTGCTTCCCTCCCTTTTCCAGTAGGCTTAGTCATTTGACTAAAGGTATAAACTCCGCACCGGTCCATAGTGATGGGGAACAGTTCTATCTCCCTGAACATAGTCCTCATAGGAGAGAATATCTTCCTGAATGTGGAGATACCCACCACTACTCCCCCTCATCTGAGCTGCTGGTTTCATTTCTACTTGTCCTTTGGCTTTTTCTCTTATTCAGGAATTTCAATTTTCCTTGCACTGAACATATTAAATTTTAACAGTCACAGATATTCTGCAGGCGGCATACTGAAGCTTTCCTGATAACTTCATTTCCCTCTATTATTGAGAGGCTGTTCTCAAAGTCACCCTGAACCTTGAAGAATTGCTGCATAATGGCTGTTTGCTTCTGTTTTTACAGTGGGATTCTGTTCTTCACAGACGTTGGAGCTCTCTCTCTCTCTCTCTCTCTCTCTCTCTCTCTCTCTCCCTGTCTGTTTTCCTTGGGCTAACATTAATAATGTAGTGTGGGGAAAATTTTTTTAACATTATCCTCTAAGGAAAAATTAACTTCATAGAGTGAGTACCGAGTGAGTATTCTACCCCTCGCTGCATCCCCGGCCACACCCATCTCCCTCCATTCTTCTGTAAGTAGCTTCCTAGGAAAAAGGGGGGATAAACCATTGATTTAATGGATGTAGTATGGGCAATTGGTGGTGATCTGAGAGTCGATTATATGTCAGGATGAAGAGAAGAAAAGATGGAATAAGCCTTTGTGCGAAGAGCCTTTAGAAAATGAGATAGATACTGATGAAAATTTGTAAGAGGTTGCATCATGGGGGCTGGAGAGATGGCTCAGCAGTTAAGAGCACTGACTGCTCTCCCAAAGGTCCCAAGTTCAAATCCCAGCAACCACATGGTAGCTCACAACCACCAGTAATAAGACCTGACTCCTTCTTGTGGAGTGTCTGAAGATACCTACAGCGTACATACATATAAAAGGTTGCATCATGTACTGGTGTGTGTGTGTGTATGTGTGTGTGTGTGTGTGTGTGTGTGTGTGTGAGCTTCTTGATTCCTTCCAACATTTCTGGATTAACTTTTGTGTCTGCCACAGAGTTACTTTTAATAAGGAAATGATTTTGTTGTGAACATTACATCAGTGTGGTAAGAATGCAGGAGGCGAGCTCAATTACATCTGCACGCCACACTCCCCACTTCTGCAATAGTCTCAATTGCCACCATGGCTAAAGTTGAAGTTAACTAAGGGGCAAGCTGTTGGGAACACATGTGAGAGATTTTCCTGACTAGGTTAACTGAAATAGGAAGACCTTACCGGAGTTGGAGACAATACCTTTGGTGGCAGCCAGATTCAAGGAGGCCTGAGGAAAATCACCCCCTTTGGCCTCCTTTCTGTTGTGTCTCAATAGCTAATAGCTATTCTGCTGCCGCCACCATTGCTGTTGCATTCCTTTGCTGCTACCAGACCCCCCTTCTTCCCGCTTCCAATACAGACTGAAAAACCAAAGACTTCACTGCTACGCATAAAGCCTACTACAGGATGCCATAAATGTTCCTTTGGCACCTTTTCTAACCTGTTTATTTCTGGTAGCCACGACCATGTAAAATTTAAGGAAAGTATTTCATAGCTCTCATAATATGCTATAATTCAGATCCTGCCTAGTCCTCAAGCTTGTTGTGTATCTACATATGAAGTAGTGTCCCTAAGCCCAGACTTCCTCAAATAGCCACTGAGCTGCCATCCTTTGTCTTGCTAAGCCAATGTGTTCACCGGCTATCCAGACACCTATAGCCCTCGGTCCCAGGTGAGGCTCATGAATTATTAATGAGGCTAAGTGGAAAACAAGTCCAGGCTTACCCAACATAGGAGACTGTAAGGTATGGTCATGTAAATTATCCCTGCTTAGCTAGCTACATCCTTTACTATGTTAATGTCAAGCAATTGTCTACCTAGAGCAGAGATTTCCTCTGAGCAGACAAGACTTAAGACTTAGAAGAAAGTTAGTCAGTGAAAAAGATGAGTTTAGGCTAGAAAGCAGAGCTCTCAGGACCAGGCAATATGCCTGGCTCTGAAGAGAGCTTCTTAGTTGGTGGGAGCATAGCTAGTTAGTGAGAGAATGATTTAGTCTAGAGAGCAAGATTCCCAGGGCCAGGCAAGATGCCTGGCTCTGAGGAAAGCTTGCTAGTGGAGAATGGGTTAGTCTAGAGAGAAAAGATTTCTTGAGCCAGGCAAGATGCCTGGCTCTGAGGAAAGCTTGCTAGTTCAGAGAAGAATCTTGCTAACTTAGGCAAGATCTCTAGCTTAGACAGAAATGGCTTAGAATGTTTTAGTTTGTAACCTAAGGGCGCTACCTATGTAAGCTAGCGTGCCTCATTTTTATTATGTAATTGTCAGAATCTGATGCTCTGAGTAGGGGGGCATAAAACAGGGCTCCTCATTAGAGGAAATATAGATTTTTCTATAATATGAAGTATCCTGCGTCTGTGTCGTCATTCTCGCCGATTCGTGCCTTCCTGACCCCGGGATCTTGGTCTCCCCTGCAACCGAACTCCCAAGAGGAGCTACGGCTTGCAGAAGGTTGCAACCAAAGCTGCCACGAGCAGCAGCGGTCTGCGACACTTCACCAAGGAGTCTTTAAACCTTTGGTTCCAGAGTGGAGCAACCGAGGTACACTCAACCTCTCCTATCTGTTTCTTAGTCTCCCCAGTGTGCAGGTAGCCATATTGAATTAGTCAGCCTGAATTATGTAAACCAGACTAATAAGTCTCATTTTATATGCACACTCTACTGATTTTGTTCCTGTAGATATCCCTAACCAATAAACCCTTCATCCCAGTCAGTTTAAAAATGTTTTTTCACCTCGTGACCAGGGAGAAAATCATCTCCTCTAACATAGGGAGAAGTGGGACTTTCCAGTTCTCTCACCGATGGAGCTTATCAGGGTCCTCTCTGGTGTCTCCGTCGATAAAAGGATGCTGTGGAACACTGGTGTTCCTTACCTCACACAAATCCTCTAAGTATCTGGATATTTGCCTTGTATGATCTTAGCTGACTTCCTACACCAGCCAGTGGGAGCTGGAGAAATGAAATATAAGTCTCAGTGCCGTGGTGTCCAGGTGAGGTATGACCTAGATTCTCATCACACACAGAAGCATCTGAACATTGAGAACAGAAGGCCATGTAACCTAGCTATGCTCAGGAGGGTTGACTGTATTGCCAAAGAACATTCTCTTAAAACCTTACCACCTCTACCACCTCTGCTGTGAACTCACGGATTCAAATATCACCTGGGCAGCCACTAGGTCAGGGAGCAGCTGTGTAAGGTAGCAGTCTCCCCTGGTAAGCCCACAGGGTCCTGCAGGCTGGGATGGAAAGCAAGCCTTGGGTACCAGCATACCTTGGCTGTAGTGTGTGGGAGACACAACCCTTGTAGCCTCAGAGTCCACAGTTCAACCCCCTTCACTCTCTTGGTGCTGAAGTAAGGCTCACATGCAAGGAAATGAAGAAATCAACTTGGAAGGAAAAGAGTCACAACAAAAAGTTAAACTTGGTGGGTTCTAGCTGAAGATCCCACTGACATTAAATAGGTTGAACCACGAGAAACTACCAATGCTGAAGTTTTGTGCTTAATTTTTTTTAAAAAAAATGGAAATTTCAGGGCTGGAGAAGTAGTTTAATTGGTAAAATCCTTTTTAGGACCAGAGTTTCAATTCAAATTTTACATTTAAAAAAACAAAACACCCAGACATGGTAGTGCATGCTTGTAATTCCAGTGCTGGGGAGGTGGAAGCAGGCAGATCCTTGGGAGTCACTGGCCAGCAGAAACAGTCAAATAGGCAAGTTCCAGGCCAAGAGACTTTTTACACAATGGAATACTGCTCAGCTATTAAAAAACAACGAATTCATGAAATTCTTAGGCAAATTGGTGGAACTGGAAAATATCATCCTAAGTGAGGTAACCCAATCACAAAAGAACATGGTATGCCCTCACTGATAAGTGGATATTAGCCCAGAAGCTTGGAATACTCAAGATACAATTCACATATCAAATGATGCCCAAGAAGAAGGAAGGAGAGGTCCCTGGTCCTGGAAAGGCTCAGTGCAGCAGTGTAGAGGACAGGGAAGTGGGAGGGGGTTGACTGGGGAACAGTGGAAGGAAGAGGAATTATGGGACTTTCAGGGAGGGGGGAACCAGGAAAGGGGAACTCATTTGAAATGTAAAGAATATATCTAATAAAAAAACACAAGGTAGACAGAAAACAGGTTGATCTCTGCTGACCCCCATGTACATATATATGTGCCCACATTTACACATATAACCTCAAACGTGCACATGTACATATCAAACACACGCATAATTTAAAAAGTGGTATTTTCATATGAATCAAATATATTGATGATTTCCTGATATTCTTTAATTTGTGATCCAAATCATTGACTCAGCCCAGCATCCCATGCTTACTGATCCAGGCTTCTGCTTTCTTGTGTTCTTTGTACATTTACTTGAGGCTGGCTATTTTCCAAGCAATCACTCTATCTTGGGATCTTGCCTACACTGTACACTCCCTGGGAGCTCCCCTCCCCCATCCATGGTACTCGTCCTGCAGGTATCAGACGGAATGTCAGTTCCAGAAGTCGTTACCCATCAGGTCCTTCTTGCTTCGAACAAATTTATCTTCCCCCAGGAGCTTGATCCTGACTTTATATGTCAGTGTCCATATGGAATGCTTGCTGTTCCTACAATGTCTCCTGAAGCAAGGGGCATGACAGCTCTCTCTGTGACTCATTTTTTTTCTTTTGATCACTGAATGAAGACTCTGTTTTCATGTAATGACTTGATGAGTGGTAGAAGACTTTTTGCTAACTATGTTCAACAGGAACTTCACAATAGTCCTTGGACCATAGAACCCTGGGAAGAAAGTGTTGATGGCTATGCCTTTTGTCCCACCTGCTGCAGGGCCTCCTTGCTCCCCAATTGTCCTGCCCTGGCTTCTCACTCAACTGCAAGCTCTTGGGACAGGAACTAGTTGGAGCTCCCACACCCAGTATCAGGGAAATAGGGTGCGGTGGGCACAGTACACACAGTAGCAATCCACTAGGAACATGTGTCTGAATGACCGAAACCTCAGACCTGCAGAAGAGTTCTTACTAGTTCCACACTACAAGCCTCTTTACACTAAGGGGACCTCATTAGCTTCAAGCAGCTTCTCCTTGCTTGCAGTCAGACATCTCTCGTGTACTTCTTTTCTGGTTCTCAGGGGTAGGATTAGACAAGTGTCAATCTTTTTCCTTCCTGGAAACAACCATCCAGATACCTCAGATTAGCTCCTGTTTGTTTCCTTTCTGCAGGACATATTTAGCTCATAGTTGATTTTCTCTATGTCTTTGTTCATGACAGTCACTTGAATCCAGAGACATGACACAACAGACAGTTGAAACCTAATGAATTACCTGGCAATTGTGCCTCTCATCTAAGAATCCTTGTCTCCTGGATCCTTTAGTGTCCCACATGCATGACTCTCCTTTTGGTAACTTACTATCATAATAATACAGCATAATACATTGCAGAAAGCAAGGGACTCACAACAGTCAGTGTTTACTCTCTCGACTGTGTGTGAACTGGGTGCTTCCTTCTAGAGTAGGAATATTTGATTCTAATGCTGTTGGCTCATGCACCTGTTGCTAGCTAGGCCAGTCAAGGTGGCCTCAGCTGGGCTGTATTGGCAGTATTCCACATAGCCTCTTGCACTCCAGAATGCTGGCCTAGCCTTCATATGAAGATCAAGAGAAGCAAAGAGGAGCTGGGGCATAGCTCAGTGATAGAATGCATGTAAGTGCAGGACCCTGGATTCAATCCCTATATACAGAGGCATATAATATAGGTATATATAAGAGAAGCATGAAAATTGTATATTCCCTAAGGTCTTGGCTTGGAGATGACTGGTACCTATGTCTCATTGAACAACCCAAATCACAAATACAATTCAGAAGATAGGACTTGGACTTCATCCCCTGATGGGAAGAGCTGCAAAATTGCTTCTATGGGACTGAGAGCAGGCTGAAGAATTCAGGCCTTCCTTTGCCTTCTGATTGCTCTGTGTCTTCCATTAAAATAATAAAAGGCTGTCTTGCAAGCCTTTTCAGTTATAGTAGTCATAACCAACTTAATAACTAGAATTAACCCTAGTTCCTTTTAGGAAGTTCTCTAGGCTCTTGTAGGCATTTTGATGCAACAACTGTTCTTAAAGCTGACTATGGGAACAGGTGAGTGTATCTTGTCTCCTAAATTCCCTCTGTGTATATGAGACCAAGATCTGTGTAGCCATGGCAGTTAGCGTTTCTTTAATATCTGTCGTCCCTGGATAGGAGTCAAAGAGTAGGGAGGGGGGAAAGTAGGAGAAATTAAGATTGGAAAACTTAATTTTCCCATGTAGGTGGTATAACCCTCACAACGTTTATGGGCTTTTTACCAGTTTTGTACTGGTGGGAGTTACGTCCCAAAGCTGTCATTCTAGAATACTGGGTGGTGGAGAGAACACGGGACCCTCTCTGCTCTAGTTTTTTCAACTTCCTGGGAGTCTATAATTATTTCAAAACACTGCGTTAAAAATAACTGGAGTATACAAATTGCTAGTTTGAACAATGGCGCGATGGAGCATGCGAATCTCCCGATAGACTGCAGAGTGGCGATGTCAGCGTGGCTCCACCCATCAGCATTGTTCTCGAACTTCTGGAAGAACCCCTCGCAAAGGGGAGGGAAGTGAGTGACACGTACTTCCTCTTTTTGTTATCTTACTTAACTCGCACAAGAACCCTTTGAAGTTGACGTGAGAAAGCCAGAATCAGCAGCCAGGGTTGACATCTCTTATACTAGCACATTGATGAGATCGGATTGGCCAGGAAACTTGCATGCCGTTCGCTCAGACCCGGCTCTGACCTTGGCTGCCTTCCTAATTCCTCTGCAGTATTAACTGGATTGTTATGGTCCCAGGCAGAGTTGGGGCAGCAGGAAGAGCCTGAGGTTTTCTCTCCCCATCCTCACTGTCCCTCTCTCTCAGGAATGTCAGCTATTGGCTATTCCCTGTTTCAGTCCTTTGACAGGAGACAAAACTTAAAAATCTTCCATTCTGAAGAACTCTCTATAGAACTCAGTGTTCTGTGGGGGCAGTATAAAAAAAGATTTTATTTTCAACTATGTCTGAGAAATTAATGCATTTTTTGGTTAAATACTTAAATCTGAGAACTATCCTTTAAATTCTGAAATATTTCAGAGTACCATCTTAAATTTGAGTCCAGTTTTCATAAGTGGACCTGACCCTCACTAGTTAGTTACTTCTCTTGTCCCTGTGACAAACTGCCTGACAAATTGTTGCTTAGGAGAGAAAGGTCTTATTTTGGCTTAGTTTGAGGGGACATTCTGTCACTCTTCTAGAGGTGTCAGAACCTGGGAGAATGAAGACGAAAAATGAGGTGAACTAAAGTCTCATGCAATAGCCAACTTTATCCAGAGCCCCAGAAAGCTTATACTCTGAGGATTAGGAAGGTCACATGACTACAGTCCTCATGAGTTCAAGTTGTATACAATTATAAGGATAAAACACATATGGCAAAAACATGTTTTTTTCCATAGAGGTGTATAGTTTAAACATTTAATTGAATAACAACAGTAAACAATAATGAGACATCTCTAGTAAATTCCTTCACACTATACTGGGGGTATGGGAGCACAAAAATACACTCCAAAGACAATTCTGTGGTTTTGAAGAAACTGAGGCCACCAGACTCTTGTTTTCTTGGTTGTTCTCATAAACACTGAGAATCCTCCTCATACGACTGCATTCCTGGACAGTGTCCCAACAGTAGTCTGTCCTGATGAGAAGGCACGGGTGGGAACAAAGGATGCTGTGTCCACAGCCAGGAAGCTGAAAGAGATGGACACTGGCGCTCAGCTAACTGCCTTCTTACTCAGTTGGGGACTAGCCCATGGAATGTTATCATGTTTGGGGTGGGTCTTCTCTCCATATTTAGAACTCTCTAGAAACACCCTCTCATGAATGTGGTTGTAGGCAATCCCAAACCCAATCAAGTAGGCAATAAAAGGGAACAGTCACACTTAAAGGAAGCATTTATTACACTAGCATTCCTTTTGTGTTGCTCTCTTCCCCAGATCGTTTGCTTCTAAAGAATCTAATAGAAGATTGCTTTGAAGCTACTCTACTGAGTAGAGGAGGTATATCATGGAAGACACTGGAGAGAAGATACCTAAAGTCACTCCCTTTCAGGGATTAGCCAGAACCACCCAGAACTACCTTCTAAGGTCCAAGTTTCTTCCCTTTCAGTTTGACCTGCTACCAGTTGAGTGAGCGCAGACTGCCCTGTATGGTTTATGCCCTTCCCTCACAAGAGCTCTTCATACTTCTCAAAACCAAACAGAAATCCCTCCTTCTGCCCAACCATGACTAAAACAAGCTCCTCTCTCTCCTTGTGTTTATCAGTGGCTAAGACAGAAAATCATTTGGATCAGGCTTATTGATGCATATTTTACATATTATAGAATTCATCCCTTGAGAACATACTACTGTAAATTATAGCAGAAGTCTGAATTCACAGGACCACATCCTTATTCCAAATACGCAACAGCTCTCTGTCTCAGGCTTCAGTTCTTAGGGACAATGGATCTGTTTTCTGTTCCTTCACTGTCCCAGAATGCCACATAAACAGAATTATATATTGTGCAATCTTTTGGGCTGTCATTCCTCATTTAACATAATGTAGTTGAGACTCACCCATGTTTCTGTATTGGTTGTTTATGTTCGTCTTTATTGGTCTCTCGGTCTCTCTCTCTCTCTCTCTCTCTCTCTCTCTCTCTCTCTCTCTCTGTGTGTGTGTGTGTGTGTGTGTGTGTTCTGTGAGTGTCTATGTGCTTTATTTTTTAAAACTTCTTTTTACTGATGAGTAATCTGTCTCCTAAGCCAGAAAACTTAACTCACGTAAATTTTTTGCATGTATATGCATCTTTTCATGGGGGTGGCTGTACATGTGTGTGTTATAAGAAGTGTGTGTGTGTGTGTGTGTGTGTGTGTGTGTGTGTGTGTGTAGAGGCCTGAAGTCAACCTCATGTATATTCCTCAGTCACCACCTTATTTATTTATTGAGACTGGGTCTCACTGAACCTAAACCTCAGCTCACAAACCAGGTTACTATAGCCAGCCAGCTTGCCTCTGGGACCCTTGCCTCAGCTGCTCTGAAATTGGGAATTACATTTGGTAACACGGCCTGCCCAGCTTTCACTTGGCTTTTGGGATCCAAACTCTGCTTTTCACCCTTGCAGGACAGGGGTCTAGCTTCTCCCCAGTCCCAGGTCATATGAAAGTTTAATCTCTTGCTCTCCTACAAAACAAACAAACAAACAAACAAAACCCCAGTCGTGTTCATTCTCTCCTCTTAGACATATTCACTTTCTGGACGCTTCTCACCCAGGCTCTTCTGTAGCTCCCTATCAGGTTCCCATCTCCACTTGCTTCCTTAGCACCTTCTCTTTGAGAAGCCTTTGAACCTGAGTATTCATTGCTATCCAGCACTTCTTGCCTACCCTGTGGTCTTCAACCATACTACCCTGCTGCTGGTCTTGAAAACTCCGAGTCTCCTCCACTCCTGTAAATCCTGTGTTGGGATCTTACCCAAGCCCCTACTTACCCCATGGTTTCCCTATTCAGATTCCCAGAGCCTACACAGTCACAAGGCTGCAGCTCTGTCTTTGTCATCAATGCCATTCCCTAGAGCCTGGCCATGCCTGCTAGTGAATACTTCCATGATCCTTGGGGAAAGGCATCCAAACGCCATCACTGGCAATATTCTCTCAATGGCACTTACTGTTTCCACGCCTCGTGATTGCAGGTCCCTTCAACTACCATTCCTGGTGTGTCAGCACACTCTGCTGAAGCATATTTAATCAGCTGGAGCTGATTAGACTTTGCTCTCTCAGACTCCCATCTTTCCCTGGGACTTCATAACGCCTCTGCCTTCATAATGACTACGAACTCTGTGCTCACACATCCTTTCTCTTGAGCTGTGATGAGGAATGACCTAGGCAGAGACGGGCAGCACCAAGAACAGGCCCTAATTCTTTTGGGTCTCTTTTGTGTGACGCAGAACATTTCTGGAGGGCAGTCCAAGGCAGTCTAGAATGGTCTAGAAGTCTAGATTGTTGCAGCCTAGTTGCTATTCCAGAGTCCTCGGAGCAGATTGTTGTCAACAGTTGGAAAATGGAAAAAACACTGCAAGTTTGGTCATAAGGTATCTTCAACCCTCCTGTTGAAGCTTCAAAGTGGGTGGGGCCTGGAGTATTCACATCTATGTACTGAGCACTGAGAAGTCTGAAGCAGGAAAATTGCATGTTTTAGACCATCTTGGCCTATATGGGGGAGATCCTGTCTCAAAACCAAACGAACAAACAGTGTTAAAAAGATGTCTGAGCAGGCAAGATAGCTTGGTGCCAAGTTGGCTTCCTGAGCTCTATTGTGGGGCAACTCACATGGTGGAAGATAACCAAATCCTATAAACTAACTTCCTACACACACACACACACACACACACACACACACACACAAACTAGAATGTAACAAAAAGTTGTATCCAAACTCTCTAGTTCATAGACGTTTTGAATGGGATTCCTAGTGATATCTTCTCTACGAGTCATGGATAAGCAGCCATGTCATAGCTAATAGTTAACAGGGCCCTTGCTGTTCACGGCTAGAAGCATTGTGGACAAAACTGTGGCACTGTTTGATGTTTACGATTCCTGACGCTGATGGAGATTGGTGCCTTTTCCTCGCGGTTGTTAGCGGGTTTCCTATTTGCATCCCGTGATGATAATTAGCCGAGGGTCTGAGCAGGTGTGAGCAGAATAAACATTGCTGCCTGAAACCTCCTCTTTCTTTTGCCTTTGCGTCTACAGTACCGCTGGGCTTCAGAGATGGGACCTTTCTGATTTGTTAGCAACCATTATGTGCATGTCATATTACATGTTTCCACTGCTGTAACTGCAACTTGGTGGCTCCTGGAAACTCGTTCGAGCGCCCCCCCTCCCCGCCCAATCCTTTCTTCTCATGCTAAGAAATATCCAGCAGTTCTTGCAAGTCTCTGTGCCTTTTTTGTTTTCCTTTTAGGATGCAAAAGGCATGTTGAAAAAGAGGGATTCAGCCCCTGGACAGGGAGGTCCTGTGGAGCTAAGACCACAAACATCCAAGAGCCCAAAAGGGAGACCAGAGCCTTTGTGGTCAGAGCAAGGTGCAATGCTTTGGTGTATTTCACGCCATGCCCTGGGGCCACGCGTTCTGTCCATTTCCCGTCTTTTCAGTTTGATTTGGAATTTGATTTCATTTTGCACATGACGGGCAAGTGCTGTACCTCTGAGATGTTCTCTAGCCCCTGACTTTTGGAAACAGTGTTTCACTCTGTGACTCAGGGATGGCCTGGAATTCACTTCAGAGCTCAGGCCTACCTCAAACTCACACTCTTCCTGCCTGTTTCTCTAAAGTGCTGTAATTACAGGTATGAACCACCATGGCTAGCTGACTGACCAAACAAACAAACAAACAAACAAAACAAAACAAAACAAAACAAAACAAAACAAAACAAAAAGCTATGTTGCATTTGTTTTTGATACCAGACCTTACTCTGAAGCTGAGGCTGGCCTGGACTTCCCTAGGTAGAGCAGACAATCCTCAAATTCACGGAGATCTGCATGCCTCTGTCTCCAAAGTGCCAGGATTAAAGACATGCTAAGAACACCCAACGTGTGTGTGTGTGTGTGTGTGTGTGTGTGTGTACACGTGTGTGGTGCCTGTGTGTATGTCTGTGAGTGGTGCATGCATGCCCCACAGCACATGCATGGGAATTGAAGGACAGCTTCCAGTGTTGTCCCTTGTCTCCCATCATCTTTTTTTAAAAAAAATTTTATTAGATATATTCTTTATTTACATTTCAAATGTTGTCCCCTTTCCTGATTTCCCCTCCCAAAAATCCCATAATCCATCTCCCCTCCCCCTGTTCCCCAATCAACCCATTCCCACTTCCCTGTCCTGGCATTCCCCTATACTGGGGCATCGAGCCTTCCCAGGACCCAGGGCCTCTCCTCCCTTTGATGTCCAACAAGATCATCCTCTGCTACATATGCATCTGGAGCCATCTTTAAGGCATGCCTCTGTATCTCTGTTGTATATGCCGGGCTAGCTGGCCCATCAGTTTCCAGGCATTCTCCTGTCTCTGCAGCCATATGACCACAGGGGTACAGGGATTATAGATAAGAGGCACCCAAGCTAACACACTCATCTTTATGTGGGATTTAGGGAT
The DNA here is from genome assembly GCA_964023405.1 of Apodemus agrarius. Lineage (NCBI taxonomy): Eukaryota > Metazoa > Chordata > Mammalia > Rodentia > Muridae > Apodemus > Apodemus agrarius. The sequence goes on along the minus strand of OZ030023.1, from coordinate 60,189,294 downwards.
CCAACCACAGGCCTCCTGTTTGCACAGCAAGCACCTTACTCACTGAGTCATCTCCCCAGCACATACAGAAACTAAATATTTAGCTTTGTTAAAATTCACAGTTTTTCATGTGAAAGAATCTCAAATAATGTCTTCCGTTATATACTGAAGCATCACAGTGTAGAAGTCTCCCTGTTCTGGCACACAGGATGCTGATTTTGACAGTTGTGTTTTGCCTTTCCCAGAATGCCATAGTAATGGATCATAACAGACAGCCTGTTGAGGCTGTTTGCTTTGGCTTTTGATGACCTTGGGTGTCAGTACTGTGTCTCACATACTGACTATTATTCCGGGGTGTAATTTATCTATGCACCAGTTAGCAGGTGAATTTTATTTTTGTTTGAATCAATTGTGGAAATAAGTACTCTAAATATTTGCATACAGGTTGTTGTATGAGCATAGGTTTTCATTTTACTTGGATAAATATAAGCATTCATAATAAAGTTGTTGGGTCATATGCTAAACAGAAAAGAGGATTGTAGTTTTTAAAACGACCATATGGAAGAAAGATATAATCCTCTTTCCTATTTAATATTTGCGTAACATCCATTTCTGTGGATAACATTTCTTCATAATATTTGAAGCTATATTTTTAAAACAAAAACAGTAGTGTGTTTACGTGTTCTTTGCCAAGGGCTGCGTTTTCTTTGTTTCTTTCACCAGAGTCGCCTTCTCTATAGATGAGAGGTGAGATAAGCACACCCCAAAGCCTGCCCCAGTTTGCAGAGGGGAGAATTTCCTCTGCTTTTCCTTCTTTCCCACAGGGCATTTCCAATAACATCATAGCATTTGCCCCATGGGAAACTTGATAATTTCCAATTCACGGAATTTCTTTCTGAGATCTGGCGTTATCTGAATTTTTCAGTGTTGCCGCCTGTTAACTTTTCTGTGTCTTCACACCAGCCGATGGCACCTGAAGCCAGCCTCATCCTAAAGTGCAAGCTTTTGTCTTGCTTCTTGAGCAATACTTTAAGAACAGAGCGAGACCTTCTTGGAACCCTAGAAAGTTTTGCAGTTTCTTGCTTATGTTCCCCAAACTGTTTTTTTTTTTTTTTGACTGCAATCAGATACATTTTATTTCATTTCTCTGAACTGTTACTTTTTTTTAATTTTTTTTTAATTTTCTATATTCTATGTTTACATTCCAAAGGCTTTCCCCTTTCCCAGTTCCCACCCACCATAGTTCCCATAGTTCCTCTCCCCCCCCAACTGTTCCCCAATCATTCCCCCTCCCCCCTCGGTTTCTTTACTAAACTGGATGCAATCTTTACAGGCCCAGGGTCCTCTCCTTTCTTCTTCTTGGGAATCATTTGACTTGCTATTTGTGTCTTGAGTATTTAGGGCTTCTGGGCTCATTAATATCCACTTATCAGTGATTGCATTTCATGTGCATTCTTTTGTGATTGGGTTAATTCACTCAGGATGATATTTTCCAGGTCTAACCATTTACCTACAAATTGCATGAATTCATTATTTTTAATTGCTGAGTAGTATTCCATTGTATAAATATACCACATTTTCTGTATCCATTCCTCCTTTGAGGGATATTTGGGCTCCTTCCAATTTCTGGCCCAAACTGTTTTTATAAGGCAATCTAGAACCACTCCACACCAGAGTCCCAAAGAGCAGTGTGAAAATGAAGTCCTGATAGTAGTTTTAATTGGATTGCATCTATGAAAGTATCACGCCGTGTGTTTTTTATATATAACACTCAGTTACTCTAACAACTCCACAGTATAGGCACTATCATTTTCTTTAATATGACAAAGAGTAGGCAAAAAGTCCACTCAAGTATGCCTCGTTTTTAAAATTAGTTTTAGTGAGGTTTAATTAATATATTCAAAATAACATATGCACACATATTGATGACTTTAGACATATCCATAGGTATCAGATACCATCGTCTCGCAGCATGTTCTGTGTTGTGCATATGTTGTGTGTGCTTCTGTGTGATTGTATGTCTATATGTGTCCATATATGTATATTTGAATATGTGGTATACACATGTGTACCTGTGTCTTAATAACAATCAGGATGAGATCTACCCTCTTAACATATTTGAGAGTACACGCAGTACCATACAGTTAGTTATTGGGTCCACGCTATAGAATGAACCATTGGAATATACATGTGTGACTAACAGAAACTTCATACCCATTACAAACAGTTCCCCGTTTCCTCTTCTCCAGTTCCTGACGGCTGCCATTGCCTTCTCTGCTGTGACTGTGAGGGCTTTAGACGCCTCATCTGGGTGGGACTATGTGAAGAAGGCTTAGACGCCTCATCTGGGTGGGACTATGTGAAGAAGGCTTAGACACCTCATCTGGGTGGGACTATGTGAAGAAGGCTTAGACACCTCATCTGGGTGGGACTATGTGCTACTGTCCGTCCTTCACCTTGTCTCACGGGCACAGTCTCCCAGGTGCAGACAGCTGTGGTGCTGGACAGAGCAGGAGTTTCTTCTTTGTAAATGCTTCCAGCTTCAGTACATACCTGATAGCTCCATACTCAGAAGGGCAAGGCAGAAAGAGTGGAGTTTAAGGACAGCTGGGGCCGTACAGCTAAGATCCAACACAGATACATAGAGAGGTGCTGTGTCAAAAACAAACAAACAACTAAATCCTAAGTTCACAAAATCTCAATGACATTACATTGAGGATATATATACACACACACCACACACACACACACACACACACACACACACACACACATATTTGTGAATGCACATCTATGTTATATGTGCATGTACAATACATACATATCACACACATCACATTTCTTTGTCCATTCACCTACCGACTGGCATCTGATTTATTTCCATTGGCCGTGAACAATTCTGCAATAAGCACCCTGGACGCAGCTATCTCGCTCAGGTCCAGATTTCCATCCCTTTGTTTATACAGTCTGGAGTAGATCGCTGGAGTTTATGATAGTTCTGGTTTTGATTTTAGAGAACATCCTACTTTTTCCCACAGTGTGTGCATATTTCATTTCCTCATCTAGGTGCCACGGAGTCTTCAATGCTTTACACAGCAGTGGCTGTCCTAACAGACATGAGCATTTCCAGCAGGGGTGTTAGAGAATCATCAGAAGGGTAAGAACACAAGGCTGGAGCGCAGCTGTCGTGCCCGGCAGACGATGGATTGTCTCCCTTCACAATACTGGAGAATCACAGAGTTGGGCATGTTTAAAATCAATCCCATTTCTAACCCGGCTTTCAGAATTAGGTAATTCACCATCAGCCTGAAATCGGTTTTGAAATTTGCCAGGGCACAGAATTAAAGAAGCAGATGCGGACTTCCTGGACGACTGCAAAATGCAAGGACGTTTGCAGAATTAGGTTGAGTTAATATTCTCCATCAAAGGGCATACAGCATGGCTCAGCAGGTAAGAGATCTTGCTGCTAAGCCTGACAATATGTGCTCTGTCCCCAGAGCCCACAGGATGAAAAGAGAAGGCTCCAGTATGTGCACCCCCCCAACCTACTAAGAACATAAGCTTATAAGGAAAAATATTAAAAAATATTGCATGGCATGTATACATCATAACATTACCACAAGCCTAGTCAACTCTGTCAACCTATAATTATGGAATGAAAATTTATTTATAAAATGAGAGAAGACCATTCAAGGTTCCTATCCTAAAGGGATTTTCTGGCGTGTTTAAGCCTGGGGAATGCTGTTTTCAGATCACTGAACACCTCAGCTTGCTATCTTATATAGTCTTGCATCTATTCCCTAAATCTCTGCATTTTCTGTTGCTCTTCCCCAGGTCTAGCCACGCCCCAAGCTCTGACTAATTCTTCCTTCCAGTAGGAATGCATTCACACATTCACTGAATACTCCTGACTATTCCTGATCATTCTTATCGATGGAGATACAGTAGTGATCAGGAGAACAGTCCGTGCTTGGAGACACGCGATGTGTATCCTGAGGGTTTTCAGAGGCGCGGGTAGTGTGACTTTCACCCGGGGCTGAGGGATGAGCATTCCCAGACAGCTCAGAAGACTGAGCACAGCAGGCAGAAGGGGAAGGCTCTGGTAGAAGACACATCTGTGCTCAACACCTGATGCATCCTCCCAGTCGAATCTTGGAGGAGGTAACCTGAACGCCTAGGGCTGAGATTATAATAGGAAAGGTCAGCACAGAGCTCAGACCACAGCAGCACCTCAGTGAACGTCAGCATTAACATGGATGAGCACAAAGATGAGCCGGTCCTTTTCGTTCAGCTGCAACATCTGGTGACAGCACTATGGTGCCTGACAGACTCCCTTCAGAGCTACATGGGACTTCTGCATTTCCTGTGACTCACATCCTCATTTTGTTTTTCCCTGCATGCTTTCTCTGATTAATAATGCCATTTCATCTCTGAGCCCACAGAGCTAGGTGTGCTAGACTAACCCATGCAGACTCTGTAAGCAGGGAGATGTCCACACAGTGATGAAGTCACCTAACAACACGTTGCTCAGAACATATCCCTGTCGCTAAGGGACACGTCTGTATACCCCCAGCTCTTCATCTTTCCATGTTAGAATCTCACCATCTGTGATCTCCACTCACTCCTGATTTCCTTTCCTCATGAAGTATTTCCAAGAGGGGCAGGAGGAGTCTTTAAAATCTCTGTACTTTGCAGATATCTACCTGGGGAATAAATCCTATTTTGTGCTTTTCTATGTCCACCTTCAGCTAAGACAAGGTGTAACCTGACCCCAGTATTAACTCTGCACTCACACTTATTATTTTATTCCAAGAAAATCCCCAAAGGCCCGAGGGGCAAAGAATGGGACTGATGAAGCCAGCCAACATCAGTTTGTGGTGGTGAGCCTTGGGCAGAGCAAAGAGCTCTTGCCTTGATATCAGACACCATGCTGAGTGGGCGTGGCAGTCAGCTCCCAGTGAGGGTACTTGTTAGTCTAACTATTTGTCTGTGCATAAATGCCCTTTACAAGTTGCCTGTCAGGCGTGGCCGTCCATAGCAGGCAGACCTTCAGTGCTCCCCCAGCTACTGCTGTGCCTGTGAGACACGTTCTGTTGCCTAGAGACAAAAAAACTTCTACCATGATGTCAAAGCCCAACCATTTATATCTTCACATTCCATTGGTGGAAATCACCACCTGGAACAAAGATCCTGTTTTCACATGCTACCTTCTTGAACACATGGGCAGCTACAAATAGCTCAATGCGTTCCCATCAGCTGCTTCTTGTGTATAAATGGTAGGAGAGATTAGGGATAAAATGAATGTGAATTTCAAGAAAAATAATCAGTAACTTAGAACTTGGCAGCATATGTTGTTTAAAGCATAGAGTATTTAGAATTTTCTTCATCTTAAAATCGTCATTGCACATACCAGGGGTGGCATGCATTAAAGATTCTGGTATTTTGAGCAATCTGTTAGAACTGACCTCTAATCATTTAATTGTTATAATTGTACATAGAAAAGAGAACTTTGTATCTGGTGGAAAGAGAAACATCATTTTAGTTACTAGTTTCCTACGGATATTTTTTTTTTAATATGAGAATAAGGGGATCCACTATTCTTCTTGAGTTTATGTTTCTATTTAAGAAATCACTTCATGAGGCTGGAGAGATGCTAGTGGCTAAGAGAACTTGATTTTTGAGATGACCAGAGTTCAGTTCCTGGCACTGCCTGTAACTCTAGCTACTACAGAACCGAAACCTTTCTTTTGGCCTCTGTAGATACATGCATTTGTGTGCACATACACAGAGAAGCACACACACATAATTAGAATGTGTATTAATCATTTTAAAAAATTGCTTCATGTCTAAAATGTATTCTATATGGGTTGAACAAAATATTATAGATTTATTCAGCAAGCAAACATTGGGTTTCAAGAATGAAAATAAGTAAAAATAATAAGTATATATTAGGCTTTCCATAGTCTAAGCTTTGTACTGCAAGAAATTTTGTTTTGTTTTGCCGTTTTACTTTGTTTGAGACTGATTCTGTTTTACCTGACCCAGAGTAGAACTGAAGGCCTATCCTAGGTCTATCTCCAAAGCACTGGAATCATAAGCATGTATCACTGTACCTGCTTTGGGAGAAATTTCAATTAGATATTGTGCTCCTTAATTTTTGCCAACTTGATACAAACAAGAGATACCTGGAAAGGTGGAAGTTCAGTTGTGGGATCATCGCATCTATCAGACTGGCCTGTGAGAAAGATTGTGGTCTGTGGAGCAGTGTGTTGATTAGTAATTGATGGAGAAAGGCCCAGCCCACTGCGGGCAGTTCCATCCCTAGGCAGGTGGCCCATGCTTGAATAAGAAAAGGTAGCAGAGTAAACCAAAGGAAGCAAGCCAGGAGGCAGCATCTCCTCACTCTCCAGTTCCTGACCCCAGGTTTCTAGCATCATCTCCTATCCTACCTACCCTTGATGATAGACTCTAATGTGCAAGACGTAACAAACCCTTTACTCCCCAAGTTGGTTTTGAACTGTTTTTATTTTCCAAAGCAATAGAAACTGAACAAAATCAAGTAGCATCTCTCTTTTTTTCCAGTTTGTTTTTGTCACCAGCAAAATGCATTTTTCAGGAGGGTAGGTGGAAACTGGCATACAGATGTGCCATGGACAAGGTTAGAGTTTGATGAGATGTCTTTTGTTGCCAAAAGTGTTTAACTACTGTCGATCATGGCATTGTCTCTAAAGATGCAATTTTAGATCGTTAGCAAGTTTTCATTACTGTCCAGTGGTCTCGGGATAACGTGACGACTGTGAGCGCTCTGAAAATGTAAACTGGTATCTTAGATAATCAATTCCTTTGTGTGCTCACAGATCAGAGAAATGGAAATTGAAGCCGTGGTTAAGGACACAGAGGAGAAATACCAGAAGGAGCTGGCTCAGGTGGGGTGGGCTGGCGCGCTTCCCCTCTGAGGCTTGCTTGCTCCTGGGGTGTGTAGACGGAGCTCAAGATGGAAGAGGGGTAGGACTCTGTGAGAATCTTTAAGAACCCCACTCCACAGCCTCATTTTCCTGCTTGCTCACCACCTCTGATAAACACGCTCTCCAGCATTGTGAATTCATTTGTTAGCTAGGTTTCTCTTGATCAGGTATTTTTGGAAACTGGGGAGGAGGGGGGGCGTGTTTTATTGCCCCAAAGTTGAAAGGTAAAGGATGACTGCCTAATTGTGATCCATTAAAGTGGATGATTTTGCTGACAGCAACCTCTGTCTGCTTGAACCCACAGGACTGCTCTTCTGTCTGCTTCAGAAGCAGGGTGACTATGGCTCAGTTAACTGTCGCCAGAAGTACCTAGACCACATCCGGTTTGTGACCACAACAATCTAGTTATGATTTAAAAACTAAGCCATTTTTATAAAAATTATAGAATTTTAAAATCCCACGCATGAATTGTTTTAAGAGAAAACAAGACTTTCCCAGCCCTAATCACTTGAGGTGAGCCTTACAATCTGCCTCAGAGCAGACTTCATAATTTCCCTGTCTCTGTCTCTGTTTCTGTCTCTGTCTCTGTCTCTCTCTCTCTGTGTGTGTGTGTGTGTGTGTGTGTGTGTGTGTGTGTGTGTGTGTGTGTGTGTGTGTGTGTGTGTGTGTATGTGTTTACATGCACATGAATGACGGAGGTCAATCTAATGGGCCATCTGACTTATTTTGGAAGACAGGCCTTTCGTTGAGTCTAGGCTCACCTGTCTAGTACATGACAGTAAGCAAGCCCCAAGGATTGTTTTGTAATCCTTCCCAAGACTGAGATTAGTATGTCACCAGGCCTGATTTTTTTTCCCCCATGAATACTGGGGTCTGAACTCTGGTTCTCATGTGTCTATGACAATCCCTGTGCTGATTGATCTATCTTTCCAAACTCCAAACTTTGCAATTTTATCTTGAGCAAATTGCAAAATGTCCTTAGGCTAGTCTCCTTGATCATCAAATTCTAATGGTAATATCTACCTAGAGGACTCGGTAAATACACAGTGAAGTCAAATAGAGGGTTTTTTTTCATTTGCAATATCTCTTTCAAAAGCTAGTTATAATTCTACCATAGTGGAAATTTCATTACATCTAAGCACCTAAATTATTTTACCCACTTGCCCCCTCAGCTGTCAGTGCCTTGAGACGGTGATATTTAGATTGACTGCTGAGGTCTTCTCGCTAACAAGCTGGAAGCTTTCCTGAACTTAGGCTTGCCGTGGCCCCTCGGTGTTCCTGAATCTTTACGTTTTTCTTGATGTCAACGACAATAAGTACTTTTCCTTCGAAGGTGAATATAAGGGGGAAAATGCAAATGCAAATTGCAAGAAGACAAAGGGAAATGGTCTTGACAGGGACAGGAAGTCTTGCAGAGTGGCTAGCTGTTCGTCCTAAGGCCTCGCTCAGCCAAGGGTCTAGGAATACAGGACTTCTCTGGAACCAGCATTAGGCTGAGATAAAGAGCAGGTCAAAATAAGATAGAAAGTTGGTAAGGTTGTTCTTAATTCCAAAGATGGAAAGAAAAAGAGGACCAACCCAAAACATCATGGCTGAGTTAATTAAAGCAAGCAATTATTTAAAGCAAGCTTTAAAAAAAAATTTCCAGTACATGAGCTGCCTCCCCCTAAAGCATGGTTCTGGTCAGCACTGGACATAAGAAGGTAAGGCATTTATAGTTAAGAGGATGGAAATTTCCAAATGGAGGATTTGGTGAGCAAAATATGGTAGAACATAACCATAACAAATTACTCAAAACAATCTGCTAAAAACAAGGATATGAACGCAAAGTGGTTTTAAGGTAGTCATAAAGAAACCTATTAGCCGGGCGGTGGTGGTGCACGCCTTTAATCCCAGCACTTGGGAGGCAGAGGCAGGCAGATTTCTGAGTTCGAGGCCAGCCTGGTCTACAAAGTGAGTTCCAGGACAGCCTGAACTACACAGAGAAACCCTGTCTCGAAAAACAAACAAAACAAAACAAAAGAAACCTTTTAAAACAAAGGTAGGGTTGCAAGATGGTTATAACTTTTTGAAACAAAGACATGGCTGCTATTTCCTGGAATAGGAAATATAGAACAATTTGTAGTTAATATACAGGTGGGGCATAACCCAAATTCTTGAGAAACTAAAGTGTAATGATGAACTTAGTTGAACCTAGTTTGTCTTTACTATAGGATGGCTTTCTTTTTTTTATTTATTTTTATTGGTTATTTTATTTATTGACATTTCAAATATTATCCCTCTTCCCTGTTTCCCCTCCACAAACTCCCCTATTCCCTCCCCCTCCCCTGCCTCTATGAGGGTGCTCCTCCACCTTCCCACCCACTCCTGCCTCAGCACCCTAGTATTCCCCTACTCTGAGTCATCAAGCCTCCACAGGATCAAGGGGCTCCGCTCCCAGTGATGACAAATAAGGCAGTCCTCTCCTACATATTTAGCTGGAGCTATGGTTTCCCCATTGGGGAGTCTGGTTGATTGATATTGTTCTTACTATGGGGTTGCAAACCCCTTCAGCTCCTTCAGTCCTTGCCCTAACTTCTCCATTGGGGTTCCCAAGCTTAATTAGAAGTTTGGCTTTGTGCATCCTCATTTGTATTGGTCAGGCTCTGGCAAAGCCTCTCAGGGGACAACTATACCAGGCTCCTGTCAGCAAGTTCTTCTTGGTATCAGCAACAGTGTCTGGGTTTGCTATCTGCAGATGGGATGGATCCCTAAGTGGGGCAGTCTCTGGATGGCCTTTCCTTCAGTCTCTGCTATGCTCATTGTCCCTGCACTTATGATATTATTTTCTTCATCCTTCTGAGTAGGACTGTAGCATCCATGCTTTGGTGTGGTCTTCTTTCTTTTTGGGTTTCATATGGTCTGTGAGTTGTATCAGGAGTATTCCAAGCTTCTTTTTGGCTAATATCTACCTATCAGTGAATACATACCATGTGGGGGATTTTTGTTTGTTTTTTGTTTTTTTTGTGCCTGAGTTACCTCACTCAGGACAATATTTTCAGGTTCCATCCATTTGCCTAAGAATTTCATGAAGTCATTGTTTGTAACAGCTGAGTAGTACTCCATTGTGCAATATACCACATTTCTTGTATCCATTTCCCTGTTGAAGGACATCTGGGTTGTTTCCAGCTTCTGGCTGTTGTAAATAAGGCTGCTATGAATATAGTGGAGCATGTGTCTTTGTTATGTTGGAGCATCTTTTGGGTATATGCCCAGGAGTGGTATAGCTGTATCCTCAGGTAAAACTATTTCCAATTTTCTGAGGAACCACCAGACTGATTTCCAGAGTGGTTGTACCAGCTTGCAATCCCACCAGTAATGGAGGAGTGTTCCTCTTTCTCCACAACATCTCCAGCATCTGCTGTCACCTGGGTTTTTGAGAGATGCTACTCCATCAGTTGTCTGGATGTGGTAGAGTGTTCTCCTCCAAGCAGAACAACTACCTTCTTTATTAGATCCACTGAGGCTGCTTGCAAGAGACCATCACAAGACAGGTGTTGATACTTCTTCATGGAAGAAGTAGCTGTGGCAGATCACTAGAGCCCCACCTGAGACTTCTGCCCTTCTTTGTGTACACCCCAACCATCAGTTTTGTGATTCAACCTTAATTATAAGTTGTTACATGCTAGAGTATATAGGCTGGGAAGGTAAAGAGAGGAGGGCCATTTGTGTGGCCTTGGGACTCTCATTCTCTACCTTGAGTACAGACTTTCCAGTGTTGAGCTTTGGGGTTACCCATGCGCTTTGGGGTTACCCATGTTCTCAGAAGTGGCCCCCTGAGTTCTACTTTCTGCAGCGCCAAATAAACACTTTGGTTCTATTGTGATTTGAATGAGAATGGCCCCCATAGGTTCATGTATTTGAATAGTTGATCCCCAGTAAGAGGAACTGTTTGGGAAGGTATATAGCTTTCTTAGAGGTGTGTCAGTGGGCTTTGAAACTTCAAAATTCGATGCCCTTCCCAGTTAGATCTCTTTGTTGCTTTGGGTAAGATGCATGCTCTCAGTGGCGACTCCAGCCCCATGCCTGCCGATGTGCTCCGTACCTTGATGATCATGGACTCTAACCTTCTGACAGTTGTAAACCCCCAATAAACTTCTCTATCAATTGCCCAGATCGTGGTATCTCTTTATAACAATAGAAAAGTAACTATGACAGGTTCCCAGGTGAACTTCAGAGGAATCCTACTTTGGTTTGTCACTGGGACTTTATAAGGAGGGTATCGACATTTGTATCTCCCCAAAGAAGGAAAGTCTTGCAACACTAAAGGAACTTTAAAGGTTTTCCCAGAATTAAAGTTCCTCAGGTCAGACTGAAGAACTTTAATTAATGAAATGTAGGGCATATAAAGAAACAAAAGGGGCAAAAATGACACAAAAATCAGATGGATGAGAGAGAGACAGGAATCAAGAAGATCTTGGAGGTTGAGGAAAGAATCCATATTGAGTATCTTTCAGTTGGGTATCTTTCAGTTGGGTATTTCCATCTGAGGTGGAGACCATTGTTCCTGAGCACTCATACAGGCCTGCACATGAGTACAGCTTGCTCTTTTGAGATAGGCTTTTGTGGCCAGGCAGTGGTGGCACATGCCTTTAGTCTTAGCACTTGGGAGGCAGAGGCAGGCCGATTTCTGAGTTCGAGGCCAGCCTGGTCTACAGAGTGAGTTCCAGGACAGCCAGGGCTACACAGAGAAACCCTGTCTCAAAAAACCAAAACGGAGACAGGATTTTGTGTAGCTCAGCCTGGCCTTGACCTTATTATGTAACCAGGTGACCTCAAACCTGCATCCTCCTAGGTGCGAGGATTATACCTGTGCCACCAAACAAAGCTGACTGGCATTGAACTTTTGAAGTGGGCTGCAGACTAAGGTTCAAACTGAGCGTTGGATGGACCAGACCTCAGATCCCTAACACCCTGCTTGCTTACTTTTTCCCTTTCTTTCTTTCTTTCTTTCTTTCTTTCTTTCTTTCTTTCTTTCTTTCTTTCTTTCTTTCCTTCTTTCTCTCTCTCTCTCTCTCTCTCTCTCTCTCTCTCTCTCTCTCTCTTTCTTTCACATCTCAGTTGTACACACTTGTCCTCCCAGTTCTCTCCCTCACATGGACCTTCCCCTTCACCTCTGAGAACGGGGAGGTCCCTTCTAGAAAGCCAACCCACCCTGTCATCTCAAGTCACTGCAGGACTAGGCACATCCTCTCTCACTGAGGCTAGGCAAGGCAGCCCAGCTAGGGGGGTGAGGTCCACAGGCAGACGGCACCCCAGCTCCCTGTTGGGAGACCCACATGGCGACCGAGCTCACTTCTGCTCCATATGTGTATAGGGACTTGGTCTAGCCTTTGTATGCCCTTTGGTTGGTGGTTCAGTCTCTGGGAGCCCTAAGGGTCCACGTTAGTTGACTGTTGGTCTCCTTGTGGCTTCCCTATCCCCTCTAGTTCCTCAATCCTTCCCCCAGTTCTTCCACAAGGCTTCCCTTGCTTATATTAACTCCTGCTGAACTTAAAAAATCCGTATACTGAGACTTTGCTTGTAATTCTTGACGAGTAAGTGAAAAAGAGGTTTACTTAGGCTGTGATAGAGTCAGTCACCTTTCTGTAGAACCTTGAAATATTTCTTGCAGGCCTAAGTCTGTGTTTTCCCAGCTTGCAATCCTAATTAGCTCCATAAGACTTAATTTCCCTTGTAATCAAATACATTTTATTATGAGTTGACAGGTGGATGAATGAAAGAGCTATAGGTTTCAGGATAAAAAAAATCTCAAACTACTTGAGGGGAGGCGAAAGTACTAAATGTTTTGTAGGGAGTAATGATTTAGATTTAAAAAAGCAACTTAATATTTAAATTATGTAATCTGAAAAATTCTAATATGGCTATATTTGTTAAAATGATTCTCTATATCCCAGGCAAAAAAATAAAAAATAGTTGTATAAATGGGTTATAATATTTTAATTATATTTTTAAATAAAAGTCCTCAAAAATATGTCCCAGAAAAATATTATCAGTAAATAAATTTTTAAAAAAACTAACTTCAGACATTTTTTGCAAGACTTAACTTCTGAAAAGATAGGTTACTAGAGTAACTTATAGAGTTTAAAGGGCAACAAAAATGATGCAAATTTTTACTATTTAGTTTTTGTGAGGTATAAAAGCAATAAAAAGAAACCCTCTCCAAACTAGGAAAGGCATAGGGAAAGCACAGTCAGGAAGATGTATCTGTGTAGACACATGCCACCTTAATGATGGCTCAGATATAACTGAAGAGAGGTGGGAATCCTCACCAGCATTCACGGCTTGGGACAAACTCCAGGTGGGTAGATTAGGTGTCAGAAGCAAGTTCTCCCATAATAGTTACTTCCAGATATTGATTATTGTGTTTTCCTCTGCCTTTTTGTTTCTCAGTACAGGTAAACCTATGTGGCGACACAGACAGATGTTCTTTTCAGATCTTCTTACCACCTTTAAACATGTAGGCACCAGGCTACCATTCAGTTCAGGTGGTGGCCTGGACATTGGCTTACAGCTGAGCTTGCCAGCTGGAGATGCCTTCTTAAGGATCACTGGGAAAAATGGTTAGTGACTGAATTTCTTTTTGTTGTTCTTTGCTGTTGTTCTTCTGTTTTTATTACGTTTTGTTTTGTTTTTCCAAGAGAGGGTTTCTCTGTGTAGCCTTAGCTGACCTGGAATTAGCTCTGTAGAGTGACTTCAGACTCACATAGATCTGCCTATTTCTGCCTCCTGAGTGCTGGAATTAAAGGCATGAGCCACCACTGCCCGGCTGGATTTCTTAAAGCACCATAGTTTTCTAGAACAATGTTATTTAACCTTGAGATAGGCAGAAGCTTCATTTTTTATTTTTGACAAATAGAGACATGTATAGATTGTACTGTGGTCAAATTCAGCTCATTTTCCCCTACCCCCTTCACTGACTCTCTTCTTTCTGCCAACTAACCCCTTCCTATCTCTATGTTCTAGGCGTGTGTGTGTGTGTGTGTGTGTGTGTGTGTGTGTGTGTGTATGCACATGTGTGTGTGTGCTCATCCTTTGTGTATTTGCTGTTTGTCTATGATTACAGTGGCCCTGAAGACAGCATTACCTAATGCTCCTTCCCAAACAGCGGGTCTTACATTCTTTCTAGCACTTTCTTCAGACTTACCCTGGGCCTTTCAGAATGGGATCAAGATATGTTTTTTGAAACCAACACACTCACTAATTTCCAGCATATCAATAATTTGTAAATCTCCACACTAACCTTGACAAAAAGAGGCTTCTGTGGCCCAGTCTGAGAGTGGATAGTCTATAGATTCATTGAGAACGTGATTTTTCAGCAAAGCATCAGTCCTGGGGAAGATGGCACATACTTCATGACCAACAGCCAAACAGTGCACACAAAGGAAAAACTCAGTGCCTTGGGCAGCATTTAGAACCCAGAACCTCTTCACATCTAAGGACACATCACAAAACAATCTAAAGGACAGCCACAGAGAAGATTCAATGCAGACAATGACATTGGGCTCCTATCCTGTATATACAAGGATTTCTCCCAATGCAAAAGATGACTCAATGTGAAAATGGAGAAAGGTGTGAATGCACACTTTGCTGCCAGTGAGCAGAAAGTTCAAAAAATACTCTGCTGCTGGTAATAAAGGAAATGTGGCTCAAACTCCAATGAATACCACTGCAGATTTAACACTGGAGTCAAAATGAAGAAGGCTGGCACTGCTGGGTCTGAGATGGGGAAGCTCACAGCTGCAGAGAGAGCAGAGTAGTACACTGTGGGGAAGTCTTCATGTCTGTGAGAAGATAACAAATACTCAGTGATCAGCAGTCCTGGGTATATATGATACTAGAAGATTGTATTTGGATTTCAAGAGTCGAATACAAGACAGAAGCCAAAGATGACTCAGGTGTATGTGAACACTTGAATGGAGGAGTCCATTATATATTCATGCCATAAATGAAATAGTAGGCAGCAAGAATATACAATACAGTGCACATGAAAATCATTGATAAGTCTCCATTGGCAGTATTCGGTGGAAGTAAAGGTTGTGGTCAGTACTAAGGGAGTAAAGATAAGCTTTTAGAAGTTGGTAGGCTGCTGAGAGGGCTTAAGGTGCAGAGATTTATGAAATGTGGCTAATAGTTACTTCATTGTATTCATCAAAAATTTATTATTAATATTATTATTATGATATGTTTGGGTATTTTGCCTGCGTATATATGTACATGTCTGTGTATCACCTGCAAGTCTGGTACCCATGTAAGGACAGTTCCATTCCCTGGAACTGAAATTACAGACAGTTGTGAGGCATGATATGGATGCTAAAAATCAAACCTAGGTCCTCTGGAAGAGCAACCAGTGATCTTAACTGCTAACCTATTTCTGGAGGCCCTGTGTTCTTCTTTTTATTGTTAATAACTTATTAACTATACACTTGGAGTTTTTTTTTTTGATTTTTTTTATTGTATATATTCTATATTTACAATTCATTTCCCTTTTTCTGGTTCCCCACCCCCAAAAGCCCCACATGTCCTTTTCCCTCCCCCTGCTCCCGCATCCACCCCCTCCCACTTTACTGTTCTACACTTGGAGTTTTTGAGGCTTTCTATTTGTGTATTATTTTTCAATTAAAAATCTTGGAAGAAGAGAGGGAAGGGAGGAAGGAAGGATGGAAGGAAGGAGAGAAAGAAAGAAAGAAAGAAAGAAAGAAAGAAAGAAAAAAAGAAAGAAAGAAGGAAGGAAGGAAGGAAGGAAGAAAGGAAGGAAGGAAGGGAAGGAATAACCACAGGGAAAGCATCTAAGACAATATCAGGATAACTATGGTGGCTATTTCTGGACTGTAGGGTTCCTGGTGGTTTTATGGTGAGTGAATACTAATTTAGAAATAAAAATTAAAGAATCGTGGAAGTGGTGCACTGTACTTGCAATGCCATGCACGTGTGAGGACCTAGTTGGGATCCCAAGAGTCCACGTGAAGGCCAACAAAAGCTTGCATGCTTCTGCAATCCTACAGTAAGATGGAAGGTAAAGACATGAGCACTCCAGAGGCTCACAGGACAGCCAGCCTGGAAGACAAGTTACTTAAAGCAGGAGCCTGTCTCAAGCTAAATGGGAGGTACAGCTACCCTCTAGCCTTCCAAGTACACCTACGCCCACATACATATGTGTGGATGTGTTTGCACACACACATTCAATAATAAAAAACGAAAATTAAAAAAACAAAACCAGACTACACAACCACCTCTTATTTTCCCCACTACGGTTCCTGGGTCCAATCATTCAACTCGCTATTTCCACACTGTCTCTCTCAGTCATCCACAAAGCTGCCTTCCCCAGCCTTTAGCTGTCCCAATCATTACAGTCATTGCTAATCAGTTGCTTTGAAGTAGAATCTTTAGATCCGGACCTTGAGACACTGCCCGTGCCTTCCTCCCTTCTTGCTCTTCAGGACTCCCTGTTGCTCCCAGAGTCTTTGATGTGCCATTCTAGTGGCCCCTTAAACCAGTCCTATAAGAATATACCTTGTTGCCTCAGTAACCTCTCCTTCCTCTTTATATGTGAATCTCCATGGCGTATGCTTATGAGCACTCACGCACATTTAAAGCTTAGCTGAAAGGTCACCCTACCTACACAGAGTGTCTCCAATCTGGGCAGATTAAGGAATTGCTTTTGAGTTCTTAATTTTGTAGATGGGACACTGTGTGCCTGTTTTACAGCTCTTATGGTCTAGAGTTGTATTTAAAACCATTTATAGACGAAATGTTTCCCTTTTTAAAATATGTGAACATGTGTACATGCTTGTGTGTATATGTGTATTTACATGTTGAGTATGACTACATATGCAAAGGTTGACATTGACTGTCTTCCTCAGTCATTCACCCATTAGTTTTTAAAGACAGGTTGTGTCACTGAACTTGGAACTGGCCCATTAAGCTAGACTGCTTGTCCAGCAGGCCCTAGGATCCTCTTTCCTCTGCCTTTTAAGTGCTGGGATTCTAAGTGTGTGGTCCAACCCCTACCATTTTAGGGGGGATTCTGAGGATCTGAACTCAGGCCTTTATGCTTGTGTGACAAGCACTTTAACTACCTGTCCTGGCTAGTTTTGTATCAACTTGACACAAGCTAGAGTCACCAGAAGAGAATCAACTGAGAAAATGTCTCCATGAGATCAGACTATAGGCAAGCTTATGGGACAGTTTCTTAATTAGTAATTGATATGGGGGAGGAGTGTTCAGCTCAATTGTGGGTGGTGCCATCCCTGGACAGGTGGCTCTGGGTTCTATAAGAAAGCAGGCTGAGTGAGCTACAGAGAGCAAGTCAGTAAGCAGCACCCTCCATGGCCTCTGCATCAGCTCCTGCCTCCAGGTTCCTGCCCTGTTTGAGTTCCTGTCCTGATTTCCTTTGGTGAACAATGACGTGGAACTGTGAGCCATTCTTCCCTCCCTAAGTTGCTTTGGTCCTAGTTTCTGTCCAAGCAAAAGGAACCCTAACTAGGACACCTCCTGAGCCATCTTCCTACATTAAATATTTTTTTTATAGTTAAACATCTTCTAGTTCCCTTCTGCCCTGTAATTTCTGAAATTTTTTTTGAATTAAGTTTATATAAGTATTTTTTTCTCTTTGACCCTGGACAAATGAACAGTTTTATACACATACACCAACACTCATATTTCCTCATGAATGTATAAAGAAACCATGTAAACCCTCTTATAAAGAGGTAACATGGTGTCTTAGTTAGGGTTTTACTGCTGTGAACAGACACCATGACCAATGCAAGTTTTATAAAAGACAACATTTAATTGGGGTTGGCTTACAGGCTCAGAGGTTCAGTCCATTGTCATCAAGGTAGAAACATGGCAGCATCCAGGCAGGAATGGTGCAGGAGGAGCTGAGAGTTCTACATTTTCATCTGAAGGCTGCTAGTAGAAGACTGACTTCCAGGCAGCCAGGGGGAGGGTCTTAAGCCCACAGTGACACACCTACTCCAACAAGGCCACACCTCCTAATAGGTTCACTTCCTGGGCCAATCATATACAAACCATCACACATGGGGATGTGATATCATCCACAGAGCTTCTTGAAAGAAGAATCAATTAGTTATCTTTACCGTTGAGTCCTCTTAGCCATTATTCAATGCTGTGTGTTTTCCTAAGTGGACCTCCCTACTCTCCTTGTCTTGCTTGTAAAATTTTCAAATTTGCAACCTCACTGCATTAGCTCCCCGTCATCTTCAGCACTGCCTGTCATGTGACCTCAGGGTTCATAAGCAAAAACATGACAGGCATTTGTTTTCTTGGCCATTAGTTTTAGCTCCCCTCCCCCACCAGCCGTTCTTAACCTTTCACACTTTCTTTTTGACCCCCAAATTAGCTAAAGCCATACTTGTCCTTCATGGACAAACTTATTATCTTCCTCCAAGATCAGTGACATCTATCTAAAAAAAAAAAAAATCATTGCTTTCAAATTCTGATTTGAGATACTCACTTTACTGATCCAAAGAAAGAAGTGTTTAAGAAAGCATTCATTCTGGCTTCTTCTGAAAACACCTCTTCCTGGCTCCACCCCACAGAGAACCTGATTACATTGCCTAGGTGAGGCTTTGAAATTTTTTATTTTGTACCAACCACCCCAGGAGATTCTATCAGCAGCCAGATTTGAGGACATCAGTCTGAGGTGACCCTCTTTATTCTCTCCCTGGACCTCACCTTGTCATGCTTTAAATGTTCCCGAAATGCAATGTACTGAGGGCTTGGTTGCCAGGCTGCTGCTGCTGGGAACAGTTACAACCTTAAAAGGTAGGGCCTTGTGAAGAGGGATTGGATGCTCTGTCTGTTCTGGTTCTGTTTTTCTGACTCTCTCTCTCTCTCTCTCTCTCTCTCTCTCTCTCTCTCTCTCTCTCTCTCTGTGTGTGTGTGTGTGTGATATGTGTCTGTCTCTGTGTATATGTCTGTCTCTCTGTGTTTCTGTCTGTTTTTCTCTGTGTCTGTCTGTCTCTGTATATATGTGGCATGTCTGTATGTTTCTGTCTCTCTGTCCCTTCCCCTCTCCCTGGTCTCCCTGCAGTGAGCAGCTGTCCTCCATATACCCTCTGGCACAATGTTCAGGGTGTTGAATTTCACTGTATTCCTAAACAACATAGCAGGGCTTGTGTTTTCTTCTAACATCTCACCCACTCTGGAGACGTGAGAGCCTCTTTCTTAGTAAATATTTGCCATAGCTCCAAGCCTGAATGTGACTCTCTTTGGTTGGGGTCTCCCACACTTAAGCCACTTATTCTTAAGAATAAGAAAGGAATATTTCCAAAGATGCCAATCAAGTATGTGCTCACAGGGTAAAATGACAGAGGAGGAAAGAAAAAGTCAAAATCACATCTAAAGACAAGCAGCAGCCTGCCTTTGTAGAGCTGGGGACAGAATAAAACAGCAGCAATGCCCAATTGGTTACAGTTAATCTGCTGCAGTATTTGGGCGTGGACTCATCCGTTAGCTGCAAATAATTGATGGGCTTAGCTGTTTGCTATTGGCTGAAAACTGGTTATTTCACATAGGAGACATATCCCTAAGCTGTTTTAGTGTCTGTGTACTAACAGCTTTCCTTTCCTTACATATAACTCAAAGTAGGCAGGTAGCCTCAGGCTATGTGTTTGTTCTGCATATCCATTCTTTTAGCTAAAAAACCCAAACATGTTTATTAAAGACATGTAGAGTGAATCTCCAACTCCCAAAACAATCAGATGTAAAACTGAAGAAAATGAGAAAATATGGAGCTGGGGAGATGGCTTAGTGGGTTACTGTGTCTGCTCTGCAATCATGAGGACATGAGTTCAAATCCCCATGTACAAAGTTATGCCTGTAGTCCCAGCACTGGCCTGGAAGGACAGCAGGGAGGAGCCATGAGGATCACTTGGGCTTGCTGGCCAGAAGCAGAGCCCAAAGGAAGGAGCTCCGGGACCAGTGAGAGACCCCGTGTGATATCATCTTGACACAATATAGAAGGGGAGCCTCAATGAAGAATAGTCTAGATTAGGTTGGCCTGCGGGCATGCCTGTGAGGAATTTCTTTTAATTTTATTAAAACATATTCACTGTGTCTCTGTTTATTTTGTGTTTCTCTGATCTGTCCATTGGTGAGAGTGAGGTGTTGAAGTCCCCCACAATTATAGTGTGAGGTGCAATGTGTGCTTTGAGCTTTAGTAAAGTTTCTTTTATGAATGTGGGTGCTTTGCATTTGGAGCATAGATGTTCAGAATTGAGAGTTCTTTAATTTTTCAAGGTAATAAATTTCATCATGATATTTCACACATACATATAATATGCCTTGATTATCCTAAATCACCCACCTGTCCTCTTCTTCTAACTCCAAGCCTTTCTTTCATGTATTATCTCTATTGTTCTTTCTTTAATTATTATTTACATGTGAACACACACACACACACACACACACACACACACACACCCTTCTGAGTCCATGTAGTCTTGCTTATATTGTGTGTTTCAGACCATTTGTTCCAGGAACTTCCCAGCCCGGAGAAGGTAGTGGTGAGGGCACAGAGTAGGACTCTTGTGATGACTTTAAGGTCTGAGGGTCTCAGGGCTTTCTAGCCCCCTAACTATACTGAAATGCTGATGATAACTTCTAGAAAGTTCTAAAAACATTCATGCTCTTTCTAAGGGTGATAGACTGCTGCTGCCTTAGGTGATTAACACCTGTGGGCTCTAACTTTCAACCTGCTAATTGGAAGTTGCAGGAAGAAAAAGCGACACTTAGAAAAGTTATTATATATAGAGCAATCATGATAAAAACTGCATGGTATTCATATAGTGACAGGCAGGTAGAGCAATAGAATAGAATTGAAGAACCCAAAAATGAACCCACGTGCCTATGGTCACTTGATCTTTGACAAAGGAGCTAGGACCATCCAGTGGAAAAAAGATAGCCTTTTCAACAAATGGTGCTGGTTCAACTGGAGGTCAACATGCAGAAGGATGCAAATGTACAGGGAGATCCATTCTTATCTCCCTGTACAAAGCTCAGTCCAAGTGAATCAAGGACCTCCACATAAAACCAGACACATTGGATCTGATAGAAGAGAAAGTGGGGGAAAATCTCGAACACATGGGCACAGGGGAAATTTTTCTGAACAGAACACCAATAGCTTAATGCTCTAAGATCAAGAATTGACAAGCCGGGCGGTGGTGGCACACGCCTGTAATCCCAGCACTTGGGAGACAGAGGCAGGCAGATTTCTGAGTTCGAGGCCAGCCTGGTCTACAGAGTGAGTTCCAGGACAGCCAGTGCTACTACACAGAGAAACCCTGTCTCGAAAAACAAAAACAAAAACAAAAACAAAACAAAACAAAACCAAAACAAACAAACAAAAAAAAAGAATTGACAAATGGGAACTCAAAAAATAGCAAAGCTTCTGTAAGGCAAAGGACACTGTCAATAGGACAAAATGACAACCGACAGATTGGGAAAAGATCTTTACCAATCCTACATCTGACAGATGGCTAATATCCAATATATACAAAGAACTCAATAAGTTAGACTCCAGAGAAACAAATAACCCTATTAAAAAAATGGAGTACAGAGCTAAACAAAGAATTTTCAACTGAGGACTACCAGATGGCTCAGAAACACCTAAAGAAATGTTCAACATCCTTAATCATCAGGGAAATGCAAATCAAAACACAGCAGTCAGAAAGGCTAAGATCAAAAACTCAGGGGACAGCAGATGCTGGAGTGATGTGGAGAAAGAGGAACACTTATCCATTGCTGGTGGGATTGCAAGCTGGTAAAGCCACTCTGGAAATCAGTTTGATGGTTCCTCAGAAAATTGGACATACTACCTGAGGCCCAGCTATATCATTCCTGGGCATAGACCCAGAAGATGCTCCAACATGTAATAAGGACACATGCTCCACTATGTTCATAGCAGCCTTATTTATAATAATCAGAAGCTGTAAACAACCCAAATGTCCCTCAACAGAGGAATGGATACAAAAACTGTGGTACATTTACACAATGGATTACTACTCAGCTATTAAAAACAATGAATTCATGAAATTCTTAGGCAAATGGATGGAACTAGAAAATAACATCCTGAGTGAAGTAACCTAGTCACAAAAGAACACACATAGTATGCACTCACTGATAAGTGGAAATTTGCCCAAAAGCTCGGAATACCCAAGGTACAATTCACAGACCACATGAAGCTCAAGAAGGAAGACCAAAGTGTGGATACTTTGGTCTTTCTTAAAAGGGGGATCAAAATACCCATGGCTCACTGCAGACCAATGGACTGAGCATAGGGTCCCCAATGGAGGAGCTAGAGAAAGGACCCAAGGAGCTGAAGAGGTTTGCAGCCCTAGGAGGAACAATAATATGTACCAACCAGTACTCCCAGAGCTCCCAGGGACTAAACCACCAACCAAAGAGGACACATGGAGGGACCCATGGCTCCAGCTACATATGTAACCGAGGATGGCCTTTTTAGACATCAATGAGAGGAGAGGTCATTGGTCCTATGAAGGCTAGATGCCCAGTGTAGGGGAATACCTGGTCAGAAAAATGGGAAGGGGGGGTTGGTGAGCAGGGGAAAGGGGGGTTTTGGAGGGGAAAATAGGAAAATGGATAACATTTGAAATGTAAATAAAGCAAATATCTAATAAAAATTTTTAAAAAACAAAGAAAAAAAAAGAAAAGTTATAGCATTTATTACTAAGTTGTAAAAAGTTTCCTATAAAAGTATCTAAGGGGAAAAGCAGAAAGATCCTAAGTGGGGAAAGGGAAAAATTCTTCTAAGTTGGGAAAGAGAAAAAAAATTCTACTCTAAGTGGAGAAAGGCAAAAAGAGAGATTCTAGTCTAAGTGGGAAAAGGGAAAAAATTCTACTCTAACTCCCTCTCATCTTTTTCCTCAGTACTTATACATCTTTCAGAGTACATGATCACATGTTACAAAGTTCATCACAAGTTCACACAAAAAATCAAATCATAAATTGAAATAAAAGTTTATAACAGTGAATGTTCACATGCATATCCATTAGGAGTAATTATCTAGCTGAAATTCCTTCACCTGTCTCTGCTACACCAGTTCACTGAAGGATTAAAACCACAACTAAGTTATTACTGAAGTTTTGTATAGATAAACCTAGTCAATATGTTATATTCTGTCCTAGTACCTATAATAAATCCTTAGTTCCTTTTTTATGACCTTTGGTTAATTGTTTTACAACCTCTTGGAATGTGCTCTGAGTAAGTGAAAGTCTGGTTACTATCTAAGAGCAATTAACTAGTGACACTTGGGAGACTGGCAGAGCTCTCATTGAAGCTTTGACTATCAGAAAAGGACTTAATAGCAGTCCTATTATAAATGAGCTTAATAATCACAAATTTTAGGAATTCTTATAGAATCATTAACACTTAAGTCATCTATTTGTCTACACAGCATCACTATAAGACAGTACATCTTTGTGGTTCTGCAGAGATCTGCTCCAAAGGGGTGTGCTATTAATTATTGATTATTATATATATTTAATGATAACAGGAAAAGCATAGTAATAGCAGGAATCTTTCCTAAAAATGAGTTCCTTACAGCCTTGCTTATTAAGGGCTCACCTGTCGCAGATTATATAATAATCCGAAGCAGGCCATTTCAGGATGACTACCTGCTAGTGTTTATCTTGTCCCATTATGGTTCTCGACACATTTGGTATTGGATAATCACCTAGGATGCTCAGCCTTGGGGTGATTGATTATATCTCTCGTTAGTTACATGTAGCTTTTCATCCAGGGGTGGGGTCTTGTAAGATTTCCCTTTTCCATCTTGGCATGTCAATGGATGTTGCCGTTGTTTTGGAGGGGAGGGGCGGTTAATTACTGTGGGAAAACCAATTTTGAATGTGGGCAGCATCATTGTATAGGCTGTGTCCTGTAGTGAATAAAGGAGAGAGCAAGTTGAGCACTAGAACCTGTGCATGCATTCATTGCTCTCTGCTTGACTATGGCTATGGCATGGTCCGTGAACTCAAGCTCTCACCCTTGACTTCCCTGCTGTGAGGGACTTTAGTCTGAAATAAATCTGCTGCCTTGACAAGCCCACTCTCCCCTACATTGCTTTCATCACAATGAAATGAAATAAAACTAAGACACTCAGTCTCAATAGAATAATAAGATGGCAGTGGAGATGGCCCAGTGGTTAGGAGCACTGGCTCTTTTCCAGAGGACTCAGGTTGAATCCCAGCACCCTCATGGCTGCTCACAACTGTTTGTAATTCCAGTTGCAGGAGATCTGATACCTTCACACCAAAGCACATAAATAAAATTAAATTATAACAAAAGAAAGGGAAGGTGATATAAGAGGGCACCTGATATAGTCCTCTGGCACATACCCCCCCCACACACACACATAAAGTAACACACACACACACACACACACACACATACACACACACACATATACACACATATACACAAAGTGAAATGAAATTCCATAGACTCTGCATTCACCTGCTTGTTTAATTTAGTATCCTGAATCCTTGTATACATGATTTATACTAAGAAGTAGAACTTCCAATCACATGTACTATCTAAGAGTGTTTCAAATGTGTTCCAGCTTACACACTCACCAACACAATGCCTTGACAAACTAAGCTACCAGCCTTCCACTTTGGCCTGTCTGCAGATCTGATTGTATCTATCTAACTGATAACATACTCAATAGTCTTAGAGGTATATGTTCACATGTTTATAGTCATTTGTACTTACTCCTTCATTCACAGATATCTTTCATATTTGATAAATTTATCTGATCGTCCCTGTTTTTTCTAGTTCATCCATATGTTGATGCACATGCCTGTGTGTGAATATTCCAAGGCCAGGGCAGGATACCAAGTGTCTCCTTCGGTTGCTCTTTACTTTATTGCCCTGAGATAGAGTCTCTCATTGCACTGAAGCTCACCTTTTATTCCCAGCCTCTGGCTGACCAGCTCGCAGGATAAGCTGTTCCTACCTCCCAGTAATATGGTTATAGTCGGTCATGCAGTCACACTTAGTATATTTTCCTTCTTAAAATGACAACTTTACACAAATATTCCACATACATATATTGGAATAATTTTAATTTTATTTATGTTTTAATATATCTATATAGTGAACACTGTAACACTTTCTTCTCTAAATTATTTTTCTCTTACATCCAGAAAAGTCTTCTGTTGACAAGTTCCTTCCTTCCTTCCTTCCTTCCTTCCTTCCTTCCTGCCTGCCTTCTTTCCTTTTGTCCTTCCTATTTTCTTTTTTGAGTTAGGGTATCTGTGGTAGCCCAGGATCCTTCTTAGTGCTTGGATTACAGGTGTGTAGCACTGCATGCAGTTGGTGAGACTTTGGAGATCATGCATACTAGGTAAGCATCTTACAGATGAATGATATCCAGGCCCTCTAGTCTCAGTTGTTGGGAGATTTCATTTCTGTGGTAAAGCATATTTTCTTGGACACAGGATCCATTTCTGGACTCTCTGCTCCATGCCATTGGTCTGCTCATTCCTAGAACCACCAAGATTGCTTCAATATTAAATCTATACACAAGGGCAAGGTAATGGGCAGGGCCCATCCCACTGGCCTTTGTCTTTCAACAGTGGATCTTACCTATTTTCAATCTATGCTGCTTGAAAAACTCTATAGTGGTATGCATTTATTTATCAAATTTATAGAATACTTTGTAGGAAATAAACTCTATACTATCAATCTCCCCAAAACTATCCTTGTTAATATATCCGTTTTTCCTCCCCATCCCTGCTCCTGGTATGACGACTCTGAGGCTAAATATTTATTAATAAATACCTAGGCCATAAGCCTTGGCTCATTCCCCGAGTAGCTCTGAACTTAATTAACTTTTTACGCTATTCTATGTCTACCACTTGCTTAGCTACCTCTCCTCCAGTCCCCGTCCTGCTTCTTCTTTCTTGTCTCCTGGGTGACTCCCTGCAGGGTTTATGTCCTTTGTCTCCTGTGTCTCTCTTCCTCCATCTGTCTCGTGAGTTCATCTATTGTTGGTTTACGACCATCTTTCTGGTCCATCTCCTTATGGCTCCCCCTTGTTCTCTTGAATCTTTTCTAAACTCTCACTATTTCCCAGAATCCCCTCTCTTCCTGCCATTGTCCCACCTTCTATTTTGCATCTCAGCTCATTGGCCATCGGCTTTTTTATTGATATTTGTAAGAGATTCTCTCTATAGACCTAATTCGCATTTGCTTTTGTCCCCCACCCCCGCCCCCAATTTTACCTTAAACTTTTACAACTTTTCGATATTGGGTGTGTGCTTTCTTTTTTGCTAGGTACTTTACATTCTCATTACTATTACAGCTGAAATTTTAAAGTCTGCTTCATTTTCAAACTGACATGTGGCTTTGTTTCTCTTTGTCTTGCCATTCTGTTCTACCCCTAGCTAGTTATTAGAACAAACCTTACTGCTGAAAGCATTAGCACTTTTACTTTGTTGGCTTTCGAAAAGACTAATTCATTAATGTTTTAAAGTGATGAATCTCACTATGCAGACCAGGCTGACCTCAAACTCACAGATGGGCTTCTGCTTCCTGAATTGCTGGGGATAAAGGCGTGCACCACCATGCCTTGCTGTGACTTTTTTTTTTGAAGACTTTATTTGTGTGTGTGTGTGTGTGTGTGTGTGTGTATGCCTATGACTGCAGTGCCTTTAAGTATCAGAAGTTGGGGTTGGAGCCCCTGGATTGGAAGGTTGTGAGCCACCTGATTCTGGGAGCCAAACTCAGGTCCACTGGAAGAGCATTTTATGCTCTTGGCCACTGAGCCACTTCTCTCAACTAAGGCTAATTTTCTGAAATGTTCAAAACAGGATAAAATTAGTTCATTTGTAAAATATGAAAATATTAGCAGTACATAAATGAGAATATTCATGGTAAAGGTGAATGTGTTAAACTGTTGAACGTTACCACCTGTGGGTTATAGGAAATGTTCAAGTTCTAAAGGATGTAGTACAAGATTGTAATGTCTTATTTTTTTCAAAAACAAAACCTTATGTAATTAAATATTAAGTAACTTATTTACATGCTTATTATGCTTATTATATATTTTTCATTAAATAAAAATGTTCACACTGAATTTGAACAATCCAGGAATTAATATTTCAAAATATTATCATCTCCAGAGCTTTCATGGACCCTTGAATTTCTTCTTGTCAGTTTCCCAACTCTGTTTCTCTTCATAGTCAAGCATCAATTTGCTCTGCATCACTGCTTATTTTAGTTTAACTTTTCTAGAGCTTTGTTAAAGTGGAGCCAATTGTTGTTTTTGTTTCTTTGTTTTGTTCTGTGTCTTCTTTCATTCAGCAACATTATGTTGAAACCTATTAATATAGTTGTGCTTATAAATAGTTTGTTCATTTCTTTTTCATTTGTCTTTTCCTTATTTTTACTTTTTCTTTTTACTTTTATATTTTTTACACTTATTTTTGATTAGATATGTTCTTTGTTTACATTTCAAATGTTATCCCCTTCCCTTGTTTCCCCTCTGAAAACACCCTATCCCATACCCCCGTAGCCCCCCTCACTAACCCACCCACTCCTGCTTCCCTGTCCTGGCATTCCCCTACACTGGGGCAACTAGCCTTCACAGGACCAAGGGCCTCTCCTCTCATTGATGTCCAACAAGGCCATCCTCTGCTATATGCGGCTGGAGCCATGGGTCCCTCCATGTGTTCTCTTTTGTTGTTGGTTTAGTTCCTAGGAGCTCTGGGGGTACTGGTTGGTTCATATTGTTGTTCCTCCTATGGGTTTGCAAACCCCATATGCTCCATGGGACCTTTCTCTAGCTCCTGATATAACTGTCTCCTGAGAGGCTCTGCCAGTGCCTAACAAATACAGAGGGAGATACTCACATCCAACCACTAGACTGAGCACAGTACTCCCAGTGGAGGAGCTAGAGAAAGATTGTTCATTTCTATAGTTGAGTAGTCTGATAGTTTAAATAGGAATTTCCTCCCATAAAGTGTTTCTATGCTTGGCCATAGAGAGTGGCACTATTAGGAGGCCTGGCCATGTTGGAAGAACTATGTTATTGTGGAGGCAGGCTTTGAGGAATTACGCCCTTAAGTTATGCCCAGTGTGGAACACAGTTTCCTTTTGCTCCTTGTAGAACATGATGTAGATTTCTCAACTCCTTCTCTAGCACCAGGCCTGCCTGCACAATGCCATGTCCTGCCATGATGATAATGGACTAAACCTCTGAAACTATAAGCTAGCCTCAATTAAGTAATGGTGTCTCTTCACAGCAATAAAACTCTAAGACAAGTCATATTCCGATATATATATATGCGCCAAAGTTTGATTTTCAGTTCACTTCCAATGGATGTTTCAATTGCTTCCAGTTTGGAGGTACTATAGCAAAATTATTACAGAATGCCATGTCTCAGTCTTTGTGTATTTTTCCTTTCACTTCTGTTTAGCAAATACTTAGGATCTGCATAATTGTTTACATGACAGGGTAATGTTCCATTCATTAAGCATCCTCTAGACTGATTCCAGGTGCTTGTGTTGTTTTCACATTCCTGTCCATGGCTTAGGAGATTTCTAGTTGTGTCACATCTTTGGTATCTTTTGATGTGCATTTTAACTCTTTTGCATTTCAACTTGTTTGTGGATGTGCAGTTTTCTATTTTACCTCCTGTTGTTTCTGCCATTTTTATCCCTTACAGCTCCTACCTTGCTTTTGTGTGTGTTACATATGTGTGTGCATGTCCATATGTATGTGAATGCCCATATACTATATGGCTAGGCCAGACTTAGAAGTCTTCTTAATTGTTCTGCTTCTTATTTTGACCAAAGTCTGTCACTGACACTGGAAGTCACTAATTAGATTAGGCTGGCCAGCAAGCCTCAGGGATCCTACCATATCTCTGACCCCTATCAAAGGCATTTCAGCTGTGCAGCACAACACCTAGTCTTTTATGTGGGTGCTGGGGATCAGAACGTGGGTCCCTGTGCTTCCTACCGTATTTCCCAGCTGACTTCATTTTTTATTGTCAACATTGCGTTGAATACAGAATTTGATATTTAGTAGTGAATGGTATTGGTGCATACTAATCAGTAAATATTTTCCCAGTTAAACTCTATTTAGCTATTTGAAACACACACTACAGTTCATTCATATCATAGTTACTATGACATTTCTAATGTTAACGTCATGATTTGGCAAAATTATTTTCATTGACTTAATTTTTCTTCCAATTTACAATTTACAATGATATCAATTAAGTAACCTCACTCCCTTTTATATGTGTGCACACAATTGTTTTAGGCCTGTTTTTATTCCTGTTTAGCTGACTTGTAAGAGAAAAGAAAAACAAGAGTGAGAGATGGGGCAGCAGCAATACACAGAGAGCAAATGAGACAAGTCCAAGAGAAAGAGACGGAACACCCAGGAACTACAGGGTACCAATGGCAGTCAGGGACAAAAGGGTTGCCGGCCATTTACATTTGAACACACAAGAGGACATATGCCCCAAATCTTAGATCATCACTCTGTGTCAGAGAGCCGATCAGACCAGGCTTGGTCACTTGTCCCAAAAGTGAACTGAAGAGCAAAGAGATTCACCAGTAGCAGTGAATCAGGAAAGGAGTTTATGTCAGTATAGCCAATACCAGCAAGGACAGAAGTCAAACAACCCAAGCCCTGTTTCTGTGGCATTGACTGTAGCATTGTGATTACTTGCAAGAAGAGCCTGGTGGGGCTAAAGGGCAGAAGTGAGGGTGGAGGGTGGAGATGAGAGTGTGTGTTGTGGGGTGGTTGAATGGATGAGGGTGATAAGAAGGTGTGTGTGTTAGTCATCTTGGTGTAGTTATGGTCAGTTGATAATTGTCTCTCTCAGGCCTGATCATGTGGATTCCTGGTGGTGCCAGGGAAGGTGTCACCTATCAGGAGCAGTTGTTTTGTTTTGTTGGCTTTATGGCCTATGTACTAAGACTCATCAAGTCAAAGTTTGAGGTAAGGTGTGGAAGAGAAATAACTCAGGCTAGATTATTGGCTTGGAATAGTTAGCGAGGGAAATGACTAGCCCCTCCTTCAGAGAGGATAGCTCACAAAGGGTAGGCCAAGGACAATGCCACAAAATCTCCAGCTACAGAGCCAAAACATGCCTAAGTCCTCAAGGTTGGAACCTGCCCACAAGCAAGATCCAAGTACTGTATCAGGTATAATCTGCTTTGCAATTATGGGATGTCATAAAATACTGTCCCAAATGAATGTATTTGTGCTTGTTTGGGGAGTAGTTTCTCTTATAAAAGCCTGTGGCTGGGCATTTCTGGGATTTATAGCACCAATAAAATTATATGGCATTGTTTCAGAAATTCTAGTGACTGAAAACCAACACCCAAAGGATAAAGATGACTGGAGGTAAATTCAGGAGTCCAGAGTGTAACTTATTAAGAACTTACAGACAGTGGGCTGGAGAGATGGCTCAACAGTTGAAAGCACTACATGCTCCTCCAGGACACCCAGGGGTCCAGTTCCCCGAACCCACATGGCAGCTCACAACTTTGTGTAACTCCAATATCTGACACCCTCACATAGACATACATACATGCAAAACACCAATGAATGTCTTGCTGACAGCACAACAGGAACATCATCCTCAAGGCAGGAGAAAATTCACACACTAAACTACATACAACTGGGCTATGACCAACCTAGATGCCCTTGATTCCTCCAAAGTCTCAACATGTCAACCATTAAAATAATCTATGGCAAGAAAAACTGGCTGATTATATAACTGTTCTATGTGTCCTTTAAGGGCTAGGTAGGATGTGTGCCATGGTCATGTGGCAGACAAAATGACGGCTACAATCAAGATGGCTGTAGTTACGACCTGCAGGATATTATGATACACCATACCCTGTAGATATTATGATCTGACATATTTAATGTTGCATGATCAGCCTGAAGTATTGACAATAAAATTCTGCCTTCACGGTGGAAATGTTGGTAACTATTTCTCATTCTTTTATTGTTTATATTTTTTAAAATGATTTGTTACTTTCTTAATGAATAAATGCATAGGAAAATAGTGTGTTAGAGCCTCAACTATAGCTGTGTTCAAGCACACACACATCACACACACACATATCACACACATCACACACACATATCACACACATCACACTACACACACACATCACACACATCACGCACACATCATCACACGCATTACACACACATCACACACACATACATCACACACATTACACACACATCACACACATTACATTCACACACACATCACACTACACACACACACACACACACACACACACACACATCAGGTAGCCAAAGTCCAATCCCCCTAGAAGCACACAGTTGATCCTGGTGCATAGTCTCATCCAGAGTCTTTCTTTTTTGTTTTTAATTTGTATGTGAAGTGCCAGGTCACTGGCAAGATGGCAGTGATGGTGACCTTCTGCTGGATACTGGCTCTTTTCTGGATTGCTAGGAGAGAGTGTCATTGTCAGAAAGAGTTAAATGAGAGCTTGCTGTTGCTTTGATAGAAAAGCCGGTGAGTGAGGTGGTCTGTGAAAAGCAGTGATGGGGGTGGTACCCTGCTACATGTGCGATGCCACAGTTATGTATTTACTTTGACAATGGAACATAATCAGACAGGAGTATGGCCATGTGGCAGGCGGTTCAGGGAGCACCATCACTAGTGTAGACCATGCCTTGGTCCTCGGACAGGTGCAGCAGCTTGTGTTGGGTGTACTGGTCTGAAGTCACAGCTCTGTGGGAAGAGTCTCTAGTTATGAATAAAGAATACTGATACAAGAGTCAAACAAAAAGTGCTTGTGTGTATGTGTACAGTATATGTGTTTATATTTATGTTTGTGTATGTTTGCGTATGTGAATATGAAGTAACATGTACTATGATGTTTTAAGATAAGGTCTCCTTCATGGGTATCATAAGGCCCATGAGTATCCCAGGATTCTCCTGTCTCTGTCTCTCATCTCCTCACAGGAACTTTGGAATCACTGTTGCTCACTATCTAGCAACTGGCACTTTACATGAGTTCTCGGAATTCAAAACAAAGTCCTTATGGTTGAGTGGTGAGGACTTTACCCACTGGGCCATTTCCTTAGCCCCCAGAGTCATCTTGTTCCCAAGATGCAGTCAAGATCCAAGGGGCTCATAAGTATCATTCAGGATATTCCAAAGGTTTTCGAAACTCCATCCCAGAAATCTGAAACAAAAACTACCCAATTTCTTTACTATACAAGACCAACTAAGAGGCACCCTCACCTTACACCACCTCCTGCTCACACCATCTCTGTCCCCTGTGGATATCATGCCCTTGTCCTTTCTATAGGTTTCTATAGGTTTTTCTATATGTTTCAGAAGACATAACTGATGACGCTTTCTGCGCTCCTCACTGAGGACACCACGTATTTAACAGGAGGCTTTGCCTATTTCTCAAAGAAGGTTTCTTCCTCTTTGAAATCAGTGTCCTGACCTCTTGTGCAGATTCTTTTTCCTAGTGACATGAATGATAATGCTACCCAGTGTCATCATCTGCTGAGGATTTCCTGTGGATTGAAAACATTTAAATCAGTCTATTGGTTATTAAATTAGATATGCCTTCAAAGGCTTTAAATCAACAGAGCTCACACAGGTCTTTTGTATCTCTGTGAAGGGAACAGCTTCACAGTGATGTCATTTTCATTTCAATAATTTTTGAAGCTTATCCTTAATTCTACAGCTCTGGGTATCATATTATTTTATTGTCTTTGATGAATTCTTAGATCTTACATAGAATCACTGCTGAAGAAAAGCAAAAAGTCTATGCAGAGGGTACCTATTCTGCCATAACTCCTTTGCTTCATTTTATAGAAAGTCTAATAAAATACTGCTTCTGAAATAACCAACTAGTTTTGTATTCTGAGGGATCCCACCTTTCACAGCTCTCCTCCTTTGATGAGTCCACTTCAGTGGGTAGGATTACAATGGGGTTCAGTGATGTGTGCTGAAGTGAAGATTTGGGGGGCAGGGATCTAGTTTCTGGTTCTCCTACTTAGCTTTACATTCTTGGGTCTCATGAAACAGGCATACAGGGAGTAGCTCTACTGTACCGACTCTGAAAGGACATCTGTAACCAAGACAGACAGGAGTGTGTGACACATGAGGGAAGAAAAAGGGCAGGGGAGAGGGCAGAGGTGATCACAGGGATCAAACACCCTGCTGGAGCTAGGGCTCCTGGAAACTTTACCTTTTATCATTTCTTCCTGTTTCTGCTTCCAGAAGCTTCCTGGTTTGCCTGTTCTTACTCTCATTGCCAGTTAAGATGGACTATCAAGGCTGGGTCTGAAATTAGCTGTACTTGATTTAAAAGAAAATTCTTATACGATATGCTCTGATGCTGTTTTTCTTCCCACACGTCTTCTCTCAGATGCTCCTCACCTCCCCACACACCCAACTCCATACATTTCTTATTCTGTTTTTCAAAAAACAAATACAAACAAACAAACAACAACAAACTAGACTAAACAATTAAAAACAAGAAAAGGCTACAGAAATCACACATTAAACCATAATCTACAAGCAAAAGTCAGTAAGACAAAAAAAAAGTCCAAACAAAGCAACATGAGAGAGAGGAGAGAGAGAGACAGAGAGACAGAGAGAGAGAGAGACAGAGACAGACAGAGACGGGGAGAGAGAGAGAGAGAGAGAGAGAGAGAGAGAGAGAGAGAGAGAGAGAATACAAAATGCCATTCATTGAGTTCATTTTGTGTTGGCCATTTACTGCTAGGCCTGGGACCTGCCTTTAAGCAAGCAATAGAGAAAACACACAGGAGGTCAAGGATACAGAAGAACTAATACTAGACCTTCACAGATTCCCTTGTTCTTTAGGTGCTAGGCCCAGAGTGGAGTTCATCACAGTTGCAGTATGTAGAACCTACTGTGGTAGTTTGCATCATCTGAAATCTTCCTCCAAAGGCTTGTGTATTAAAAACATTTGCCTCAAGCATTGTGTTACTGGAGGGTGGTAGAGCCCCTGTGCCCTCTCTGACATTGAAGCCTGTGTGTATTAAGTATTCTGGAACTCTGAAGCAGCTCCTTTGTAGAGGCTTCATAATGTGGACATGGCTGCCCAAAGCATTAGCCAGTTTAATCTTGTGACTTTTTTCCATCCTGATGCTATTGGGGAGTCCTGAATTATATTAGTTATTTTCCTCTTTGCTTTGTCCCAATACCTGACCAAAAAAACTTAAGGAGGAACGGTTTACTTTGGCTCATGCTCTAAAGAAATCTACCCCATTATGGGAGGGCAGTGGGAGTGGCATGTTCCTTTGTAATGACCAGGAAGAATGTGCCCACACCCAGAATGGATTTTTCCCCATCCTCAATCAAACTCTGGATATGCTGTCACAAACATACCTAAATATTTGTCTCCTAGGTGATTTTAAATATAATCAAGTTGACAGTGAAAATTGGCCTTCAAACTAGCCATCTGGTAAACCGCATTGGAACACAAAAGACATCTATCACTCAGAAAATCCCAAGGGGTTTAGAATTATGTTACAGGAACGTGGGAGGAAGCCCAAATATGGAACAGCTCACAATACCATGCCCCATGCTGAGTTTCTTCTGCTATTTCCCTTCCTATTCACACTAGCCTAACCATACTATCACCTGCTAATCATCTCCTATTTTTCCAGAAATAGCCAAGTTCAGAGCTGAAAGAGAAATTAAATTTTTGAATTTTACAGATTCTATGGTGGCTATACTGGCTAGTTTTGTATCAACTTGACACAAGCTAGAGTCATTATAAAGGAAGAAGCACCAGTTGAGGAAATGTATCCATGAGCTCCAGCTATATATATTGGTGAGGGCTCAGCCCATTGTGGGTGGGACCATCCTTGAGCTGATTGTCCTGGGTTCTAAAAGAAAGGAAGCCAGTAAGCAGCACCCCTCCATGGCCTCTGCAGCTCCTGCCTCCAGGTTCCTGTCTTGACTTCCTTTGGTGATGAACAGCAATGAGGAAAGTGGAAGCCAAATAAACCCTTCCTTCCCCAACTTGCTTTTTGGTTATGGTGTTTTGTTGCAGCAATAAAAACCATAACTAAGACATTGTCCAAATTAAAATAGCTGCAGGCAGTTCTGACCTACAGCTGCCAAACACTGATTTTAGCTGTCTTCTCATCTTTGACAAAACTTGGGAAGATGATCATAATCCAAAGGTTTAAATAGTTCTTGGTGTGAAATCCCCTAAGATATTTTTTCAAGGCTGAATATATTATGCATACTCTTTATCATTGTCCTCAAGCTAACTCCTAAAGCTGTGAAAAGATGAAATTCCCTTAGAGTAGCAACATTCAGAATAGGCAGCCTTGTGTTTAAAGCAGTTACGTGTTTTCATACCTCTCCAGGTAGTAAATATGTTAGTAATAGGTTTGTCTTTCTGGTCCGCAGCAACCAAGCCATGGCTGGATGCCATGTACGAAGCAGGGTTTCATTACCTCAGAGGTACCAGGTAAGAAGCAGGAGCCTGCCTGCAATCTTTTCTTCTCCAGCGTCAGTGGTTAAAAGCTGTGTAGAGGACAAGAGCACAACGGAACCTGTAAGGCTGGTATTTCACCAAGTGGGACAACACTGAGGTGATTCCCTCAGCGCTACTGAACTCTGTAGACTGTTGAAGCTTCTCCACGCGAAGCTTATCAGTCTTCCTGTGAGGCATGAATAACCTGGTTATCAACTGACAGCTATTGCAAAAAGAAGTGGGCGCAGCTTGACCAGGGAGAGAATGAGCTCCCTGCGAGCTTCTTTTATGCTAACTAGAGAGGATAAATGGTTGAAATTTCTTTTAAGAGAAAAACATGTTTTCTTCCTTCCTCTCTACACTGTGGGGCTAGGGATCAAGTCTAGGCCTTTGAATATCTTGGCAAGCACTTTGCAATGGAGTTGCTTCCACAGCCCCAAAATATATTCCCTTTTTAAAACTGAGGTTCTTAAATGAGCATGTAAATAGAAATGTGTAGTTTGTGCTGCAGGGAGAGATGTCTGAATGCCCATTTTTCTCAAAATGATGACTGAAAGGTTGAGAGTCAGGTACTCTGGGGAAATGGGATGGGTAGACTGCTTGCTGTGCAGGCACAAGAAGCTGAGTTGGGATCTCCGTCACCCATGTAAAAAAAAAAAAAAAAAAGGTGTACTTAGAAATCAGCACTGAAGGTGAGCAGCCAAGGCTGAGGGATCCCAGGAGCTGACCGGTTTAGCCATTCAGTAAGTTCCAGTTTAGTAATAAGACACCCAATATTATCCTCTGGTTTCTACTTACCTATGCTCTAGCATACATACATGCATACACACCATAAAGATGCGCACACACACACACAGACACACACACACACACACACACACACACACACACACACAGAGAGAGAGAGAGAGAGAGAGAGAGAGATCTATATGGATTTGTATGAGTGATAGCTACATTTTCTATGATAATTGCTGTTGACTTACAGGCAATTCCCACTAGGTTCCTCCCAAAGACCTAGTAATGGCTTGTGTCATCATCACCTGCCACTGCCATGTGTGGGTGGTATATAAAAGGAAAGCTTGCCACCACAGTTCTCTCTCTGTGTACCCATGAGTTTCTGGCCAGTCCCTTTTTCGCCCACTTTCCTTTTTGTACCCCACCCTCTTCTCTGCCCTCATGGCTCTGCTCCCATCTGTCTGTCTGTCTGTCTGTCTGTCTGTCTGCCTGCCTGTCTGTCTGTCTGTCTACATGTCCACTTCTCTGCTACCCCTTCTCTGGGTCCTTACTTCCCTCCCTTCCCCCAAGTAAGCCCCTCTCATACCAGATCTGTTGCATGGTGTAATTTCTGATGGGGACACCATGGTCTGGACTCGTCAGGTACCCCCTTACCACAGTAGATTTCATAACAAATGCAATCCAAAATTTCAAGCCTTTATATAATTTTTTTTGCTGTCTTGTGATGTGTGACTACAATTAAATAAGCAAGCTTTTCAAGATAAACCACTGAACTCTACTGGTGTAACTCTCCTACTTCATAGCCAAGGAAAGTCGGGTCCTGATGGGAAACTAAGCTTATCACCCACATAGGACTAAGACCAGGGCTAGGATCTAGGTCTTCTGTCCCCTGTATGTCACTCTACATATCTAGGCTTGTGTGTTTATACAAAAATAAACCCATGATATTAATAATTTTAGAAAGCTTTTGAGATATGATGGTTGCTTTCTAGATAGAGTATTACATTCCTATATTATGCCATCTAAATATTTGGCTCCTAATCCCATAATCTATGGGAAGAAATATGTGGTCTGGCAAATTTACAGCTTTTTCTGCTCTAAAATCAAGTAATGCAAGCAGATAGTTTTCAAAGTAAGACTTCAGAATTCCAAAAGTGGGAATGTGCCTCACTGCTGGCCTTGCTAATGTTGAAAGTGGTTTCTCTGTAATGCTCCTGTTCACTCCGCTCTGTCACAACACCCTTGGTGAATGCGGATGCAGGTTTGGACTGGGTGACTGTGGGGCACTGTGACATGAAAGCAAAGCTGAAATTGGTTTAGAGGCACAGTGTGGTTGCCAGTCAAGGATCTCTTTGTTTCAGAAAATTGTAGAGTTTTGTGCGGGAAGTCACAGGAAAAGAAACGTAGAAGGATGAAAATCTTATTTGTTCAAATTAAGAGATGCTTGAGGCAGCAAAGAACAAAGGTGTGATTTTTTTCCCTTAGCCCTGGCTGTGTTTAGATGCACTTAGGATCAGGAAGATAGATAGCATGCAGGTTGCTTTACTGAGTGTAGCTAATGAAATCATCTCCTCTTGTGTTTTAGTTTCCTTGTCTCTCAAGCCCACTCTCCCACCTGACAAATTATGCTTTTTGTTGGTTTGTTTGTTTGTTTTGGGTTTGGGTTTTTTGTTTTTGTTTTTGTTTTTGTTTTGTTTTTGCTGGCTATATAAGAGGAAAAATTTAAAGTGCCACCACATTAATTAGGGTTCGTGAAATGGAAGTAGAGGTTACTGTTAATTAGACCTGCAGCTGCACCTTTGTAAGGGCCTGCATATATGCTCCACCTGCTCGCAACTGCACCTCCTGGGAGAACTGACCATTGGACTGAGCTAAACACAGAAAGCAGAAACACAGAATGTAACCTCTGTAGAATGTCTGTACATCAGAACGCTTTCCTTAGACCAAATGGGATGGAGGTGCACTAATTCCTTTCTTAAAAGACAATTCAAGGTGTACCAGCACCAACTATAACCCCACTCTGACCCACACTAGAATGTCTAAACTCATCTGCTTTAGACATACAAATAAAGCTACAATATTTAGAGCACATTTTCGTGGCTGCTTAGGGAGGGAAGTGTAGGTCAGTGGTAGAGTATTATGTAGTTAAGCTAGCCAAGGAAAATTTAAAAAGGACAACAGAAATGCTGCCAAAGGCAACATTATACACTCTTAAAACTGACTATAGAGAGTTGATGCTGACTAATTCTTAAAATCTTACTAAAATGAGGGCTAGAGAGTTGGCTCGGTGATTAAGAGCTTTTGTCATTCTTGTGGAGGACCCAGGTTTGATTCCCAGGATCCACATGCTGTTTCACAGCTGTCTGTAATTCTGGTCCTGGGAGATCCAGAGTCCCAGAGGATCAATGCCTTCTGACTACCTTGGTTGCCAGATACACACTTGGTGCATTTATACACAAACAAAAAAAGTCATATGTGTAAAACAATAAAACAAACCAAAGCATTTAATTAATATTTCACTGTAATGAACCATCAAGTGTTTTGAAACATGAATGATTGTGTTGAGCATGGAGCAGAAGAACTAGTAAAAGCAATCAAGCATTCTTCAGCTACTTTTCTCCACACTGAACCACTGATGGTGGCAATAGGTGAAGATAATTCTTCAACTTAGGGCTTTGTGCTTCTTGACAACCATGAGTTCAAACATAACTGCCCCTCAGAGAAACGACTCTATTCCATTCTTTTATACAGATTTTATGGTAGTTTCCACAAGCCCCGAATTACTAGAACAGCCCTGGTTCATTTCCTTCCTTCATCCTGTCTTCCTTCTTGCAAGGAAAAGGCATCCCCACTGACTACTGAAGATGATTTGTCTTCCTCTGCTTGGGGTCCCATCTTCTCTTTTCATCTGGTTCTTACCAAGTGGTTGTTTCCTTTTCCCCTTATGAATGCAAAGCTTGCAGTGTTACTGGCTTGTTCCTATTAACTTAAAAAAATGTCCAACACATTTTTTTTTCAGAAGAGGTCCCTTCCGCTCAAGTCTGCCTTCAGCCACCCACTCTTTCATTTCACAGCAAATTTCTAGGAAGAGAAAACTTCAGGGTTTCCATTTCCCTGCCCGCTAGTCACCTTTCAAAAGAATCTAATGCGGGTTGTAATCACTTAGTTTTACTGAAATTGCCCTCACTGAAGTCACCAATGAGCTTCTTATTATTAAACTAATCATCGATTCTCAACCCTAAATTCACTGTCTTTCAAAATGATTTGACCTGTGAGCTACAAAATGCATCTCTAAGAAGTTAAAAAAAAATGAGGAAGGCAACACTCTTTCCTCTACTGTCTCTGTTCCTGGATACTCAGTCTCTTTTTTTTATATCCCTCGTTGGCCATCTATTACTCATTTATGTCACCGTGCCATTGCCTGCCACCTCCGTTTTACTCAGTATCATGTCCACAAGTGATTTCCTTCTTTCGTTCCTAAATAAATTGGCTTGTGATTCTTATGTCGTTATTCGCAGAAAAGCCATTCCTAGCCTCCTGAGTCACACGCTTCCTTCTTAACATACTTCCTCCAAATACCTTCAACATCAAATGGATCAGAAAAAGAGAATAGTCACTTGTTTATCTTTCTCTATCCCTTAAGTTATTTAGCTAAACTAATTGAGGTATCATCATTTTCTTTTTTCTTTAATTTTTTTAAAAAATTTTTCTATATTCTTTGTTTACATCCCAAATGCTTTGCCCTTTCCCTGGTTCCCCCCCTCACCATAAGTCCCATAAATCTTCTTCCCTCCGCCCATTCCCCAATCACCCCCTTCCCATTTCTCTGTCCTAGTACTCCCCTACAATACTGGATCAAGCCTTTCCAGGACCAGGGCCCTCTCCTTCCTTCTTCTTGGGAATTGTTTGATATGCTAATTGTGTCTTGAGTATTCAGAGCTTCTGGGCTAATTAATATTCACTTATCAGTGACTGCATTTCATGTATATTCTTTTGTGATTGGGTTACCTCACTTAGGATGATATTTTCCAGTTCCAATCATTTGCCTACAAATTTCATGAATTCATTGTTTTTGTTTTTGTTTTTTTAACTTTTTTTTTTTTTTTTTTTTTTTTTTGGATTTTGGTTTTTTTCCAGACAGGGTTTCTCTGTGTAGCCCCGGCCGTCCTAGAACTCACTCTGTAGACCAGGCTGGCTTCGAACTCAGAAATCCGCCTGCCTCTGCCTCCCAGAGTGCTGGGATTACAGGCGTGTGCCACCACTGCCCGGCGGAATTCATTGTTTTTAATTGCTGAGTAGTATTCCATTGTATAAATATACCACATTTTCTGTATCCATTCCTCCTTTGAGGGACATCTGGGCTCCTTCCAGATTCTGGCTATTATAAATAAGGTTGCTATGAACATAGTGGAGCATGTGTCTTTGTTGCATGCAGGGGATTCCTCTGGGAATATGTCCAGGAGTGGTATAACAGGGTCCTCTGGAAGTGTCATGCCCAGTTTTCTGAGGAACCACCAGACTGATTTCCAGAGTGGTTATACCAGTTTGCAATCCCACCAGCAGTGGAGGAGTGTTTTTCTTTCTCTACATCCTCGCCAACACCTGCTGTCTCCTGAGTTTTTAATCTTAGCCATTCTGAATAGTGTGAGGTGGAATCTCAGGGTTGTTATGATTTGCATTTCCCTAATGACTAATGATGTTGAACATTTCTTAAGGTGCTTCTCAGCCATCTGAATTTCTTCAGGTGAAAATTCTTTGTTTAGCTCTGTACCCCATTTTTAAAAGGGTTATTTTGTTCACTGGGGTCTAACTTCTTGAGTTCTTTGTATATACTGGATATTAGCCCTCTGTCAGATGTGGGGTTGGTAAAGATCTCTTCCCAATTTGTTGGTTGCTGTTTTGTCCTTCTGAAGGTGTTTTTTGCCTTACAGAAACTTTGTAATTTTATGAGGTCCCATTTGTCAATTCTTGATCTCAGAGCATAAGCTATTGGTTTTCTGTTAGGAACTTTCCCCTTGTGCCCATGGCCTCAAGGGTCTTCCCCAGTTTCTTTTCTCTTATTTTCAGTGCGTCTGGTTTTATGTGGAGGTCCTTGATCCACTTGGAGTTGAGCTTAGTATGAGGTGATAAAAGTGGATCAATTCGAATTCTTCTGCATGCTGACCTCCAATTGAACCAGCACCATTTGTTGAAGAGGCTCATCATTTTCTTTATCTCTTAGGTACACATCATGGTGGTTCTATGGTCATCAAATTTACTTCCTAAACATGTTTTACATCGAAAATCATCCAGGCAACTATGTAGTGTCACAGGCTGTATGTATACCCTGAACATATATATGTTGAAGCACCTGCCACCATATTTTGAGATGGAAGCCTTGAAAGGTAATTAGAATTGAATGAAATTATGAGGATGGGGCCCTTGGGATGGGATTAGTGCCATTATAAGAGAAGACCCTGGTGGTTTCATTCATTCTATTATGTGGCTCCAAAGCAAGAAAGTCAAAGCAAGTCAGTAAAGTTGGAAAGTACTCACACAGTCAATCTGGTAATAATGACTTAATCTTTGACACACACACACACACACACACACACACACACACACACACCAGCCTCTTATAGGAGAAATAGGTAGTTTAGCTGTCAGACTATGGTATTTTGTTAAGTTACCTTAGCAGAATAAAGGACCTGGATTATCACAGTTGCCTCCTAATAGAATAGCCCCTTTTTGTTCACCTTCGCCTGAATGGCTTTAAGTATACACAAGGCAGCCCCTCTGTGAAACTTCTGGTGGCACTTGACTCTAGGACAAAGTGCTCATTCTTGAATATTATTTAGGAAGACATGAATAATTTGTCTACACTTCTCACCACCTTCTTCCTCCCACATACCAGGTCCATCTCTACTATCTGTCATTTTTCACCTTGTTGAAAGTCTTCCTCTGCTCTTATGCCTACTCTCATTCTCACATAGATGGCAGCACAGGGAGCTGTTCAAAGCATAAATCCTACAGCTCTGACTTCTTGGATCTGGGCCAACTTAGTTGCGGTTATAGTTTATAGCCTTAATGTTATAACCCATATATGTTATAAACTGAGGGCTTGGCCATCAGTCTGTGATGCATTGGGGAGGTGGGGAAACTTTGAGGGTGTAGGACCTAGGGTAAGAAAATTAGGTCAAGTTTGTGTCCTTGAACTGAATAGGGAGATTTTGGCCCCTTCCCCTCTCTCTTGCATGTCTCTGCAGTCACAAGGACACCTGGCTCTGCCCCATCCTCCCACTATAAAGTTCCATCTTGTACTGAACTCCAAACAAGAAGACATAGTGATGGCAGATTGAAATGTAAACATAATCTCAAAGGGTTGTTATAAAGATTAAGTTAGTTTTCATCTATAATGTGCTCAGAGTAGTCCTGACCACATAGCAAGAGATGTATTAATGTCTAATAAAGAAAATCTATTCCCAGAGTCTGTCTAGACACAATTCTCAACCTTACTCTGAGTCTTCCTCAAGTATCCATCCTCTGTGCTTTGAGAACACCTAGGACTTCTGTAACATCTAGTTGATCTTGCACTGATGCTAACTCTACCTTTCCCCAAATCTGCTCTTTATAGCACTACTAGAAAAAGGATTGTGCCAATTGTGTCAACACATCCATGTTCTGTGCTTAGCAAAGCACAAAGCCTGCATCCACCATCTAATATAAATCAATATGTCATTGGAGTAGTAGTAATCTATGGGTAGCCATATATCATATATAAACCATTTTTAAGATACTATTTTAACAATTACTAAGAAAAATTGTGACCAAACACATTAGGATTTACAAAAACTCCTAATGTGGTGAAACCATGAGGCACTACTAGCCTAATATATTTTCTTTTGTCAGTAACTGAAAATATAATAACCCAACCCAACTGGACCAAAGAAAGGTGAAGATTTGGTGGGTCACATAAGTGAAATACTGACAGATGGTTGACTGTAGGACCTAAACAAGGTTATTAGAACCCTACTGCTCTGGATGTCTGAATAATGCTTCATGTCACAAAGGCCTCATTTTTGAGGGGGACATTCTATCCTCAACAGTAAAAGATTCATAACCTCTCTGCTAAACAAGCTAAAAAATACATGTGACTTTCAATGTGTGGATTCAATAAGCAACTGTTGGTCTGACTAACAAACAGACAGACAGGCTGATGGTAGGTAAATAGATGACTGTGATAGCTTATAGAAGACAGATACTTGATGACTAGATAAATAACAGCAAATAGATAAATAGGTGATAGGAAGGGGATGGATAGACAGGTATCTCCAGCTGAGCCACAAAGCATTTTTGCACCATTGCTTAGGATCAGATGTTCCTATTGGGATGTTAAAAACACAAGGTTGGGTTCACCTGCTGCCACCTCCTTCTGCCACTTCTGCTGCCACTCCTGGTGCTGAGT
This sequence comes from Apodemus agrarius, assembly GCA_964023405.1. Taxonomy (NCBI): domain Eukaryota; kingdom Metazoa; phylum Chordata; class Mammalia; order Rodentia; family Muridae; genus Apodemus; species Apodemus agrarius. Next base: position 60,145,592 of record OZ030023.1, on the reverse strand, counting down.
GTATACTCTTTCAGTGTTGATCTGGTGCCTCTTTTGTGGAGTGGCAGCTGAGGAGATTTTGGTGCTCACCATGGCCGATGAGAAACCCAAGGAAGGGGGTCAAGGCTGAGAACAGCAATCATATTAATTTGAAGGTGGCAAGGCAGGATGGTTCTGTGGTGCAGTTTAAGAGGCATACAACATTTAGAAAACTAATGAATGCCTATTGGGAATGGCAGGGTTTGTCACTGAGGCAGATCAGGTTCTGGTTTGATGGGCAATCAGTTAATGAAACAGACACACCTGCGCGGTTGGAAACGGAGAACGCAGACTGGTGTATTCCAGCAGCAGACGGGAGGTGTCTAATAAAAAGGGAACCTGCTACTTTCCTCCGGAATTTTGCTATAGACCAAGAATACATTCTCAATTAGAACGGCAATTTGGTCCCACTACATCCTGACTACTACAGTATACTTTTCTCTATTCCTTCATTTCCCTTTTCCCATTTCTTTATTGTTCATAAAGTACAGGAGTATGTGCACAGGCACATTGCTTTTCTTTTTTTTTTTTTTTCTTTTTCTTTTTTAGTCTAGTGGCCAGTGTTCTGTTTTGGTTGACATCAGATGAAGATGGTCTGGGGGTTTCCATTAGTAGCACGGGCATTCAGCTCTCATCTTTATATTCCAGAACATTATTTTGCTCTCCTTGTTTTAGCAAAAGAACTCAACAATATAAAATCCTGCATATCTTGTTCAGTTGGAGAATTTTAATGTTTTTCATTAAAATTCTAGATCCATTGTCCTTTTTCTGCATATATTGTGCAGTCAAACCCTATGAACTTGCCGTATTATCTGGCTGGTACAGTACTGGGTCTTGTCTTTAAAAGGCACTGAAGCCATATTACAAACCTTTTATTTCTAGTTTGAGTGTGCGTGTGTGTGTGTGTGTGTGTGTGTGTGTGTGTGTGTGTGTATACAGCTTCTTGCTTATAGAACACTCAGGGACACTCACCCACCAGTAAGTTTGATTCCTCAACGCAGGTCTATGGCTCTCTGCTCATCAGCCTTAACAGTCAGCTAAAGTTCAGCTGGGAATCAATGCAGCTAGTGAATTCCCCACTATCCACAGACCCACACCCATCCTTATCATGATACCTAAGACCCAGTCTGGGGACGGCAGCCTTCCAAGTTTGTTCTTTTGGGAGGTTTTCTTGATACGCCTTGGCATAACATCACAGTTCTCTTTTATTTGTTCTTAGTATTTACTCTTCTTGGTTGGTAGTCAATAATCCTTTACATTAAATGCTATTTTATTCAAATTACTGCTGTGGAGTCTGTGTCCTAATTAGATCCGCTCTACTACACTGGTATTAAAAGTTTCTGCTTTAGAGGCAAAAATGCAGTGTTTACAATGATATCTACTACACTGGAAGAACGGAAACAATTCAGCCATCAAGTAAATTACAGGTCACTCACTTACATGAACAGTATACAAAATATTCTTCCGTGATTTATAGAAACATGGTAATGTATATTACCACGCTAAATTGGCATGCTAAATTTTAAAGTAAATTATAAAGCAATTATGCAATATAACCCTTCTGTATTTTTTAGAATGCTACAGTTATAAAACCTAGGAAGATTTGCTTCTTTTCCTATTTAAAAATGTTTTAAAGTAGTACCCATTTATTTTAGTTATGGAAACATAGATTACAGAATGACTAATACTAATAAAAAATTTAGACAGTAGAATAGGCTTTTTAACTAGGTTCTGGCTTATCTGCAAGCAACAGAAAATTACAATATAAGGGTTCCAAAACAATGCTGGATTGGACTTTTCTTCAACATTTAAAAGGCACCAAGATGCCAGGCAGGTCCATCAGGGCAGCTCGTGGTGTTTAGGATTCATGTTCCTGCCTTGTGTTCTTCCCTCTGTGGCTTCTTTTTTCTAAGAATGGTCATACCAAGTTCCAGACAAGGAGCAAGAAGACGAAGGAGGCAGGGGGTTCTTTCAAAGTTATTTCAAATAAATTGTGTACTTCATTGAAAAAAAAAACCAGCCCATCCTTTGGGTTATTTTTTTTCGATAAGCAATTTCTGCAACTAAATTGGAATAGAAAGAGAAGTTTTAATGAAGTTTCACAGCCCTTTGAAACTATCACTACAATGCGGCCTTTAAAATAGACTATACATTTCAGAGAAAATTTAGATTGACAGATAAAGTTGGTAGGAAGTCCAGATAAGCCCTATCTTCCCAAGCACACGTTGAGCCTTTCCTGATGTCAGCACCCCACCAGCGAGACACATCCTCCACTGTTGACAGATCTGCATTGGCAGATCAGCACCTTTCAAGCCCAGCATTTGCAGATGGGTTACTTTGGGTGCCATAATATATTTGGCAGGTTTTTTCAAATCATTTCTGATGCGTGCCCAACATTATGGTCAAATACAATGTGGCTACATTGTTCCCAAAAATCCATGTGTTGTGACTATTTAACCCCCCCCAACCCCGTTTCTCTAAACCCTGTCAGTCAGTGACCTTTTTCATTCCTCAGTACTTTGTCTTTTCCTGAAGGCCATATATTCACATCTATGCAGTATATGGACTGGCTTCTTTCTCATAGTAACATTCAGTAACTTCCCTGTATATCTTTGCATAGCCTGATATAATTTCCTCTTAGCATCGAACAGTAATCCCCATCATTTCACCACAGTTGTTCATTCAGCTACTGGAGGATATCTTGTCTGCCTCCATGGCAATTATAAATAAAGATAATATAGCACCTGTGTATAGACTTTTTGTGGGAGTTACATTTAATTAATAAATAGCAAGAAATACAATTTTTGAGTTTCAATGTAAGGCACATTTAGTATTATGATATGCTGCCACATTGTCTTCCAAAGCAGCTGTATCACTTTTTGTTGATGTCAGCACTGAGTGAGCATTCCTGGTGCTCCACATCTTACCAAGATTTGGTGTTGTCAGTGTGCTGAGTGCTGACTTTTAAAATCACATAGTGATATTACATTGCTGTTTTAATTTTCACTTTACCAGGTGTGTCATCTTTTCATATATTTAATTTCTATCTACTCAACTTTTTTGGTAGATGTTCAATTGAACATCTGTGAATTCAAATTTGAACATTTATATTATTGTTGAGTCTTAAGAGTTATTTGCCTGCATATGTACATGCACATACAACAGAATGCATATTTATGTTTATTTTATATGTACGAGTCCAGATTAGCTTTAATTATTGAATTTAACATAATCTGCCATAGCTTAGAGTTGTATGTCTCAGTCAAGAGTTTTAAGTCAGACAAGTCCTGCAGGAGTGTCTATAGGGGCTTGGCTTGCTTGTTAGTTGATATAGAAGGGTCCAGACTACCGTGTGTAGCATCATTTCCTAGACCAGTGGTCTCGAGCTATTTAAGAAAGCTAGCTAAGCATAAGTCTATGGGTATGCAAGCAATTAATATTCCCTCACCATCCCTGCTTCAAGATTTTGCTTAATTTCCTGTTCTGACTTTCTTAAATCATGGACTGTAATCTGTAAATTGAAATATATCATCCCCTTCCTTTGCTTAATTGATTCTGATTATAAGAAAGCAACTAGCCTCTATGTGGCCCAGGCTGGCCTTGAACTTGTGTGTAGCTAAGGATGGCCTTGAACTTCAGACCCTCCTGTCCCTACCTCCCATTTGAGAACCCGCCATCCCACCAAGTCTGTGGGGGGCAGTTGTCAAACAATGTTTTTTTGCGCGCTAGGCCAGCTCTTTACCGCCCATGATACATCTTGGTACTTTCTGGATAACAGTCCTTTTCTATGTCTTTTACAAATATTTTGTCTTAATGTATCACTTGACTTTTCGTTCTTTCAGAGTAGAAAAAAATAATTTTACTGAAGTCATAATTTTTTTCATTTTATGGATTGTATCTTCAGAAATGCAACGTTGAAAATTACAACATAAACACACCATATTTTTTTAAGAATAGGAAAAATAAAATGTGTGTTCTTATATCAAAATGGAAATAAAGTAGAATTCAGTGATGCATACTTGGGAAAAAACACCTCTAAATAGTTCAGCATACTTCTGCATTATACAGGTCTTTGTATGTCTTAGTTCTGAATCTACACCCTGAGACCTTTAAAGAGGGCTGTGGAGCTACAGGAGAGGGTCCACTGTAGAGTTACCTAGCATCAGGGGAAAACAGTCTTTTAATCTACTGTGGCACAATGCTGATGAAAGGACTGGTGTTTTGGGACATCTGAAATCGCAGGCAACAGTTAGAAGCAATGAAGCATTCGATAAAAGCCAGAGTTGCTGCGGAAACATGGATTGATCTTAACTGTCTAAGAGTAAGAACTACAAGCAAGCAAACCTGGGAATTTCTATTTCAGAGCAGAATTTTCATGAATGGAATGTTCACACATAACACTATGCATATTAAAAGGACATATCAAAAGCACTCGGTATTCTAAAAAAACTGAAGGAGGCAAATGGAATTAGTGTACAAAAGAAAATAAAGGAGACTCATCTTTGAGGCCTTGATGAATTAAGATGTTGATAAGACACAAATTCAGTACAATTGCTTCCACGTGGGAATTATTTTTTCAAATTTGTTTTATGTGTATGAGTGTTTTCCTACATGTATATCTGCATGTCACATATATGCTTGATGTCCACTGAGGCCAGGAGTCAGAGCCCATGGAACTGGGGTTATAACGCCATGTGGGTGCCAGGACTTGAACTCAGGTCCTCTGCAAAGACAGCCATCCCTGCATCCCCATAAGAATCCTTTTAAGGGCTTCCCTTCAGCTTTATTTTAAAGTCCCTTCATATGCAGCATAGCCCATTAATCTTTTGACTCTTTAAAGCTGTCCCTTTAGGGCAGGTGGTAGCTGAAAATTCCAATGTTTATAGAAGGATTTTTTTTTTATGCCAGATGGAAACGAATGTTAAAATATTTTCTGAATTAAGACTCATGTTTAAGCTCTCTGGAGTATGTCCTCTCCTAAGCCCCAGAATCTTTAATGATCTCTGTCCAGAACTCCTGATGTTTTTGCTAAAGTCTCCTCACATGGGTTATGATGGAAAATGAGCCAGACAATAGCATATTTTAATTTCATGGAAGAGTCTTGAATACTAGCATTTTTAATTTAAGATAAAGAACATTTACTGTTTGAAATGCCAAGATGAAAGCCTGCTACATGCTGATGAGTACAAGTGAGTGTGAGTGTGCATGTGTGTGCAAGTGTACATGTGTGTGAGTGTGCATGTATGTGCGAGCATACATGGTGTGTGTGAGTGCATGTGTGTGTCAGTGTGCATGTGTGTACATGTGTGTGTCAGTGTGCATGTGTGTGAATGTGCATGTGTGTGAATGTGCATGTTATGTGTCAGTGTGTATGTGAGTATGCATGTGTGTGTGAATATGCATGTGTGTACGTGTGTGAGCGTGCATGTGAATGTCAGTGTGCATGTGTGTGAGTGTGCATGTGTGTGTGTCAGTGTGCATGTGTGTGTCTGAGTGCATGTGCAAATGAGTCTGGTTGTGACAGCATCTTTGTTGTGAAATACCTTCTGTTAACTTACATTGTGTTCTGCCCATCACTCAGGATGACGGGGCAGGAGCTTTGTGGATAGTGTGTTGGTGTGCTTCCTGACATTTCCTTCTCCATTTCTCTGACAACCTGGCTTCCTGACTGTTCCTAGCTGACTTCATCCGTGACTTGATCAATTGTGTCTGGTTTATGTGATAAAAAGTTATGCTTTGCCACTGGGCAGATGACTTAGTTAGAAGGAGAGCTTACTGTGCAAGCAGAAGAGCCTCAGCTTAGATCCCTAGCACCTTTCTAAAGAGCTGTGCTAGGATGTGCCTGCTCACAACCCCAGTGCTGCAGGGGCCAAGCACAGGAGAATCTGAGCTTGGGGCCAACAGGCTTCAATTGAGGCTCAAAGAGAACCTTGTGTCAAGGAAATAAAATGAAGAGCAGGACACCTGATATCCTTCTCTAGCATCTTCATGTTTGTACAGGGGGATTCATCAGTCCTCATAGGTGCATGCACACGGTGCGTGTGCACACCTGCATGTACACACACACACACACACACACACACACAATCATGCTTTAGCTCTGCACCTTAACACCAACTCAACTCTAACAGCACAAATCATGTAACTTCCCTGGAAACTTCTGAAGCTCAGATATATCTATGTGGACTTACAGTTTTATTTCTTTTAAATAATGAATACATTCTCCTAATTCAGAGTTAAAGTTAAAATTTTGTAGACACAATTTTGTAATGAATCTTGACAGAAGAGCAAGTCTCGATATCTTAATGGTCATTACATTATTTATGGGGATAACCTGGATTTCATCCACAAGCCTTTCATTAGAATTTTTCATTTTAACCTTCCTATATCTTAAATATCTAGCTGTTATTATATGTCAAAAGAATTCTCCCACATTGTTATGAGTGCTGTGTTTTTTCCTTTAATTTATTTATTTTTACTAATTCACTTTACATCCCACCCATTGCCCCCTCCTAGCCACCCCACCTCTTCTCCTCTGGGAGGGTGGGGGTAGGGTGGGGGTCCCCTGGGTATCTCTCCACCCTGGCACTTCAAGTCTCTGAGAGGCTAGGCACGTCCTCTCCCACTGAGGGCAGACAAGGCAGCCCAGCTAGAAGAACACATTCTACATACAGGCAACAGCTTTTGGGATAGTCCCTGCTCAAGTTGTTTAGGACCCACATGAAGGCCAAGCTGCACTTTTAAACTGTGTGTGTGTGTGTGTGTGTGTGTGTGTGTGTGTGTGTACATATTCATATACATATATATATACATATATATATATATATATATTTGAGATTAACTTCTTCAACATATCGATAATTTGATGATTTGAGGTTTTATTAGGTACTTATTCATAAATATCAATTTATAGGTCAATCAGATCATTCTTATTTTACAACCATAAAAATATACATTTTCTTATACTACATCTATGTACAAACACACACACATAAATGTATATGTGTAATGTTTCTCTGTATCTATGCTACAAGTATACAGTGTAGACAGAAGATGTTAGCTCTCCTGGAGCTGGTGGCTGTGAACCTTTGGACTTGGGTATTGGGAGCTGAATGTGGGTTCTATGTTAGAAAAGTGTCTTAGGGAGGGTTTCATTACTGTGAAGGGACAACATGACCAAGGCAACTCTTATAAAGGGAAACATTTAATTTAGGGCTGGCTTACAGTTTCAGAGACTTAGTTCATTATCATCATAGTGGGAAGCATTGCAACATTCAGGCAGGCTTTGTACTGGAGAAGGAGCTGAGAGTTCTAGATCTTGATCTGAAGACAGCCAGGAAGAAATTGATTCCACATTGGGTGGAGCTTCAGCACAAGAGACTTCAAAGGCAACCTATGCAGTGACACACTTCCTCCAACAAGGCCACAACTATTCCAATAAGACCACACCTCCTAACAGTGCCACACCTTAAGCCAAGTATTAAAACACATGAATCTATGGGGGCCAAACCTATTCAAACCACCAAAAGCAGCAAGCGCATTTAACTTATGAGCCAGCTCCCCAGCCTTAAATTTAGAGGAAAGTGGACGATCTGTCTTTTCTTTAAAGTTTGAGTCAGGGTCTAATATATACATGTATATATATATTAGAGGTCAGCATGAGCTCGGAGTTCTGATTCTCCAACTTCTCCCTCTGGAATGTCAAGGGTTAGAGTCCATATCTCCAGCATCACATTCTAGGGAGTGCTAGGGATAGAATCCTGGGCCTCTGGACGTCTAGACTAGTAAGACTCAGTTCCTCTAGACCCACTAAGCTACATGACCAACTGGTGTTTTTATTTAAAATTAAATTATGCTTTTGGTTGTTTCTAGCTTCTGGCTATCACAAATAAGGCTGCTATGAACATAGTGAAACACATACCCCTGAGGCATGGTGGGGCATCTTTTGGGGATATGCCCAAGAGTAGTATAGCTGGATCTTCAGGTAGAGATCTATTTCCAGTTTTCTGAGGAACCTCCAGATTGATTTCCAGAGTGGTTGCAATAGTTTGCAATCCCACCAGGAACGGAGGAGTGTTCCTCTTTCTCCACATCCTTACTAACATGTGTTGTCACCTGAATCTTTGATTTTAGCCATTTTGATTGGTGTAAGTGTAAGGCCTGAAAAAAAAAACGGGGGCACCCCAGCACCCCACGCCTCGGAAGCCAGCACCCCAATCACTCACGAGAAACAGTCTTGATGCAAATAGCAAGAGGGATTTTAATTCCAGAGCTCTGGGGGTCACAGTCTTACCATGCCGGGTAAAAGAATGAGCCACGCGGGCAGAATCGGATTGGCTTTTATAGGCTTTAATAGAACCCGCCCACCACAAGCTTCTAAGCCAATCAGTTCAAACTGTCCGAGCCAGCGCTCTCTGAGAACCAATCAGCCTCCCACAGAGGCCGGATGGGACCTGGTTAAGTCATTTCTGCCTACGTGGCCGCCACACACAGGGTCGAGCCAGGGTTACACACATCATCACATGTGTACGTGTGTGTACATACGGGGCTGGCGCAGCGGTGTCTGCCCTCGCCTCAGCTTCTCCGCAGGAGGGGAGGCGGGAGAAGATGCTAGGGACCTTTTCCAGCCTGCAGCCTTTATCCTTTCATAAGGTGGACTCTCAAGGTCATTTTGATTCGCATCTCCCTGATCACTAGGACTTTGAACATTTCTTTAAGTGTTTCTTGAATGTTTGAGATTCCTCTGTTTAGAATTTTCTGTTTAGTTCTGTATCGTATTTTTAAAAATTTTTTTCAGGCTAACTTAAGTTCTTTATATATTTTCAATATTAGCCCTCTATCAGACGTGGGGTTACTGAAGATTTTTTCCCAATCAGTAAGTTGCTGATTTGTCTTATTGACTATTTCTTTTGACTTACAGAAGTTTTTACCTTACAGATAAGGTCCAATTTATCAATTCTTGATCTTAGAGTCTGAGCCATTAGAGTTCTAATGAGTTGCCAATGAGATGAAGGCTCTTTCCCACTTTCTCTTCTATTACATTCAGTGTATCTGGTTTTATGTTGAGGTTCTTGATCCAATAGCCAGAAGCTGGAAACAGCCCAGATGTCCCACAGTGGAAGAATGGATACAGAAAATTTGGTTCATTTACACAATGGAATGTTATTCAGGTATTAAAAATGAGGACATCATGAGTTTTGCAGGCAAATGGATGGAACTAGAAAATATCATCTTGAGTGAGGTAACTCAGACCCAAAAGTACATGCCATGGTATGTGCTCACTGATAAGTGGATATTAGCCAAAAAAGTTCAGAATACCCAGGATACAACCCACAGAACTCAAGAAGGTTAGTTAATAAGGATGACCCAAGTAAGGATGCCTCAACTCACTGGGAGCGAGAAGAAAGCAGTCATGGGAGGCAGAAGGAAAGAGGAACCTGAGTGGGAGAGGGGACAGGGAAGGGAAAGAGGGAACAGGATCAGGCATTGGGGAAGAGAACTGAAGTGAACCCCTGAGGGCCAGCAGAAAGAATGGAAACAGGTAACTTTGGGAGGGAGGAGGAGGGGAAACCCTCTAGAATGTACCAGGGACCTGGGAAGTAAGAGATGTAAAGGAGGGACCTGTGCCCTTCCCCCAGCCTTGAGTGGGCTAGTCAGACCTTACTTCCCACAGTTCCCTAGCCCACCTGGGGTGGAGTGTTCTGACCAGGTGGAAGTTTACTCTTTACCACCTTCACAGTATTCCTGCAAAAACAAGACTGCCTGCTGAGCTTGTTTTGAAAACAAGGACTCATCTGAAACTAAGGATGGGTCTTTACTTATATAGATGCAGAACTGAAAATTAAACTTTGCACCTCGATCAGAACTTTTGGCTTCATTCTTCTCTCTCCAGCCCTACTTTAATTCCAGCCTCCCTTTCAGGTAAACTCAGTTCACTTGTGGCTACTGGATGGCTCCTGGGACCTTAGATGAAATGCTCTACAGTGGGGAGAGGGAGCTTGTAGAGCCTACCTCCAGTAGAAAGACAGGGCATCAAGTGGAGGGATAGAGTTGCCATCCCATAGTAAAAAACTCTGAGCCAGAATTGGTCCTGTCTAAAAGAACTGCAGGGACAAAAATGGAGAAGAGACTGAGAGAAAGGAGGTTCAATGACCAGCCCAAACTGGGATCCAGCTCAAGGGGAGGCTCCAAGGCCTGAGACTATTACTGATGCTATGCTGTGCTTACAGACAGGAGCCTAGCATGGCTGTTCTCTAAGAGGCCCAACAAGCAGTCATAAGAGTCAGATGCAGATACTTACACCCAAAGGACGGAAGCTGGAGACCCTGTGGATGAATTTCAGAAAGGCTGGAAGAAGCTTAGGCGGAGGGGGACAGTTAGGATGCTGTCTAATCTCCACCCCACTCTCAGCTTCTCTGGCTCCCTCCTGGGCTCTCCTCCCCTCCTCCCCACTCCACATGGTCATGGCCAGCCTCTGCTTCTCTACTCTCTCCCTCTCTCTGCCTTTCTCGGCCTCTATTATCCTCTTAACTCTCCTCCCCATGCCCTGAATAAACTATATTCTATACTAACCTTCGTTTGTCTGGTCCCTCAGGGGGAAGGGATGCCTCAGCATGGGCCGGCTAGGCACCCCCTTCCCCCACACCGCCCCAGAACATATTCTCCCATCTCTTCCTCTTTTTATGATCACAACAGTGACCCCTTAGGAAGACCAGCAGTCTCAACTAACCTGGACGCCAAAGATCTCTCAGACACTGAACCACCAACCAGGCAGCATACCCTAGCTCATATTAGGCCCTTGACACATATACAGCAGAGAGCTTCCTGGTCTGGCCTCAGCGAGAGAAGAACCTTACCCTTGAGAGACTTGAGACCCTAGGGAGTGGGGAGGTCTGGTGGGCGGGGAGAGGGAGGATATCCTCTTGGAGACAGGGGAAGGAAGAATGAGATGAGGAACAGTTGGAGGGAGGACCGGGAGGGGAATAATAATAATAATAATAATAATAATAATAATAATAATAAAAAATCATGCTCTCAAAGTAATTTTATGATCTGTGCTTTCAAATGATTATTACCATCTTAACTACTAACCTATAGAATAGCCGAAGACCTAATTTGCCGTATTTCTTTCTTTGGTGCTGTAATCCAGTGATTAATTCTGACTTCCCTTCCATTATGAGATTAGGAGGTTCTGAATATTCCTGTAAACATTAGGGCTGGAAGATCACAGAAAGCGGAATGTGAGAAATGAGTAAAGGTGGTCCCTTAGAGAGGACCTGCAGATGAAGCTACTATCTTAAGAGACCATGGGCTTTGTCTGAGTCAAGTAGGAAAGCTTGTGGGTTAATCAACTGCTTGGAAATTGGCAGTGGAATTTTCTATGCAAGGAAATGAAAGGCACATGGTGAAACTGGATTGTAAGTATTTCTAAACAAGATTTGAGATTCTTCTGAGGGTGAGAAAGACTGTGAGAAAGACCACAGACACACATTCATATCAGACAAACCTCATTCTGGGGAATAAGGCAGCCCTGGTAGCTCTACAGAACAACTGGTGAGAGTGACCACACCCATTTTGGGAGAACTACAGAAGCTGCGTTAAGAATCGCAGTGATGTAGAGGACAAAGCTGGGATAGTTCCCACAGTGAACAGAGGGCTCTTGTTGCCACATCTTCTGATGTCCACAAATCTCCTCCACCAGCAACTGCCATGAGTCAGATCACAGGGCTGTATAACATGGATCTTACAAATATTACCCAAGACCCCAAACTCCTAGTTTATGAGTTTTAAGATTAATACAAAGGAAACTAATTGTTTGGTCTCTTGTTGTACTTTCATGGGTATCTTAGCTAGCTATTTGTTTTCTTTTCTTTTTTTTTTCTTTCTTTCTTTCTTTTTTTTTTTTTTGTTTTTTTTGAGACAGGGTTTCTCTGTGTAGCCCTGGGGTCCTGGAACTCACTCTGTAGACCAGGCTGGCCTCGAACTCAGAAATCCACCTGCCTCTGCCTCCCAAGTGCTGGGATTAAAGGCGTGTGCCACCACCCAGCTTGCTATTTGTTTCAAATTTACCCCCTCTCTATTTTCTCTATACACTTTTCTCCTCCCTTTCCCTTTCCCCCTCTTTCTCTCCCCTCCCCTCCTCTCTTCTTCTCTACTCTCATATCTTTTCTCTCTCTTTTCTTTTCCTTTTTCAATATTGAAAACAGAAAGCATAATTTCACTATATTATACACAGAAGAAAAATATATTAAGTAGAAAGACCCTTGGATAGGAGATTTTATGATTCTGTAAGTCTCAGAAGTGACATCATGGTAGAAATGAAATGAAGGTATGATATCATTTTACTGGGTTGAATAAACTCAGCTTTTTCCCCCCAAACACCACTGGAAGATTATCTCTGTAGATGACACCGAGGAGAGGAGATCAATTTAGAATTATCTTGAAAACAGATGATCTCAAAGTGACATATGGTTTTGTTATTTTTTTAACACATGAAGGAATCATAGTGATTGCTATTTGTAGTTTAAGACCCCCATGAGCTGTGCTGTACAAATAGTATAATGTAATACCATGTAAATACTATATGGGTGTGGTGTTTAATTGTATATATCAACTTGACTACCAGTTTGCTTGATCAAATGATATTCTAAGTATATATACACGTTTTAGTGCATAGTTACATAGATGAACATTAAATAAAGCAGATTAGCTTCTGTGATGTGGTTAGTGTTCTCATACAATCAGGCCTGGACAGGATAAATTAACTAGCCATATCTTATCAAACCAAAAGGCCTTAAGACTTAGTGTGCTTCCTTATCTGTCTCTAGGTCCATCGAAGACTGTCTTTCGATGCAAACTGTAGGGCTGCTTCTCCTGAGTCTCTGTTTCACAAATGTCAGGCTTCTCAGCCTTTATAAGCTTGTTAGCAAATTTCTCACACTAGATTTTTTTAATCTGTCTTCTATCCACCCACCCACTTGTCTGTCTGTCTGTCTGTCTGTCTGTCTGTCTGTCAATCCATCATCCACCATCCATCCATCCATCCACCCATCTTTCTATGCAATTAGTTTTATTTCTCTGGAGACTCTTGACTGAGCTACCTTGTTATCCCCCATCATGGATGATGGAATCGATGCTCAGAGAGTACAAGCCTGTACTACAGATAGAATTCAAGTCTATTTCACTTCAACACCTGACCACTCAGTTTTCTCTTCAGCTTCCTGGGAACATGAAGTGTTGAAGAGATAAATCCAGAATTACAGATCAATGAATCTTTCCTCTAGTTCTGACTTCCAGTTCAGGCTTTTACTCCCCACCTCCTCTCTCTATCAGGTGTTCCGTCCTGTTCTTTTGTGCTTGCTCTTGGATGGGAATCCTCAGTGCAGAGTACTAGAGACTATCTAACCCTTTCCTGATTGACACGGATTAGATCCTGTGTGGGCAGGACTGTACTGCTGAGGAGTCAGCCCCTCCTTATCCTTTATCATCTGCATAAACACACACAGGGGAAGTCACTCTCTATGTATGTGCCCTCTTTGAGGTTATCAACTAAGCAGTATATTTGGTTTTCAAATCAAGTCATCTATAAAAACCAATTTGTTAGACTAATAAATTCAATTCTGAGTCACAAAGCACTGCAAGAGGGTTGGAGCTCGAATCTTATTTTTAAATGTTTCATCTGCAGCCCTGAAAGGAAAAGCCCTTTCCACCCCCTCAAGGGTAAGATTGTCTCATTCCTCTGATTCATATTCATCTTTCAAGATATGAGGTTTTTCATAGTTCTCTTCCTTTTGAAAGTAGGCGTCCTTTTTATATCAAATTTAAACAATAACTTCATATCCTAGTGCCTGACTGTTTCTAGAAATCTATTTCATTTCACAAAACAAGTCATCAAAGCATACAGTCTTGTACAATTTCCATTTTAATATCTCTACCTGAAATTTGGGGCTATGTGACTATAGTCCAAAGCCTAGAATATTCTGAATTTTATACACTGTTCTTTTGTAGAAGGAACACCTATTTGGCAAAACACACTTTTGAAATTCATGCTTTGTTTTTGGAAAATGAGAAGAATATAAATCTTAAAATTTCCCCATTTCCCTAGGGCTTTGAGTTTGTTAGAAAAATGGGTGAACAAGAACACAAATTGCCTAAACTAAAAATACAACAAGAAATTCATTTTGGGTAAAGATTTATGAGGCTCTTGAGACCTTAAGGAAGCTGCAGAGGGCTATCAATCATCAGTGGAGTTTGTAGCTTTTTTTTTTCTCCTCAAACTGCTTTGCCTAAAATGGTGATGAATTATGCCTTCACCCCAATCATGTGTGCTGAGCCATTAACGTCATTCCTTTAGAGGAAGAAGATGCTGTTGCTTGTTTATATTCTCATTCATTTTATGTCAGGGAGCAATTTGCTTCTTACAGAAAATGTGCTGGTGATTTTGAGATTTGCTTTCTTTGTGACTAGGCTTTGAGGTTAGTAGATAAGGGCTGGAATTCTTCATGTAATTCAACCACTAGCTAGGCACTGCTGAGATTCCTCTACCCTCAGTCTTTTCTCCTGCACAGAAGACATAATAGTATCTCCAAGATGGTCCTAAACAGCTAAAAAGTTGTCACCTACCAAGGTTTAAGGCCAGTGCTAACATGGTAAGCCTCAACTAAGGTTACTTAATCCTGTAGGAAACACTTTCCAATGTCTCTATTTGTATGATAACACTCCTGCAGAGGGAAGCATCTTCTCAAACCATGTTTTTCTTTTTTACAGTGTGGCAGTTTAATAGAAGAGGCAAGGGGAATATTATCAGAAAGAAAAACTTTCACTAGGCTCTTTAATTACTGTTAAAACGTGCTCTGAAATTTGTTCTCTTTAAATCAAAACATAGGCAAGCAAATAGACTGGATATAGTTAATGCAACTGATTGGTGACTATAGAATGGTACATTCATGAGCAACAATGGTAATTTCCAGGAAAAGCTTTATATATGCTTCTATTAGTATAGTATTTGTCTATACTGCAGTTTGTATATAGCAGCTACTATAGATAACAGACCAAATATGCTTTGGCAGCTTCTCCTTGCCTTATGTCTATAGGGTCTTTCATTCTGAGTCTTTTAATTAGGGTAGAGCTTGGCTCCAGTAAAAAGAAGTTATCAACTCTTTATCCAATGAAGCAAGTTGCTTACCCTAAATAAATAAATAAATAAACAAACAAACAAACACCAACAGACACAAGTGACTATAAAGTAGATACATCTTTAATGGTCTAGTATGTTTAATCTTGTTCTGTTTTGTTTTAAAGGTTTCAGTCTAAAGGTACATCCTGGCTTCAGTTTCCTTCCTTGGAATGTGTCTCCTTATGCATATCTCTGGGTCCACTTTTCCAAGTTCTTCTGGAGGCTAATTCCTTGGTTATTGACTGAGCATTCCATTGTCCATCCTACTACCACCAAGGGGGGAAAAACATTTTGTACCTTTTTATATGTTTTGCTTTAAATTTAGGAGTCAGGGACTCACGCAGCCAAGAATGGCCTTCAGCTGGCTGTGTATTAAGACATAACATTGAACCTTCTTGCCTCTACTTCTTAATTGCTGAGATTAAAGATGTATACCACAATGTCTGGCTTTCTGTGTGTCTCTGATACACAATATATATTCAAAGTATCTATAAACCAAGCAATAGGTATATTGGCAACAAACTTTAGCCAACCTATAAACCAGAATACATTTTGGTTCTTTGTGCCCTACTGTTCATTCCCAAGAACTTTCACAGACTAGCACATACCCAGCATTAATGAAATAAATGCTCTGCAAGAGAAGACAAGAGAGGATCAAGCTTAAACTAGGATACTGCATCCAAGGAGGATGAGTAAGTACATTCAGGACTAATAGGTCAGACTCCAGACTCTCCACACAGTGGTTGAAAGATAAGCTATCACTTCTCATTTCTTCAGATGGGTGCAGAATGACTGAGCATCTGTGGAAAGGAACTTGCTTCTCTGTGGCAGGCACTATGTATTTGCCCTTTAACCCACAAGTCAGTCCCATTGCTGTAGAGAGGAAGTGGCTGAAAACCGCCTGTTTAATAGCAATGAGGGTTATTCCAACATCTTTGTTGTTTTGGAGTTATTTTCCTCTTATTAGCATAGTTCATATATTTTAAAATTCATAGATTATAATTTATATATTAAATATTTTATATATTATACATTGTATGTTATAAGTTGCCTTTTATGTGTTATATACTGTTACATGTTACATGTATTTTAGATTATAAAATGTATGTGGTTGAGCATCAGAATTAATTAGTTAATTAGTTAATTAACTAATTAATTTAGGGTGTGTGTGTCTGTGTGTAAGCATATGTGTGGAGGCCAGAGGACCACATGTGGAAGCTGGTTCTCTCCTTCTGCCATCTTGGTTTGGGAGATTGAACTCAGGATATTAACCTGGGCGGCAAGTGTCCTTATGTGCTGAGCCATCTCACAGGCCTGATCTTCAGGTTTATTTTCTGTTTTTAAACTGAGAGAGGTAAGGGAGAAGAAGAGAAAAGAGATTGTATATAGATATTTGTTCAGTTTTCTAGTTGTTTAAAATGTAAAGGTAAATACAGTGCCTTACATACCCCATCATTTACAGAATCAGAATATATATTCTGTAGTGTCTGTGTGTGCATGTTTGTGTGGTTAACAGATACAACACAGGTGTCAAAAGGATAACATTGAGTGTTATTGCCTTCCACCTTGCTTGAGATAGAATCTCTTTTTTGCTCCTGCATAGACCAGACTAACTGGCCTCTGACCTTCTGAGGATTCTGTTTTTGCTTTCATAAGAGCACCAGAATTATAGATGCATTTGGTTTTATGTGGCTTGAAAATATGTGAGATTATTAAGTAATCTAATCAATTATTGGCCCAAGGCCACTGCAACTTATTTGCTATGATCAGGAGCAAATAACATAAGTGCATTGTAAGAATAAAGGAAGCTCCCACTCTTCTTCAAGGGGGGTAAGCCCCGGTTCCCTCTCTACCGAAGCACTGTGAGTAGGAACAGCCTGCCCTTTGAGGTGAATTAGACTCTATTATCCAGACACTCATTTTGCTCTCTGAAGTTTCAGAGAGTTTTAGAGTTTTTAATGTATTCATTTCTTCCCTTTCTTTATCTTTCCCTTTTCTTAGTTCTAGAATAATTTCTTTCTGAAAAGAAAATGTCAAGGAGTCCCAAGGGATAAAATGTTGATTACTGAGTGATTTGGGTGCTGTGGTTCTTCGAAGAACTGTTACTATATCAAAAGTCTCTGGGGAGCCTTCTCACCTTCTATGGCCTTTACTCAAAACAAGAAATGGAAAGGTCTTACGTGATCAAACTGAATCTATCAGAGCGAGTCATATCTATGGAAATATCTTCTTGTGCTGTAGAAATAGGATAGCATAGGCAGGGAAAACTAAAGTTGAACAAGGCTATGGTACCATCATCAGCTAGAGAGGATGGGAAATGATATGATTTCAGGCCACAGAGGCTTCTCCTACAACAGCGAAGCATAGCCTGACTCAGATGCAGAGGTTAGCACAGTGGGATGCTCTTACAAGCAAGTTGCCTTTCCAGCTCCAAAGCACCTGCAAGTTCAGAGAAACAAATGCTGAGTTTTAATCTCCATGCTCCTTTCACGCAGCTATACCACCACAGAGTCTGCCCTGACTCCAGGTCAGCTGTCTGGAAGTGCTCTAGCTCCTAACATTCCAGGCCAGCCTGAGTCTGGCACTCATCTCAAGTGTTCCCAGCCATGTGTCACATTAACTACTTCTTCACACTTATTTTTCTTACTCATAAGGAGCATTTACTGATCATTTTTTCTTGTCAGAAAGCCCTATCCCACACCTCATTTTCCCTCCCCATATTACAGAATAGATTTCCAAACACTAAGCTAAAATGCTTCATGAGGAGCATTTTTCTACTTGTAGAAAAAAAACTTAAGAAATATGAAATGAGAAGAAGCTGCACTTATGATTTTTTTCTGTCTCCTTACTTCTCAGCCCTTTATTTTTTAGAAATATTTTTCTCCATGGTCTCTTTCCTTCTCACCTCCCTGATGCCTATGGGTGGCGCCTAATCTTTGCCTCAGCTTCATCTCTTTTAAATGCCCACATCTTTGTAGCTCAATGGAAAGGGATGAAGAGTAGATAGCACACTGATTTTCTTAATTCCAGTTCCCAGTGGAACATGGATAGAATAGACGTGTTCATTATGGTTCAATGAGAACTATAATTGTTTGGTGAGTTTGTATACAAATTATCTCTAAAAAATATTGTATTTCTAAATTTTCAGTTTTAAGGTCCATTTAGGCAATGCAGTATGAACTAGAAATATCTCAGACTTAGCGGGCTCCAAACTGCCTAGCCCACATGGTAACTGGATTCTGTGATAGTCCTCTAAGTGCCGTAACAATGGCTCATGACACAAAAGTACCTTCCCCAATGGCCCATCTGTGGAGAACTTTCAAGCAGTGTACATTAACGCTACCAACACTCTCAGGCAGATCATGACTGAAGAAGTTGTCATTGTAGGCTTCTCTCTCCTGCTTTTCTGAAATTTCCTCTCAACCAGCCAGTACCTTCAAATAGACTTTCCATCTCTGAGCAAAACTTTCTGAATAGCCTTGTGTTGCCTGAAGCTCAATGGCTTTCTTATGCCATTCACTCAAGTCTTTCTCCAAATGATTGTTTGGATTGCCATGGAAAGTCTAAAGGACCAAATGCTAGTCCGTAGGTTAATTGTTTGCTGTATAACCATGAAGCCTGAAATTCAAATCCATAGCAATCTCATCAAAGCCAGGTAGGCTTGGCATCCATGAGTAATCCCAGAAGTTACAGGCAGGAGATCCCTGGAGCAAGCTGGATAGATAGATAGATAGATAGATAGATAGATAGATAGAGACAGACAGACAGACAGACAGACAGACAGACTAATAGGAATTGATGAACAAAATGATGATCAATCAAGGAAGACATGTCATGTCAGCTTTGGGTCATATGTGCACATGAAGACAGGTACCCCTTACACATTTATGTATTCACATACTTGTGAACATATACACAGACACATGTACACATATACAAACATGTATGCATGCACACTCACACACAAACGTAAAGGCAAATTTCCCAGTTCCATCACTGTTCCCCCCACCTCCCCACCTCCGACATTTTAACATTTCAGTCTACTCATTCCTGTGAAGGAACAAGAAGCACATAGCAATAGGCAACAGCAAAGGTTTGAGGCCAATGCATTAAATAATTATATCTAGGAAGACTCACAGGGTAATGTGTGTGTATGTGCGCGCACACGTGCGCATTCCTTAGTCAGGTTATAATCATCTGCGCGTTTGTGCGAGCGCACGCATGCACATGCGTACTAGGTAAATTTTAATGGGAATGCATCTTCTACAGTCCAGGAACTTGAAACCAAGGACTGAACTAGTGTGGCAACAATAGGAAAATGAAGGAGGGAACCAATAGCAGGAATATGGTAACAGTTGAATGGTCAGAGTTTGGACATGAGTTTGATCAGGAGGTGAACAATAGGAAGCTGAATACAAAGCACTTGTTTCATTCTTAGATGTAGATGACTGAGAAGATGCTTCCGGAAAAATTGGAAGATGAGGCTAGATTGGGTAGGACTTTGGACAAATCCTGGCAAGTTAAAAAAAAAAAAAAAAAAAAAAAAAAAGGGCTTCTGGTACAATTGTATGAACCGCCTCAGAAACTAGGTACATGTTTCAAGTTTAGGCTACATATTTGAAACTCCCTTGTTTCAAAGCAAATGCTAAAGTTGTGTGAGAGAGTACGGTGATGTGGGTGGAAACAGAACAGTAGAGGGAAGGGAGTTCTGGGATCACCTGGTGCATATTCCTGTGAGTGTTTGACTTGACAGCATGAAACTGAGATCACACCATCTGTTGGTGGTTCTGTGGACATTAAAATAAACAAGTTTATTTTCCTAGGCCCACAATGATATTAAGAAGAATAATAGCATCTGGAGAGTTAATTGATTCTACATTTTTACTTTGTACCAAATAACCATGCAAAGTTAGATGTTGCGTCTCAGACGACAGTTACAGTAGTAATTATGGTGTTCAGTGGTATATTTAGAAATAATAAATACTCTCGCCTTAAGCATAAAGAAGGAAAACCTATTTAATCTGTAATTTGGATTCTGTAAAATGTCTGATGGACCCTCTCCTAAACACTTCTTACTTAGAAGAAAAGCAAACGGGTGTACACATACAAACAAGACAGCCCGTCTCATTCCTTAGTCAGGTTATAATCATCTGCAAAGCTCTGAAGTAGAAAGATGCACATACAGTCTAAAAGGACCTCCCTTCACCCTGCTCCTTAATATTTGCTTCATGGTATTCTAGGACAATGATGCGTAGACAAGAGAAGAGAGGTATGAAAATTCATTTACCTTAAGTTGATCTTGACTCTGCACACAAAACATTTTCATGAGGAAAATGCATGGGATGATTTCTATGATGGTATGCTTATCTTTTCAAAGTACAAGAAAAATGAAAGTATTCTGTTATTTCAAAGATAGAGAGGGAAAAAAATGATAACAGACCCATAACAATACAAGCCTAGGTTTCTAGCCTTCCTAAAATCTAATTTAGGGGCCAAAATTTGGTGCACTTTGATGAATAATGCCATTCCATTCAAAAGATTGTTCTTGCAGACAGATGTGGACATGGAAATCCCGCATTAGAGACTTACTCCTTTTTGGAGTGAATATCATAGATATGTGAAAATTCTATTGGGTTCTATATTAATTACTAAAGCCTAGAAAAATGTCGATTTCCACCCACTTAGTTGGTTACTCAGACTGTTACAAAAACAAGGGTCCCTTGGAGAGAGAGGCATAAGCAAGATAAAGGAGATATGTCTGTAGTAGACAGCTTACCAGCCCCATCATTGACCTGAGGCTATTTTTGGTTTGGTTTCTCCTTTCCCTTAAAGAAGAAAGCCTTTTAGATTTTAGATTAAAAACTTTTCAGACTTAGCTTGCTAGGGTGCTCCAACATAACCACTTAAGATTCTGCCCAGGGGTGTACACATGGCTTCCAGCCGTGCCCTAGGGAACCTTTCAAAAAATGGAGAAGCTGGATGTCAGTAAAACTGAAGGCCAACACAATACTGCAACTTGATTGTGTGATACCCTTTCTTGTTTTTCCCAGAGTTACAGCCTTGGTTTCAGACTGAGGAGCTGAGGGCACTGCTATGGAAGGTACAAAGATTTGATGTCAACCACGGTAGTTTGAATAAGAATGGTCTCCGTTGGCTCATATATTTGAATGCTTAAGACGTCAGGGAGTGGCACTACTTGGGAAAGATTTGGAGGTGGGGTAGGTTTTGAGGATTCAAAAGCCTGAGCCAGGCCCAGTGGTTCTCTGTTCCTGCTGCCAGTGAAACTGGATGTAAAATTCTCAGCAATGTCTCTAGCACTATGCTTTTGCATGCTTCCATGCTTCCCACCATGATTATAATGGACTAAACCATTGACTCTGTAAACATGCCCCAATTAAATGCTTTCTTTTACAAGAGTTGTGGCCATGGCGTCTCTTCACAGCAATAGAAAAGTGACAAAGACATCACCATATCAAGAATGGAAGACAGAGAAGAAGTTAGTAAAGATCACTCTTTAGCTAGTAGCATCTATTTTGAATTTGGACTTACTTAAAAGCTCTTTCTTCTTTCTATGATTTCCCCTAGGAAATGGAACCATATCATTTACTTTCTCTCCCAAGATTGCATTTTGGAAAAGGACACCTTGTCTAGTTTAAGTAATTATAATTAGAGGAATCTTGCTTCAGATTAATGATACCACCAATAATACCCATGCCTAATTTTGATGATGTAATGCATGTGATTTGGGGTTTAACATGGTTTGAATAAGAATAACTCCCATAGGTTCATATATTTCAATGCTTAATCATCAGGAGATGAAACTCTTTGATGGAATTGGAAGGATTAGGAGGAAGGATATCACTGGGGCTGGGCTCTGAGGTCTGAGGTTTCAAAATTCCATACCAAGCTTGTTCTTTCTTGGCCTATGAATCAGGATGTAGTTCTCAGCTACTAATCCAAGAGAGAGAGAGAGAGAGAGAGAGAGAGAGAGAGAGAGAGAGAGAGAGAGAGACAAACATGCCCATCATGATAATGGGCTTAAATTCTGAAACTATAAACAAGGCCGTCATTGAATGTACTCTTTTGTAATGGCTATCTTGGTCATGGTGCTTCTTCACAGCAATTAAACAGTGCTAAGACAGGGTTTATCGTAGATTTTAGAATGTGTTAAGAGTTTACTGCCAGGCATAGTGGCGCATGCCTGTAATCCCAGCACTTGGGAGGCAGAGGTAGGTAGATTTCTGAGTTTGAGGACAGCCTGGTCTACAGAGTGAGTTCCAGGACAGCCAGGACTACACAGAGAAACCCTGTCTCAAAAAACCAAAAAAAAAAAAAAAAAAAGTTTGTAATATTAGTAGTGGACAAATTAATTTTGCGTACAATGTGGACATGAATTATGGGACCAGGGGGTAGGATGTTAAAGACTGTTCTGTGTTTCTCTCAAGTTCATATATCCCAACCCATTCTACCTTGGAATCTGATCACATTTTAATATAGAACCTCTAAAAATATAACTGAGGTAAAATGAGCTAATATTTCTGGGCCATAATACTGTAGCTTATGTCCTGATAAGAATGGATGAGGGCGTATCATCACAGATGGAGAGCAAGGACATAAAGAAGAGAAAGGTCATCTGAAAGCCAGGGAGAGGGGTCTGGAGGGACGAAGCCTGTCAACACCTAAAGCATACACTTCTATCTCAAGAACTGTGAGGAAATTAATTACTGTTGTCAGACATCAGTGTATGCTATTTAGTCCTAGGCAATAAGCACAGCCAATGGGAAAACATAATAGTAAGCTACTATTTAAAGTAGCAATCAGGCTGTACTACCAGAGCCTTACTGTTGAGAAAAGAGGATGTAGTTTGTGTGGACTTGGGGTCTCTCATTGTTACTTGGGCCCAGATACTACTGTTGAGGTTTCTCATTCTTCATTAAAACCAGTCATCAGCCTTCAGCCTGAGGTCCTTCCCCAAGAGTGGGACAAAGCTCCCCAACGGCCTCTCATTCCACATTGTCTCCTCAAGTTTGTTGTTGTCATGTGGTTGCTTCCTTGCGTTAATGACTGTTTTAAAAAATACACGCTGTATTTGGAAGGCAGATTGGCTTGATAATCACGAACTTACAAGTACAAGCTTACTATATGGCACAACACATACACACACACAAACACACGCATACACACACTTTTAAAAGGCAAAAATTCTAAACTCATTAGGCAAGCAATCACTGTTAGTTCTTGTCCAGATAAATGATCTCACATGGATGATGCATTAGTGAGTGACTCCTGGGAGGGAACATGCCAAGAGAGTTTATGATGGTCTTGGAAGCATGGTACTGGCTGTCAATCAGGGTTTTTATCTTTTCAGCCTGACTGAGGCCAGGGAACTGCATGAATTTTCATTTTGTTGCTTAAACCAACTTCTCTGTTTATTGTTGAAGAAGGAATCTTTAATTAGATTTACCAGGGTGGTGGCCTAGCAGCAAATGGAAAGGCTTCGCTGTTTTCAGTTGTAGGTAAAATTCATAGCTATTTATCAATGTCCAGTGATCAGGACCAACTATCTGAAAGACATGTTTTCACATATATTAATTGTATGTTTTAAGTGCATAATTTGATAATATTAGTCAATGAATTATATCGTTATACAAATGGTCACCACAGCTGACTTTAGTGTTTGGTTTCTTTTACTTAGCATGTTTTGAAGTTCAGTTGTGGGACAGCTAAGGTTCACTATTTCTTTTAACCAGGACATTAAGCATTGTATTGGAGAGAGCGATGTAGAGATCAGGATGTGTACTGGCTGCATGCAAATACTAGGATAGTTTACATAAGGGACTGAAGCATCTGAGGTTTGGGAACTGGGAGGGCGTTAGCTAAGGGGTTCAGGAACCATCCCCAGGTGGCTGCACAGAAGTGACCCTAAAGAGCCTCCCCTTCTAGAAAGAAAATGTCTGGAGCCAGTAAACATGGCCTCCGGCCTCCGGGAATGGGGGAAGGTCTGGAGCCGACCTCCTAGGGTTGGGGGAGGTCTGAAGCCTGTAAACATGGCTACCTGGAGGTTGGGGAGGTCTGGAGCAGGTAAACAGATTCCACAGGACAAACTGTATAAAAACTGATCAAACAGGCTGGGGGAGTAGCCATTTATCCTTTGGGTGCAGGATGACCCCAACACATGTTGGAATAATAAATTCCTCTTGCTTTTTGCATTCTCGGCTCCATCTTGTTTACTCAGGGGGTCTCTGGAAAGCCGGGGCTCTCTGGAGTCTTATAGTAGGAACAAAACATATTTGATAATGTCTTTATTTTATAAATTGCATACATGTGTTTTCTCAGAGTTCTAGATGCATAGCTAGCATTCAGTAAGTTCCATTATTTATATAATGTCCACTCAAAGGATTATTTCTTTAATAACTCAGTTTTGTATATATATATATATATATATATATATATATATATATAAATTTATAATGAATGAGCCTCTTCCAACTCTCTCTGGGATCTGAGGGCATCACAGACACTCTCCCAGGCTCAATATTGGCAGAGTTGGACATAAATTCACATACTTGGCCATATCATGAAGACCATCATCCCAACCTTTCCAGGCAATATGAGACTCTGCCTTCTACTTGATAGTCTTGGGGTCCAGGCAAGATATGGCATTTTCTAGTTTCTAGGAAGCCACCTGAAAGACAAGTCAGTTCTTTAGAAAGATACAGAGTAGAGAGACACTTTAAAACTTTTAGCCAGACATGTTGGCTTCTTTCTCCTTCAGTCATTTGTATCTCACACAATAACTGCCGACATTGTGCAGCCCGTGTTCAACCATTCAGTCTTTCAGCTAAGATCTGCAACCACAAAGTCTTTCAGCAAGTGCTCCCCATCCCTACCCAGCATGCTTGAAATAGTAAAGAAAAGCTGGTTGCACTGGTAAGGGTCACTTTACACATGGATTACTGATAATGTTTAAATGTAACTGCATCATTTCCTGTGATCTACTTTTCTTGAGTAGCTCATTGGTTTGTTGTTGTTGATGTTGCTGTTTTTGTCATTGAAATGGTCTTGGTCAGAATATGCAAAAACCCTTTGAGCTCAAGATTACTAGATTGACTTTACAGTGACCAAGAAAATCATAGACCTGGAGTACAAAGTGACATTGACATCCTTTCTTCCCACCCAGAAGAGTTTATCCACCTCTTCCGAGGATATCTACCCGGAGTGAATGAATACTTCAGTATATAAAATATTCACACTGATACCTGGCCTAGTCTCTTAATAAATGGTCATTTATTTATTCCAGCCCTTACATTTCTCATTACTTTCCTTATTTGATGACATATGGAAGAATAAATCTGAATTTTAAACTATAACCCTGACATTGAATCCACAAGCCAAAATGCCTGTTAGAGATACTACTTGACCTTGGATGTCTCACATCATCATTTAATTAGATATGGTTCTGGGAAATAACAATGGTGTTGCAAAATATTTCCCTGTCCAAATCACATTGAGGCAGTGAGAGGCCTGTGATTAGGTAGGAAAGAGGAGGCGGAGCTAGAAGTTGGGAGGTCAGAGGGCAGACTCAGGAGCACTGGAGAGAGAGATATGCAGGAGCGCATGGGGAGAGAGGTGCGTGAGAGGTCGGAATCTCCAGATGGAGTCAGTCCTTGATTATCTAAAGGTTAGAAATTGGGGTAGACTTTTATCATTGTAAATTGACATCTTATATTTGTGAGTTTAATATACATAAATCCTTGGCTAACTATTTAAAATTAACAGACATGTTTTCCCCGGTAATTGGAATGAGTGGGAGCTGTGTGGAAGGGAAACGAACACGTGGATCTGCACCTTTAGCCCGGGACCTCTGCTGGAGAGATGGCTAAGCTGGCAGGACTGCAGAGGAGCTCATGGAGTGAGACCCTACTGGGACATAGTGTTAGAAAGTGGGCAGGCCGCCGATCACATGAGCATGGGTCTAACCCACAGAGAGTTCGAAGGTTTTTTGGGCCCTATCGCACAGCAGCGTGAGGTCTGCGGATCGCCACTGCCTTGCCTGGCACCAGCACAGGAACGTGCCGTCCTGCGATGATCTTTTTTATTATTTTCCGCTACACAATAGAACCATGATTTCAAGCTAGAAGGACACAGAGTAGAGTGGATACAAGACTTCTTTAAGAAATTTTTATTCCTTATCACATTGAGTGGAAGAAACTGCAAGGATCTGATTTTTAGATGAGACAGTACATCCGAAGAAGACCAAAGTGTAGAAAAGTCGGGCTCAAAATGCAGCTACACCTTTAAAAACCTCTGATTCTTATTGTATTAGTCAAAAGCATTCTTTCGTGCTGTGTTTTCCATCCGATATGTATTCTATAATATATAATTACTACTTTATATATGAACTATTTAACGGAAATAGAATATTCAAATATGAATGCTAACAATTTTAGGAACATTACAGACTTGAAGCTACCAAAGCCATTGTG
Source organism: Apodemus agrarius (assembly GCA_964023405.1). Lineage (NCBI taxonomy): Eukaryota > Metazoa > Chordata > Mammalia > Rodentia > Muridae > Apodemus > Apodemus agrarius. The sequence continues at coordinate 60,118,913 of OZ030023.1, read as the reverse complement.
GGAGAATCGACCAGCTGTGCCAAGTTCATGGCTTTTCATTTCTCAGTACTTTCTACTGGTATCATTCTTATTTTCAGAATTACTTGTAACCAACACTGTATCTTATTCTTCTCTATTTCTGCCTTATGTCATAGAAGGGCATCTGGTAAAAATGAATCTGAATCTTTACTAGGTGAACATAAAGTCTGCACTGTACACTTTACCTAACCACCATTAAAACCTTTGAGTGAATCCAACAATGAGTCAACATGGAGGGTTTTATCGTATAAATTAAGACAACTGTATCATCATTAAAGCATTTTTATTGTGATTACATTTTTAATGGCACATTTCTTTAAATGTCATTTAGTTACATAAGTGGTTAATTTTGCAGAAAGAGCAATTTGATATCTACGATTTGCTTAACATAATGTAGGGGACAGATGTTGCTAGGACACCAGTCAATCATTGAAGAAGAACTTTGTGATGATAACTTGAGAGTTCTTATTCTGTCACCTAATTTGCATAATTTGATTGTTTTACATGAAATAATAAGTACATATAGAAACATTAAAAACCATTTTCCCTTATTACTCTAAATAGTAAAAAAAACATTACCACATTTGGGCATAAGCTTTGTCTCCAAGTGAATACTGAAAACACGTTTCAGGACTTCCTCTATTTCTGCTTCCTTCAGAGTTCTAAACTCTACCAGATCGACTTTGTTCTTATAATTGAACTTCTTTTTTTTTTTTTTTTTTTGGTTCTTTTTTTTTTATTGTATATATTCTATATTTACAATTCATTTCCCTTTTTCTGGTTCCCCACCCCCAAAGGTCTCACATGTCCTTTTCCCTCCCCCTGCTCCCACATCCACCCCCTCCCACTTTACTGTTCTTGTACTCTCCCACAATGATGTTTTGGTCCATAATGGTGCCCATTAAACCATGGACCCCTTCTTGGGTCTGCAGGGAGCAAAGTGATGTGTTTGTCATCACAGATGTTGGTCATTCCTGGTAGTATGCACTCACACTTTGGAAATCTTCAATCGTTCGAGGTTCAAGAGTAAAAGAGTAGATTTTTCGATGTTTGTTCTTCTCAAGAAGATTAGAATTGACGAATTCTTGGTTTGGAACATCTTCCTGTCTTTTAGTTTGTTCCAGGTGGTTCCATTCTCCTCTGCCAAGTGGAAGATGGCAGGCATCTGAGGCTGATCCTTCCCAGATGTCAATTCCAGAGGCTCTCACATCTGGCAGGAAAATGGGAATGCATGATCTACAATATATTTCTGTGCCACTGATAGTCACCTGTAGTAGAAGGTGAGTCATAGCTTTACTGTATTTGCAGGCTGGAGGGATATAAACACAGCCTCCTAACATGGTGGCCTCAAAACCTAACATGGTGAGAGCCCAGTAGAGAAGATGCTTGACGTGAAGACACCGCCCACCCTGCTTCTTCTTCCCAATGTGATGAAAGGTAGCCTCTACGCTCAGCTCCATGGGTTCACCACAATGGATGTTCAAGTTCTCAAAGGGAATAGCCTGTATCTGGTGCTGAAGGATTTCAGTTAATGTTTGCAGGTCTAGTTTGTTCCTGGGGTTCTGTTAACCAATTCTTTCAAAGAACGCTTCAATATCTATGGTCCCCTAAGGCAAGGAAAACAAAGCAATCAAATGTTACTATCTGCACCTGGAGTTCCTTATAAAAGTTATTTAGCTCTTAAAGTTATTTAAAAGAAAATGTAAACACACAAATACAAAATTAGCTCTAAATATTTGTCATATTAATTACTTCAAACTGCTTAACATTGTCAGTGAACCTAGAGAGAAAGTTTATTTATTTTTTCTATGTTTCAAGTATCAGAAATTAGAAATCTAGATTAGATGATGAGGCAAACGGTACGGTGAAGGTTTAGATGTGATTTTCTCTGTCGTGAATTAACAGGGGTTTCCAATTGATGTGCATTAAATAAGCCTAGATACAGTGCCTAAAAGAAATGGAGTAGTTAGCAAAGGAACACTGGGCCTTTATGTCACTGATGTCCTAGGGAGTTTAATTGCTACAACCTAGAGTCTTCTGAGGGGAAAGCCTGGACTAAGGAGTTGCCTAGATCCCATTGGCTTGAGAGCATGTCTTTGGGGAAAACTTTCTCGCTTATTGGATGATGTAGGGAGACCCAGAACCCTATCTTACCTTTTTGGGGTTGGGGGGGGCTGGTGACCCTAGACTATATAAGAAAGCTAGCTAAGCATGAGCTCATGACTGAGCTAGCCAGCAATGTTTTCTATGGTTTCTGCTTCACATCTTTTGCCGTCTTGCCCTGATTTTCTCAGCCATGTACTGTAATCTATAAACTATAATCTAGAAGCCTTTTTCTCCCCTAACTTACTTTTGGTCATAATTTATTTAACACAGCAACATAGATAAAACTAGGACACAGACCACTCTGTTCCCTATTAAAAGATTGGGTGTGCATTCACATATTGATTGATGCACTCAGGAAACAAGTTACTGAACATTCACTAAGCATTTCCCACTGATACAGTGATGGAATGACTTTCTGTATGTTACAGAATATTGTTGTGATAAAGCTCCACAACCAAAGCAGTTTGCAGGGTTGATTTGGACTCACAGTTCCAGTATGATAAAAATCTATGGCCATCATGGCAGGCAGGCATCGGTACCTAAGATTATAGTAACATAATCAATATAAATATTCTGGGACTAAACGTTTAAATTCTGTGTTAGTTAAGCTAGGATTTGAGGTAAGATGCTAAAGGAATTAGGAAGCTATCTCCAAGAGCTGAATGGAAACAGCTTTAGCATCCCAGGGCTGATTCGCAGAACCTCTGTGCAGGCATAGACCTTTCTCCTTCACCTTGACAATTAGCCTATGAGTAAAGTCAGAGGAAGCAGAGTGAGCATATGTAGGGACCCCACTGACATATTTCAGAACCTGTGCTTGTTCTAGTTAGCCCAACATAGCTTGAATTCAAGTATCTTGGAATACCTCTTCCTCCTAGTGCAAATTATGGGCTAATTAAAACACAACTTTTCTTGAAAACAAAAGGATAGTTTTGAAAACTAAATTATAGAGGATATCTAAATTTCATGACACATTCGTGAGGTGATCATCTGGGTGCAAAGGGAAATGTGTGGAAGGACATTTGATGGAGATGTTATCTGCATCTTTCATTTACAACATGTGTTTTCGTGTGTTTTATTTTGGCTAAGGAAACTCCTCCCCCCCACCAAATGAAATTTTAATGGGAATCAAATAAAGATGACTTAAAAGCAGATTGGTCCAAAGGTTGATTGCCTAGGCTGTGTGGCCATACATGAAGGTGAATGTGCCCCAATAAGCCAGATTTGGCCATTGGTTCTCAATAAGCACAATAAGAGAGCCAAGTTAATAGTGAACAGCAGAAAGAGAAATTTATTCAACACTGGGGGGAAGGACAAAGAAATTCAACTAGTCCTCAAATCTATTTTCAAGGCACTGGCATGAGGTTTAAGCTTAAATAGAAGACAAGATACATAAGATATATAATTCACAGAGTGCACCGGTATCTCAGCCAGACTCTCCTGCAAGGCTAGTCTTTACCGCAACATTCTCTCACAAGCAGTAAGTATGCTCCATTGGCTGCAGATTCCTTCTCTGCCTTTCCCCAGAGCAGGCAGCCATTTCTTCTTCCCAAAGGAGACTCCTGATGGAATTCTAAATCCTTGAGGACCATTGCCTTAACAGTCTGATAGTCAAGAAATGGACATGTGTGTATCATAAGTATATGCCCATTTCTGCCAGCCACAGAGCTTTTTGTTGTTCTTGACAAGAAGAGTTGTAAAAAGCCAGGACCTGCTTTACTTGATTTGAGTGTGGTATTTCTGCTTCCTGTTCCTTCTTTTCTGCTTGCTTTGTTCTCATCCACGCTGAAGGGTACCGAATCATTGTGTGTTAACACCACACTCCGGAACCTAGACAAGCCAGCCCTTTAATTATCTGGACAGAAAGAGACTGGCTGGCTTAGCTATACTAAAAGACTATTAACCAACAGTTTGTAGTTTTCAGGAGACCACCAACTCAGAAATGGCTGTAATGATACTTCCAGTGATGAAGGAGGAAAAGCTAGGTATTTCCAGGGAGCCCTAAAAAAACAAATCAAAAGGAAGATAGTGTTGTAGTGTCCATAGCTAGAGATGGCAAAGGCCAAACGAAAATAAATCTCTGGCAGAAAGTGGTTGAAGGCAAGATAGTTTTGAGTTCTTTCTGGGGGGCAGGATAGACCAAAGTGTTTTGCATGTAAGGCAATGGAAAGAAGGTCTTAGGGAAGGGAAACGGCATTTCTAGAGAAATCCAGGGAGTTGTTATTAGCTGTGGCCAGAGCCAGAAACAGAGTCCTGAGCACAGGCCATGGATCTCTGTCACTCTGCCTTTGTAGGGGCATTGCTCTTGAATTCTGTCTTCTGTGATCAGGGACAAAGCAACTTATAAAAGCAACAAGCATGGCAATAAAATCCAAAAACCAAACCAAACCAAACGCATTTTTGTCAGTTCCTGGAGAAGACTCCCTCACTGCACCGCCCCCTGCCCCCACTAAGTTTCCTTCTGGCAGGCACCTGGGAAAAGTGAGCAGGTTTGACCCTTGTCCTTGCCGGAGTCCAGGAATTCCAGAAATTGGGGAGACTGGGGCTAGGTTCCTGGTTCCTCATTACCTGCCCTCCTGAAAGAACACCTGCATGGAAGCTACAGGGCCTCTAACCCCATAAGTCCTCATTTTGAAGAACAGAAACTTCAAAATCCTTTAGAAGATGGGATGTAGTTGGGTCAGAAAAGAGTTTAGGGTCTCCAACTGTGTTGACTTCTAGGCCTTGAGGGATGATCATGGAGATCTAAGATCATACAGAGAGCAATAGGTAGAAACTGGCTAAGCAGTGTTTGGGACAGGGAACTGGACAGGAAACCTCTGGAAGTGTCCTTGGCAAAGGCTTCATTGAGAGATAATACACTTCTACCTCCCAGGTGGTCCTGTTTCCAGTACAGTTACTAGCAGGTCTCCGCAGCTAAGCCTGTCTGTGTCTCTGCTCTAACTGAAGAGGAAATTGTTTTACTTCTTTCCATCTATTCTTACACAGATTCTAGCCAGAGCCCTAGCACACTTTCCTGGGCACTCACACCCTAGCACACTGTCCTGGGTACTCACACCTTAGCACCCTTTCCTGGGCACTCACACCCTGGCACGCCTTCCTGGGCACTCACACCATAGCACACTTTCCTGGGCACTCACACCCTAGCACACTTTCCTGGGTACTCACACCATAGCACACTTTCCTGGGCACTCACACCCTAGCATGCTTTCCTGGGCACTCACACCATAGCACACTTTCCTGGGTACTCACACCCTAGCACACTTTCCTGGGCACTCACACCCTAGCATACTTTCCTGGGCACTCACACCCCAGCACACTTTCCTGGGTACTCATACCCTAGCACACTTTTCTGGGCACTCACACCCTAGCACACTTTCCTGGGCACTCACACCCTGGCACACCTTCCTGGGCAATCACACCTTAGCACACTTTCCTGGGTACTCACACCCTAGCACACTGTCCTGGGCACTCACATCCTAGCACACTTTCCTGGGCACTCACACCCTAGCACGCTTTCCTGGGTACTCACACCCTAGCACACTGTCCTGGGCACTCACACCCTAGCACACTTTCCTGGGTACTCACACCCTAGCACGCTTTCCTGGGTACTCACACCCTAGCACACTTTCCTGGGCACTCACACCCTAGCACACTTTCCTGGACACTCACATCCTAGCACACTTTCCTGGGCACTCACACCCTAGCATGCTTTCCTGGGCACTCACACCCTGGCACGCCTTCCTGGGCACTCACACCATAGCACACTTTCCTGGGCACTCACACCCTGGCACACCTTCCTGGGCACTCACACCATAGCACACTGTCCTGGGCACTCACACCCTAGTACACTTTCCAAGTACTCTGGGTTTTCTCTTGGTTTCTCTGAAGCCTCTACTTCCTTTCCTATAGTCGCTTGTCAGCCTCCACATCCAACTTGAAAAGCATGACTTGCCCCTCCATTTCCCTCTTCCCTTCCAGCAACTGCCAAGATTATCCCCTGGTCTGCTTTGTTAGTTTTCTCTTAAACGCTATTATGGTGGTCTTTGAGTTTCCTTCTGAGTGAATTTGTAAATTCTTGTATTAATGAAACTAAGAACCCACAAAAGAAAACCCCGGTTTCCCCACCTCATTGGTTTTGTTCGACTAGTATTTTATTAACACTAAGGACATTGTACTTTTAGATGTCTTCCTATAGACTCCATTTAAAAACCTATCTTCAAGACACTTGATACCTGGTGCTAGCTTTTTGGCACCTACAATTCTAGTTAATTTCTTTTGTTTTCCAACTGAATAGTCTAAGACTGTTCCTGAAGGTCCCTAATGCCATGTGCTTGGGTGGGCTGAAAAACCAATTAAGGTCCCCATGACAGCACACCTGCTGAAGATGACAGGAATTAGAGCACATGTGTTCCACCTATCTAGAGGGCTTGCCTGAGGCACATCAAGTACCGCTTCCCATGTGATCCAAGCTACTGATCATGCACCATGGTTAATTCTCCCATTACCACCTCAGTCCTTCCTTCCCACCAGCCCAGATGACAGGTCTACCTCTCACTAAGCCATTTCCTCTCACCACTATCTTCCAGCTGCTACATCACCACATCAGATACTCATTTTGAAATGTACCCTATTTTCTTTTTTTTATTATGTGTGTGTGTGTGTGTGTGTGTGTGTGTGTATGTGTGTGTGTGTGGGGGGAGACATCTACATGAATGTATGTGCCCAGAGAGGTCAAAGGTGTGTGATCCTTCTTGAGCTAGGTTTATAGACAGCTGTAAGCTGCTTAACGTGGATGCTAGGAATTGCACTCAGGTCCTCAGGAAGAACAATATAAGCTCATAACCACCAAGCCATCTTTCCATCCTATAATCTATTTTATTTCTTCCCTGGCTTTCTCCCCTAACTTTTCTGGTAACCACTGGTTGGAGAGGAAGTATTATCTACTACATCTATATTTGGAAAAGACCAAGATTTGAGTTGTTCACAAGCACAGATTCACTCAGACTCTGAAACGCAGGCCATGAACTTAGATCATGGACATTTGATATAAATATTTCATCAAGGAGAAACAACAGGTAAGGGTAGACCTGGGATTTCAAGCTTGAGGAATGTAAAACAAGATAGAGAGTTTCCATCAAATTCTCATTTGCTGTCAAAGCTGTTACTGACATTATGTTCATCCATTGAGGAAATATGTATGGAAAGCTTATCCTCAATCTGACATTGAATTATACAGATAAACAGCCCCATTTGCCTCTGAGGAAGGAGATCTCCAGCTCTATCCTATAAGCACCCCGTGACAACTCAACAACATTTGAACCGAGATGTATGTGAAGAATGTTTGTTTGTCTCTGTGGCAACGTGTGCCGGGAAGTTGACAGTAAGCTAGAAGATGAACGAGAGCTGATATAGAGACAGTGAATTATTATTTTCTATCTTTAGTTTTCATAATTTTAGTTTATAAATTATAATGAAGTTGACACTAGTGACAATAGAATATGCAAAATATGTTAACGCTCATAGCATATGAGCATTAGAATAAACAGGCTGTGTAGCTGACTCTTGTACAAAGTTTAGAGCTGTCAGGATTTAGGCTTTTATTATTAATTTTGCATATTATTTCATTAATTTTATGTTAATATATTTTAAGATATTCCCCATACCCTTCTATTACTAGCCTTTCTTCTTGCCCATAATCTTTATAGTACTAACATTTACTTTCTTTATTGCTATGATAAAAATATCTGACTGAAGGAAGGGTTTATTTTGACTTACGGTTCAAGTGTGAGGCCACTAGTTGCATCCACTGTCAGGAAACAGAGTTATGAATGCATGCGTTCAGCTAGCTTTGCCGTCTTTATGTAGTCCTGGAGCCTAAGCCATGGAATGGTGCCATCCACATTTAAGGTGGCTCCTTCCAACCTTACAGACATACCCAGAGATTTGTTTCCATATTGATCCTAAGCAATGGATAAACAAGTCCACCTCTTGTCAGTTTGACATGTCATGCACCACTTCAAACTGTAACCTCTGCCTCCTAAGGTTTCATTTGCCTCAAAATACATTAAGTCTATCTCTGTTAAGAACCCATAAATGTTAATAGCACCAACACTTCAAAAGCCAAAATCTAAGTCTACTCAGAAATTCTAAACGTTCTTTTGATTACTACAAAGATATGTTTAAAAACCCTACATGCTTCTAACATATAATTATACAGAGTAAGCATCCAAAGTCATTCCAAAAGACAGAAATTTGGGCATAATAAAGAATGATCAGACCAAAACAGGACCAAAACCCAACCAGGAAACCATCCAATCCTGCGGCTCCATGTCTGGCATCTGGAACTCACGTAGCTCTCACGCCTCTGTGGCCTGCAGCACACACACTTCTTTTGGGACTGACTTCACTTCATGTATGCAGTTTTCCTCAACAGAAATTCCCCAGTGCTGGCATCTCCAGCACCCTGGGATCTTCACTGCAACTTTTGCCTCACCTTCTCAGCTTCATACAATATCCTCGTAGACTCTCCTTGTAGAGGATCTGATCCTGTTAACTATTGCTTGGCCTTGGTGGCTCTCTCAAATATTTATTTTCTTTTATTAAAAATGTATTTTGCACACCATTTTCTAGTTATGGTTTTGCCTCCCCCTGCTCTCCTCAGTTTCTCTTCACCACCCCACCTATCCTCCACACCCTTTCTGTCTCTCCTTAGAAAACAAGTGGACATCTAAAGGATAACAATAAAATTAACTACAATATGATGAAGCAAAACCAAACAAATCAGAGTAGTACAAAATAACCAAACAAGAAAAAGAGACTAAGGAAAGGACAATAAATTCATATAGATACAGACACACACACACACACACACACACACACACACACACAGCAATTCCATAAAAACAAATGATGCTCACAATCTTGCATCACGCATATCTGTCAAACCAGCAGTAGATGGGCCAAGTTCTCCTGGTAGTGTTCCGTAGTGCCTGGCTCCTTGGACCACACTGTATCAGCTTCTGTGCCTTGACCCTATGAGAAAAACATAGGCAGCTGCTTTCCAGTAGCTGGGCAACCTACAGTGGCATCTCTTTCATCTTTCCTCTTTGAAACGGATTACTAGTTTTACAAGCAAGGGGTATGGGTTTAGCCATCCTGGTACAATGTAATTTTTAAAGGCAGAAAGCTACACCATAAACAGTGTGCTTGAGTTGTAAGGATGCAGACTTGGATTTGGTAAGGAGGTCAAGCATAGTGAGTAGAGTCTGAAGATGCCTAGAACATTTCTGATGTGGGTAACCATGATACAATGATACTACTACCACCAGGAAGGATGAGTTGGCTCTGGGCAGGTTGATGAAGTACTGAGATTTGGATAAGATCTGACTAGATATTCAAGGTATGGATATCTGATTGATGTAGAGACACACAATGTAATTAGAAGTTAGAACTTGGAGCATTAGATTTGAAACAAACCTGCCTCAAAGCCACTGTGTACAGTGTGCAAGTACAGGTAAGGTAGAGGGAAGAAAGGGGATTTCTATACAGGGTCACCGGGACTTCTCATGAATGTTTTACTGGTCAGTGTAAAACTAAAGTCAACCATCTTTAGGGTTACTGTTGAACTAGATTCTTTATTCTTGTTGGCTCATGATAATATTAAAAATAATAACATTACTAAACCTGCATGCTTAATTTTACACCAAATAAGCATTCAAAGTTACATTCCACTTTCACATGATGATATTAACCTCAGTAATTTTAGAGTTCAGTAACATTTTTAGAAATAAAAATTCTTTCCAATGCAAATGGAAACTTAAGACTGTGGATTTGGAATCTGCGAAAATTCAGATGGATTCTCTCCAAAAATTATGTATGGAGAAGAGAAACAAATCAAGGTATTTATCCAGATAGAAATCGTGTCTCATTAGTCAAGTCCTGTTTTGTACATGGTCATGTTCATCTGCCAAGCAGTGGAGAGAAGTAGACGTAGGTATAATGCAGGGTATGCCTGCAGTCTTGCTCCTCATGATTGGGCTGCTGACATCCCACCATGTGCTGAACACGGTCTTCCTGTCAAGCAGGCTCAAACCTTAGTGATATCAACATTTCAGCCTGGGCACTTCACGGAGGGAGGACAAACTGTGGGCCTGAAGCATTATGGGCTGTTTCACATCATCCCTGATATTGACTCTCTGGATGTCAGTCATACTCGCCATGGCTGTAATAAATGAGAATCTCTGAATGCACTGTCGCGAATCTCCTCATGGAGAGTAAATCGGCCTCATTTGAGAGTGGTGGCCTAAGAGATCACTACTGTGAGCTGCTACAGACTTTGAAGAAAGGAACAGGGGAGATGACAATGGCTAATGTCTTGGAGAAAACCGAAGGATGGCTGCTGGAGGAATATGACAAAAGCACCTAACTGGGGTCATAAGGTGAAGGACTAAAGGATCACCATTTTTGGAAGAGTGTCTTCTGTGTCGGGACATTACTGATTCTAGAGATAGAGCTGAATTTTGGTGGATGTATCCTGCAGCATATTTGTATTTGCAGATTATGCTGTTCTCTGTGTGTGGATATCCTGGGCATCCTGTGTATATAACCTAAGCTTCCTGTGCTGGACTTGTGGGGATTCTGGCTTATTTGTGTCGTTTTCTCACACACTATGAGAAGCATACATTATGAACATCACAAACAGAAAAAAAAGAGTGGCCACCAAGTGTAATGCTGAGTCTAGGTCAGCGTTACCCCATTACAATCCTCTTTATTGTGTGATCTTAGCCAAGGCACTTGCAATTACAGTGTTCCTATTTCCTAGTCTGGAACATTTTGTAACCCTGTGAGGGGGGCTCCTATTCCTTCCTTATGTTTCTATGGTTTCTTTTTATATGTGAGAGAGAGCAACGTGAGTTAATATATGTAAGAAAGTTAAAATAATATTGAGACTCTAAAAATTAGTGTATGCATTGCCCAAGGTCACATACTAGGAATGTTCACAATTCAGCTCTATTGTCTATTATAGAATGATTTCCGCCTTTCCTAAACTCATGTCTATAGTCAGACCAAAACTTAGTAGGACAGATGTAGTATTGGAAGTGGATAATAGGTAGAGTTTACAGGAGTTTGAGGTGCATATTAGAAAAAGAGCCTACTGTCATGTAGACTGTTAGTAGAAATGTGGACAACACACTGCTTCTGTGAGAGCCTGGGGAAGGGAGGCAGAGTAATCCTTGCATAAAGTGGGATGTGACTTCATTGAGTTCTAATGTAGTATTCCTAGAAGGGAGATACTGGGGGGGTAATAAACTGGGATGGTCATAACCCCTGTTATCCTTTCTTTTTTAGCACAACTTGAGAGAACAAGGGAAACTCATAAAGGAATTGTTTCATGAAATGAAGTCAAAGCATGAAGATTTTAATGCTCTCAGCCTGACCATATTGAAAATAATGAGAAAGTGTGTCCTGAGTCAGAATAATGATCTATTATTGCATGCACGTATGTATTTGTATATTATACATATTTATATTACCAAACATAGCTGATTAAGTCCATACTGTTAGCCTTTTGTCTAGGACCCGCCCCACAATTACCTGGCAATAGCCAAGTGTGCCTGACTCAGTATAAAAGGGGGTGCTCACTCTGTCCTCTCCTCCTTCTCCCCTACTCTTCAATTCTCACCCCCAAGTGCACATGGCTGGCATCCACTGCTTCTCTCTCTCTCTCTCTGTCTCTCTCTGTCTCTCTCTGTCTCTCTCTCTCTCTCTCTCTCTCTCTCTGTCTCTCTGTCTCTGTCTCTGTCTCTCTCTCTATCTCTCTGTCTCTCTGCCTTTTTCTGTCTCTACTACCCTCTCAACTCCCCTCTCCATGCCCTGAATAAACTCTATTCTATATTGAACCAGTTCCTCAGGGGAAAGGGACACCTCAGCCTGGGCTTACAGAGGCACCCCCTTCCCCCACACCGGACCACATATCCACCAAACATTCTCTCTCCCCTTATCTTTTTATAAAACACAAGACATATAATGCTACTTTTGTATATTTTCAGTGATGACTCTTTACAAATGATTTGTGTGTTTATCCTATGTTGTCTTTTAAGCAAAAGGAAGACTGATCCCAAAGGTTATTCGGAGACTGGCACAGTCACCATTGGAAGTCACAACTCCATGCTCATTAGAATAAAGCCAGCTGGGGACCTTGTAACTCGCAACACATTGTGACCAAATGCTATTTGGTATTTTGAAACTAGCATATTTTAATTCTGCATTCACAAAACCTGGACTTAAAATAAAATTCAGGAGGCCCTGGGAATATTGCCAGTGAAGGGCCTAAGTGAGAACTCTCAGCTTTGCATTGGTTTGCAGCATCTCTGTTGAGTTATTGGCAGCTTCTTTTCAGCTCAGTATCGGCATGGCAGAGCCCTAAGTGTATACAACTATAAAGCCCACTGAGTCTTTTTTTACCTGTCCTAATAAAACATAGGTTGACTTTGTATTTTAATTCAAAAATCATAAGATCTTTTATAAATATTCTAGAAATGATAGGAAAGATAATTTTAGAAGATAACACTACTTTTACTTACTTATTTTTAAAGATATTTTTGTGGCTCATAAGTTATGAAGGGTAGCTCAGTGTTGGGAAAGAGATGGCAAAGCCATAAGCTGGCTACCTGAGTTGCACAGGGAAATAGAGAGAGAGAATGATGGTAGAAGAGGATAGAACATCATGAGCTCTATGCTTAGAGGTCTGGGGAGCCACTAAGAGTAAATCCAGAAAAATAAATCAATCAGATGGTTAAATCCATGGTTATATGGAGGAGTAATGGAGCACATTGTATTGCCTCCATTATTATCAAGATATATTCCATACACATCAACACTCACTAAGTCAAAGTCAAGTCTTATGTTAGTTACTTTTCTTGTTATAGGATCAAATTCTCAAAAGAATAAACTTACTAGTTTATATACCCTCCCAATTTGAAAGGGTCTAGTCCATCATGGCATGGGAGGCATGGCAGCAGAAGCCTAAGGCAGCTGGTCATATTGCATCTGCAGTCTGAAGACAGAAACAGAAAAAGATTGGTGCCCAGTTCTCTTTGTCCTTTATATTTAGTCCTGGACCCCAGCCCATGGGAAGGTGCTGCCCACATTCAAATTAATTCCTTTTTTCCTACTTAAACTTTTTTGAAATACTGTCATAGACCAACCCAGAGATATTTCCTAGGTGATTCTAAATCTAGTCAAGTCAACAAAGAAAACTAACCATGTAGACCTTGTCTTTCTGAATAATAATAAAAAGAATTAAACAAGATCTACCTCATTTGTGTGTGTGTGTGTGTGTGTGTATGTGTGTGTGATGTATATGTGTGTACCTGCAAAGGCCAGAAGAAGGCATCAGATTCCCTGGAGCTAGAGTTATAAGTGCTTGTGAGCTGCCCAGTGAGTGCTTGGAATTGAACTCTGGCCCTCTGCAGAGAAGTGCCCTTAACCAGTCAGCCATTTTTCTCATCTACCTGTTCCTTTTTTTTTTTTAATGTCAGTTTTATTTGGAGATATTGAGACCAAATAATGAATGTAGAGGATGTCACCAGAAAGGAAGAGACGCTATGTGATCAAGGAATCTGTTATATTCACTTTCTCTAGCTTCTGAAAAGTTTAGGGAGTCCAATATAAGCCCTGGGCAAAGCCTTACCAGTTACTGTAAATTCAAGGAAGAAAACAGTTATAGAAAAATGGAACTACACAAATATGGAGATGACTAAAAGAAGGAGAGGATATTATAAGTTTGGGATTAGAAGGTGAAGTTTAACATGTAAAAATAATATGTTAAGTAGACAATGAATGCAACAATGAGAGTAAGATACATCACTAGGTCTTTACAGGCACCTTGCGGAAGAGCATGTGAAACGGGCTCAATTATAAAGAGCTTAAAATCGTCGTGATGACATAGTGCCGTTTGGGGGGTATTTAAGTCAGAAATTATGTAAGGATATAAAGTACAAAGTTAATGATCAACCAAGATCTCTATAGACAGCACAGTATCACATCAGTCCCCGTGAATGACAAGCTTATACCCACACCTCAGGCTCAGGGGACATTGCAGAAGAGGGGAGGGGACAATCATAAGATCAGGGACTTTGCCATGAGATTGTGTCTCCTAGTAACATGTGAAACCACACCAGTAAAGAATCAGCAACATGGCCTCCCAGATGTTAGCAACCCAGCCGAGGGAAAAGCCCAGGAGGCCCCCGCTCTTCACGAAGAACTACAGGCTACGGAGCAAAGTAGAGAGAAAGAGAGGTGGCCCTCTCAGGAGAAGAAAACACTAAATGATTGTCCAATGATAAACGGACAACCCTGGGAACATAAATACAAGTAATATTATATGGATTCAAAGAGGCAATACTTTGTGTATATGTATATATATGTATATATATATGTATGTGTATGTGTATGTAAATACAGATACATAGATGCATGTAGTAACAATTGATGAAAAAAAGAGGCCATGAATTTGAATGCGAGTGAGGCAGGGGGAAGATTATGGGATGGTTTGGAGGGAGGAAAGGGAAGGGAGAATGTTCTAATTAAAATAGAATCTCAAAAACAAAAAAGACATGACAACCGTTGTAATCACAGTAAAGGCTGACAAGGATGGCATACTATTCCCAAACTAGTACAGGCAAATCGACACGGAACAGATGAGGGGCCATCGTCGCGGAGCTTCCGAAGAACAACATTCTCACAAATGGGAGAGAAAGATGGGTGAGAAGAGGGGAGGGACCGCAGAAATCAGATCTGATAGACAAGAGAGACAAGATTTCGGGCAAGCCTGATTCTATGTGTTTGACATTGAAATATATTCTAGTCAAATTATAGAAATCCAAAATTAAAGAGTTATTTAAGAAGCTGGCAAAAGAAAAAGAAGGTCCTTTGTACGAAGAAAAGATCCATCTGGCAACAACTATTCCACAGAAAGTTCCAAAGGTGAAGTAAGGGAACCTGTCTGTGAAGGAGTGAGGGAAAGCGTCACCCTGGAGCCCTAGTCTGCTAGTGTCTCACTGAATGGGGAAGCATGCATACAAAGACAACCTCAGGCATGAAAGCACGTGAGAAACATGCCAATTCTGACCTTTCCTGATGATGTTTTCCTCTTCATTAGCCAGTGGAACAATAAATCCAAAGGATATCCAAGAAAGAAAGAAAAGGAAGGAAGGAAGGAAGGAAGGAAGGAAGGAAGGAAGAAAGAAAGAAAGAAAGAAAAAAAGAAAGAAAGAAAGAAAGAAAGAAAAAGAAAGAAAGAGGCCATAGTATCAGAGCACAGTGAGCCTTGGCTCCTTTCATACAAGACGAAGGTTAAAAAGAAGGGATGAACATTGTGGAAGTTGGGCAAGCATTTATCTTAAGCCGCAGTAGAGATTAGCAAGTCAAAACAGAAATCTGAAGACCGAGAAAGACCAGAGAAGACCTGATCAATATCATCAGCACTGGTTTTTGGATCATTCAAACCATGAAAGGCTTAGTAGATAGATGATTGATTGATAGATAGATAGATAGATAGATAGATAGATAGACAGACAGACACAAATTCATAAGAGGCTCATGTACAGATGCTTGACCTATGTCAGGTTTAGGAGTAACTAACTTAGGCTACTTTTTTGTGCCTTTGAAGAGCTATGTGAAAGAAAGTCAAGGTAGACAGGCTGAGGCCTCTTCCAAAGGAATTTAAGAGCCATTAGATAGCATATAGCTTTTCTCTGCAGTCACACGGATACTTGTCCCCTGCTAATTAGCCAGCATTCACAGGTGGGCCAACTGTTGTGATTGTCCTTCTGAACTGGCACCTTAATCACAAATTTCCATTTTTAATGTATTCTAGGTGTTAGCCTTCTGTCTAACACCCATAATTACCTCGCAACAACCAGGTATACTCTGCCCCATAGTTACCTGGCAGATAGGTAGGTCCACTATAAAAGGGGCTGCTTTCCCCCCTCCTCTCTCTTGCGTTCTTGTTTTCTCTTGTTCTTTCTCTGCTTCTCCCTCCCCCCACCCCCACCCCCACCTTGTGCTCATGACTGGCCTCTACTCCTCTATTTCTCTACTCTCTCTGCCTTTCTCTGCCTCTACTACCCTTTTAACTCCCTTCCCTTCATAAATTCTATTCTATACTGTGGCTGATCCCTCAGGGGGAAGGTCATGGGCCTGCTGAGGCACTCCTCTCCCCCATACCTCATCACACTTCCACAGAACATTTCCCCTCCTTTATCTTTTTATAAACACAACACTAGGGGAGCAGGCTAATGTACAGAATTTAAACCTTTAAGATTTTTTTCACCCTTCTTGGTTCTATCTCTGTCTCTGTATCTTTGTGTGACATATACATATATATATATATATATGTATTTATTTATTTAATTTTACTTGCCAAACAACCTGCTCAAATGGAGTTATGAGCAGATGTGTAATACAGATTTAAAGGCAAACCAAAGGAAAACCATCTATGCTGTACCTGAAGGCCACAAGCAGCCCAAGTGCAAATAGGAGGGACTCAGCTGACATCATTTATGTATCGTCATATATTTCTGTTCTTACTAAATAGAATGACAAAGAGAGCTAATGATTAAGGTTCATGCCAGTCTCTGTATCTGTATGTTTTCTACCCTTTCTCATTTGTTTCTTTGGCCTCTCCCACAGTGAAAGGCATAGCTTCCTACTATATTAACACTATGGATCTATTCCCTACCAAACCATCCCTTGATTATCTAGATGAACAGGACCTAAGAAGTTGGTCATATATACTAAAACCGCCAATCATCAGTAGCCATTGTAGCTTGTAGGAGAACTGCATTCAGCCCTGCTTCCCTGTGAGTCTCTTCCAGAATCACCAGAGAGTCTTTGCAGCTGGCTGAAGAGCCACTGGCCAGTGAAATGGGAGCCACAGCTGGAGAAAATAAACCCCAGGGCAGGGAGTTCACAGAGAAAACTAGACGGTTTCCGTAGAGGATAGGGTGTTGTCAGCTGCTAGGGGTTTGAGGAAATTCAAGGAGTAGCTAAAGAATGGCTTCAGAGCTGAGCCGAGCTGAGCAGTGCACAGTTCTGGGCTCCCTGCCCAGAGCAGACCCAGCACTTCCTCCAAAGCAGAGTTTCCACGGGCTTCTCACCCCTGCTGCTCTGTGTACCTCATTCCCCTGAAATTGTGTGATCAGTGTTGAAGAGTAATCCCCTAATCTCCCCGAAACTGAAGCAGTTGCTTTCTGTGTCACTGAAAGATAGTAGACACCCTCGCCACTAAGGTTTCTTACAACTTGACAATTTTTCCCAGGAACACCTTTACGCCTTACAATAAATAATTCCACTAGAGGCATATGCCAGAGCATTAGATTTCTTATTAACTAATATAAGATGAGCAGTTTGCTATCCTCTCCCACTTGTCCTCTCTTGATTGTGTCCTTTCAAGACAGACTCTACTGGGGACATATGAGTGAACATCATCATTAAAATGCTTTTGATTATCCACCACGGAGATTTAAGGTAATACCAATTGATAAAGACACCATGCACTTCACACCCGGGGTTCAGAGAAGCCTGAACTGTAACTGAATTGAATGTTGCCTCCCTGGAGAATAGCTTTCATGATACCAGAAGGTACCATGCAAGCTTCCAAAGGAGGGAGGCAACCAACAGTCCTATCTAGCTCTGATTCTTATATGCCACATTAATGACCAATGTGGCATAATAACTCCAAGAGCACACACGTACTTTGGTAGTAGCCAACAGCTAACTGGACTTAAGACCCATTCAAGAAGAAGAAAGTCATGCCTGGTACTAGAACTATAGCCGACTTCCCAGGGCTAGTGAATTCATAGGTCTTGGAGGACAACCTACAACCATTAGTAAACCACCATAATCTCTAACTACATTCTAAGTATGTGCCCTTATTCCCACAAATAACTGTAGTCCTAACCCCCATCAGGACAACTTCTCATCACAATAGACAGAGGCCATTACAGTAAACCAGAATGCAGAACTATAGAGCCCAGTCCCAACAGATACATCAAATAGACTCCACAAGTAATTCCCATTTTATACATGAATAAAAGGAGTTTAGAGGGTCTTAGAGACTTGTTCAGGTCCTCATGGATAGATAGAATGCTCAGTGGCTGTTACTGTCACCGAACAATTTGAAACGAGCCTGTCAGATTCAGTGATGTGCCACAACGTATTTATACCAATATTTGCTAAGCATGTGCCACTTAAACATTTTGATCAAGTGAATTTGAAATTCAGGAACTATCACTTACCTATTTCCCTCTAAGATAGGAAAAAACCCCAATTTTATGTGCACTGCAAGAGTCGGGGAGCTTTACTCCGGCCTGTGTCCAGTAGGTAGGCCAAGTGCTGTGCCATCTCTTCACGTCTGCAGAAGTGCTCTAACTAGCCGTGGGGTCTCCTTTTTATGGACTCTAATTACAAACAATTCTCAGGTTTTTGCAAATGGTAGCTGTTTGAGCCTCAGGTTGCCCAGTAGATTTTTCTTCAAATAATCTCACTGAAAAGAAGAGTTTACATTATTTGATAGTTCTCTTGTTTCAGGCTGTGGGGAACATGACATTTGTGTGTCACATTATTCCTGCTGTGCTGGAGCCTGAGGTCAAACATCCTATGTCTGTCTGAGCAGATCCAGCATCCCAGAGGAGACAGAAGAGAAAGATGGAGGCTTCAGGGCACATTCACTCTTAGCTTACACTCACTATTATTTATTGCATATAATAAATAGTCTCTCTTTTCATTTTTCTTTCTTTTGTTACAAGACTCAGGGTTAGGAGACTGACAATAAGACTAATTAACCAGAGAGATAGAGACTATTGAGAAAAATAAATTGAGCTTGATTGAGGAAGGGAAAAATGGGGAAGGAAGGGAATATCTCAGTACCTCCCTCCACTTCTCTGGGGAAGGGTGGACGGTAGCATGGAGATTGATGGGCTACATGAGACAATTGGTGATTTTCCAGGACCTTGACTGAGATCATCTAGTTCCTCTACCCAAGGAGTGGGATACTTGTCATGACACAGGGTTTTCTTGTCTTGAGACTAGAAAATTCTTTCTATCAAGGCTTGTGGTCTGATACTGGTTCCTGGAATCAGTTCGTAATAATAATAATAATAATAATAATAATAATAATAATATAATGATGATGATGATGATGATGATGATGATGATGATATGATGATGTTTATAAGACTGCAGGGTAACAGCCAGGTTCTGAGTGTGAGAAAGAGAACAGAATGAAATCAGATGGAGTCATTGATTACAGCACACACTGGACTGCAGTTCACCTCACTCTACCTCTCTACCCAAAGGCAATTTGTGATGATTGAATTGGGTACATGTATGTGAGAAGTACAGGCCATACTGTACTGTTCAGATCATCTTATGGTTTTGGTTAACATTAATGATATTGCTCTTTATCTTTTGAGGTTACATAGATGTTTTCCTCTATATTTTAAATTCTGTCTTTATGAGGCAGTTAATGTCTTATGCTAACCCTCTGGCACCACATCTTCTAGGATAATTCTCTGCTGTGTAACCTGGAACTCTATAGATCAGTGTTTCTTAACATTCCTAATGCTGGGACCCCCAACTATGAAATTATTTTGTTGCTATTGAAAGTTTCAGCTCAGGGACTTTGGAAAGGTCATGCAACACTTGCCCCTCCCAGAAGGGAGAGGCTAAATTACATTTCTCAGATCACAGGGAGGTCCCTGCGGCTAGGGGAGGCCCAGAGTTATACCGAGACCATTGGCCACCTACCTCATTCCCTAACAAGCAATTAGTTTAAAGGTGACCCTGTTCTGCCAATCACATTGAGCCTAATGGCGGCTGCCCTGAGGATTTTATAAAGGCCCACTCTGTCGGCTATGTGTGATTGTTCTCTCCCCACGTGCAAGGTGACCCCAGCATGCTGGATTAAATAAAATTCCTCATGCTTTTTGCATTGATTCCAGTTTCCATGTTCACTCAGGGGGTCTCCAGTAAGTTAAGGCTCCCCAAGTCTTACACTACTTTATAACTGTAATCACAGTGTAGATCTTTTTGGAGACAGAGGTTTACCAGACAGATTGAGACCCACTGGTTGAGAACCACTGCTCTAGTTGAAGGTCTGCATTGCTCTATGCTTGAGTAGACTAGATAAGCCTTCAAATTATGCTCCCTGGGACAGCCATTGATGAGATGCTTTACCTGCTGCAGTTGGGCTGCTCAAGGCTATTCAGGATTGTTTCCCAGTGCTGTTCAAGATTCTTTTGTTCACAGGCAACCTGTCAATCATACACCCTTTGTGTAACATGAGACACCTTTAATCCTTTTGTCCTTTCTATTCAGACCAGTTGTCATATATAATTACTACTCCCTAGGATCCCCACCCTACACACCAGTATCACCCAAGTATTATGTAAATGCACTAAATAACCCACACTGCAATATAACCTATTGTTCAAGTCCTTGCTTTTATTTTTCTCTTGTGGTGCTCAGAGGTTAGAGGGGATATCATCTAAGAGCAAAACTGCATTTTAACCTGTAGCTTGGATACTGAAATCCACAAACAGAAAGCAGAGACTCAGTTTATGAAGCAGAAGGCATGCTCTTAGGTTGTAGGCATGTGATATATTATCAAATTTAGTCAAGGAGGAAGCAATAAAATGGTAGGGGAGCTAGAATTGTAGGCTCCAGGGAAATAAACCGTGATGGAAGAAAGTCACTTTAGCTGTCCATCTGCTACCCCAAACTACTGCCACCATCCATCCATCCAAAGGTCAAACCACAAGCTTACATCTAACTTCTGAGCAATCAAAGCCAGGCTTTCCCCATATGACACATGGTGGCCTGAGCAGTTGAACTGAGATACGCATGCACGCACGCATGCACGCTCGCATGTGCATGCACACAGAAGATTCCCTCTGATGATAGTCTAAATACATTTCAGGATAGAAAAGAGAGAAAATGAGAATGTTGAGCGGCTTTAAATCTAAAGCTTTGCGTGTATAGATAAAGTGATAATCCACATGACTCAGCAAAAGGACACACAGAATGCATCAGGAGCCCACTTCCCGGGAGGACTAGCATCAAAGGGCAGCACCGTGGCTCTTGCTATAGCAGAGGACTGCCTAGTCTGGCCTCAGTGAGAGAAGATGCACCTAACTCTCCAGAGACTTTGGGGAGGGGTGGGGATAGTGTGTGTGTGTGTGTGTGTGTGTACATCCTTTTGGAGCTAGGTGGGGGAAGGTATGGCCTAGGAAGCAGTGAGGAGGAGGCAGACCGGGGTGGTGATGAAGTCTGGACTGTAAAAAAAGGATTAAAGAACAAATATAAATAAATGTAAAAAAAAAAAAAAAAGGTTGACAAGCTTGGGTGTCTAGAGAAGGTGGATTGACCTGGGCCCTGTAAACAGAGCCTAGAGTACACACAACAAGCAAATGTGGTCTTGTCATGTACACGAGGCTTCCCAGGTAACAGATACCCATGATTATCTCTACCCTGTGCAAATGTCAGGCCCCCAACTATTCCTGCTAGGAGAGAGAGCTGCAGTGGCACAGGGCAATGACCTGGAGAACAGGAAGCAGAGACAGAGTCAGTGTGGTGACTCTGGAAGTCGGGAGGGGAGGGGAAAGGCTGACAGCATTGTGGTGGTTGAATTGTCTGGATACAATCAGATTTGCTAAGAGGTGAAGCAGAGCTTAAAGACACCTGTAGTACCTATGACTGCGCATGACCATGGAGAAGATGCTGCTACTGGGCAGGCTCATGGAGAGGAGGAGCCAGCTTGGGGAAAGTTGATGGAGCGCTGGGCTTTAGGTATGACATATTCTAAATATCCAAAATATCTAGATATTACATATCACACGTTGTGGCTAAGATTAATGCTTGGGACATTCCTTTTAGGTCACCTCATTCAAAGCCTTTATTTGTGGGAGAGAATGGCATGGTGAGATCCCAGGTTAGGAGGTGAGGGAAGGGATTTCTATAAACTGCCATCCAGTGTGATTTCTGGCTACTTGACCTGACGACATGAAACAGAGGTCACACTGTCCATTGGTGTAGCTGTGGACATTAAAACGAACAGGCTTATTTTCCTTGGTCCACAGTGATATTAAAAGGAATAATAACATCTACAGCGTCACTATATGCCAAACAACCTTGTGGCAAACAACCATGCAAAGTTAGCTGCTGTATCTCAAGACGGCAGTTTCAGTCGTGTCCGGTGATGATTTTGGAGATAACAAACATTTTCCCTTATACATGAAGAAGGGGAATTCATATAATTCCTGAAATTTGGATTCTGTACAATATCTGATAGATTGATCTTCCTTACTCTGATGGATTATTACACTGAAGAAAAGCAGACCAGAGCACATATACAAACAAAATAGCCTGGTTCATTCCTTAGGCAGACGAGACTTTAACATGTGCCCTGGTCCTCTGCAAAGCTCCAAGAAGAAAACTGTGAAGTCTGTGAAGCCTTGTCCTTCTCCCATTACCCGAGCTCTGACATTCTACTCTGTGTTTAAAATAAGCACTCCTTGGCAGAAGCTCCAAACATTGGCAATATTGGTGTCTAAGGTTGTGTCATGCGTTGTCAAACGCGTACATAGTACCAAAGTACTATGTAAACACTCCTAGCAGAATCAGTGCTTTGGCGATGTGGGTTTCTTCTGCTCCTTTCTACACAAAGACTGTAAGCACCCTTCAGGGATATTCATATTTACGGCAACGATTCCTTAATCGAGGGGAAAACTTATCCTCTGGTGGGACATTTGACAGTGTATACAGATATTTTTAGTTGACGCAATGTGAAGAGAAGAAAAACAGTGTTACTGTCACTTGGAAGACAGAGGTTGGGGACAGTGCAAAATGTCCTGTAATCCACAGGTTGACAGAGTATATTCTGGTGTATGTGTGTGTGTGATTAGGACATTACCTATCATACAAAGATGTTGTTCATAATTACTTGATGCTTCCTGTGATGCATTTGTAGACAATTCTGTCCTGTGTGAGGCAGATGGATGCTATGGACTGCTGTCGCAACCCTATCCGACCAGCGGAGGGACGACAAACGCAAGTCCTTCTCAGAGCAGTTTAATCAGGAACCTTGAGACATGAATGCAGGGAAAAAGCTACCCACTCCCCTTGTACAGTCCTTTTTATATCCTCTCCAAGTCCGCCCCATCAGTCCACATCACGTAGTCTTCTCTGATTGGTCCACATAGAATGGTCTGATCACACGTCATTGGCTACGCCTGCGCAGTGCCCAAGAAAGGTGTGGCCTACTCAGGAGCAGGAAGAAGTCAGGTGCTTAGTCATCCTACTTGGCAGGCCTCCAGGCTTGAGGCTACTGCTACACCTGCTCTCTACAGACTGCCTTTATACAACCTTCACTTCCCCTGGGTGGAACTGGTGACCATCCCTCGGCTTCCTTACATGTCTCTTCCACTGTGACACGAGGCACACACTTACTGAAGAAAGAACTCTGGGTGGTGAACTTTGAGATTTCTTGAAGAAGATTTGAAGATTGAGGATGAGGTTTGTTTTTCTCCATGAGAAGATGGAGAAATTGAAGAAACTACTGTGAGGTGAAAACCAGCATGAGAGGATTTGGAAATTCTTTGCCAATTTGTACTGAAAAAAAATGAGGAAGTATATTCTGGAGAGAACTCAAAGGATTGGCCCATGTGCTGAAGAAATGAAGATTGTGACTTCCAGATACAACCAAATCTCAGTGCCACTTTCTTAAGGTCAGCATCCCAGTAACTGTCTCTTAGATAGTCAACTGTGATGTCATTGTTCTGGTGGCCTGGATTTTAGAGATGTGACCATTATTGATGCTGAAAGAGAAAAGAGGAACATTTTGAAGCCTAAAACCCAATGGAATTTCCTTTGACTTTGAATTTGCTTAGGGCATCTTTATTCTTTATCTCCTTTTTAAAATGGGAGTGTCTACCTCTTCCCTCTGTGTAGAAAGCAGACAATCTGTCTGATTTTATGGGTTTACAATTGAACTGAAATTTTGAGTCAGGTAGAATCATATTTCAATGCTACCCACGTTAGATGATATCTAACTCACATTGGACTTAGCTTTGATTTGGGCATGCATTGGGGGCTATGTGGATGTTAGACTATGGGAAATAGGTTTTATAAACAAGAAGGTAATGAATTTGGGAGAGGGTGCTAGAGGGCAAAGTGTTATGTGTGGAATTGTGACTGTGCTCAAATACATGTGCTAAAGTCCTAACCCAGACCCACCCTGCCTTAGAAGCTGATGCTATTTGACTTCAGTCTTCAAAGAGAAAACCAAGAAGCGGACAATATTTCTGGACTGTAGTCCAATATGACTTGTGTTCTCAAAGGAAGAGATTAGGTACAGACAACACGTAGGTTGTCCGTAGTGATATGAGGGTAGTAAGATAGTAGCATTGTATAAGGCGAGGAGAGAAAAGTAAGGACATCAAGTCTGCCAATGTTCAGGTGCTGGATTTGCAGCCTCTAGAAGACTGTGCTAATGTATTTCATTCATTTTAGCTGGGGTGTGTGTGTGTGTGTGTGTGTGTGCATGCATGCTTGCATTCATAAAGAAATAAAACCACGTATAAGAATAAACTGCCCTTTGAAATAGTTCTGATCTGGCTTATCAGAACAATGCAAAGCTTGTTCTTAGTATTGGGACTCACAGAGTTATCTGGGCCCCAGTACACTGCTGATCTCCACCTTTTTCATAAAACCGGCCCATCAGCACGTGGTCCTGAAATCTCGGCATGCGGAGAGACTGGGTACCAACTCCGCATTTACTTTAGAAATGGCTGCTTCTCTACCAGTAGTAAGCATGCATACGCACTGACACCGTGTTCCCAGGCATCTGCTCGCTGCATTATTGATACCTCACTGCCTCATTAACTATTAAAATATTTAAATGAGTCCCAGACTCCAAACTCCACTGAACAAAAATGTAGCATTTTAAAGTATTTTCTGTAGAGAAAAGACAAAAATCCAATGATTAGAAAGCAAGCGGTGAGCTTCGCCACTGTTCAGACGAGTATTCCTGCGGATGAAGGGTATTGGTAGCATCCCAGAGGGGTGGCTGAGGAGGGTGTGTGGCCTTTGTTACGTGTGAATCAAGTTTTGAACCTTTCTCCTAGCTAGGATCAATGCATTTTGTGAGTCTTCATTTGGTTTGCTAAAACAAACTCCGTGATTATTGGTCTATAAAATTAGTCTGTTTTGGGTGCTCCCTAATAGGGAGATTGGATGGTTTGTTTTAGGTTTCAGGTGGAATTTAAAGCTTTTTGTCAATGTTGCCAGTCAGACCCAGCTGACATACATGGTGTTTTTTTCCCTGACAGTTTTGCTTTGAGTGCAGTGCTCATTTCTTGAGCTGTGGTTTAAGTACTTTTCTACATTTAATGCAGATGGACTCATGTGGTTTTAATAAGGATTTATTTATTTATTTAGTGTGTGTGTGCCACAGGTGTAAGTGCCCACAGCAGCCAGAGTGTATATATTCATATAAGGAAGATGTGCTCGTTTTTATATCTTTCAACCAAGGTGTGCTTAACACTCAATAAGAGCCAGTCAACAGAACCTCCTCACATAGGAGTGGGAGATTACAAAAAGCAGGTGGGTACATAGCTCCCCCAGGACGGATCTGTAATCACCACCTATACCAAATGCAATCGGATCACTGAAGGAAGGAGCTGTTATTTCTGCCCGAGAGACCTGGAAAGTGTTTTCACAGAAAATACATATTTTTGTGTAAATATGAAAACAGCTTTGAACTGATTTGTGGTTTTTTTTTTTTCCCGTGCTGTCTTCTTCATGTTATTAGAAAAACAAGTCAGAATCAAGAATGAGAAGCGAGCTGGATGAGGAGAGACGGGTGGGGGGCCTGCAGTCTGGTGGCGGCGGCATTCTGGGAAGTTATGAGAAAGGATATAAGTGTGATTAAGAGCCAGATTTGATTTCAGGTTTCAGACAGCTTGGCTCATAGTAATCCTCGGAGCTCAGATGTCACCTTCCCGTGGAGCAGCCTCTGAAGTGCCAGTCGGAATTAATCCTTGTCCTCTGCCCAAGATGGAATAAAGCGTGTGTGTGACAGTAAGCAGCAAATGTTCTGAGGCAGCAGAGCTCGTGGTCCCCCTCTCAGTTTCCTCTCTGGGGAAGTCGGGCTCGTTCCTGTAACTCATCTCTCACCGGACCCGACACAGGCAGATCCCGCTGCCACGGAGTGTTGAAACAATGCTGCCGGTTAGCAGGGTGCTGAGAGAGGCGATCTTTGTGTCTTAACTCACCAGCTGTGTATTCTCCACGTGCGTGACAGCCACGCCCGTCCATCTGGTACTATCCTTTCATGTCTGGCTCTCTGAGGGCTGATGGTTCCTGTGACAAGAGGCTGAAGCGCAGCAGCCCGGGTGGCTCTTGTACAGCATTTGTTCATAGTCTGATACTCTGGATTAAAGGCCCGTTACACAGTATCGACTGACTCCTTCGTCTTAAAATTAGGGGTTCAGCGCAGTTAGGCATCTCGGAGTCCATTTCCCTCAGTCAGAACTCTCAGAGGAGGCTGACCTGGCCACCTCCAGGAAGTACCAGCCAGCTTCCTTGACTCCTCTCCATCCATCTTTAGTCTCTCCTTCCCGGCAGGGCTGTCACACACACAGAGCATTGTGGGTAGCGGGGTGGGGGTGGGGAGACAGCCATATCCTATATGGTGGCCTGATCAAGTAGTCTCAGCCTAAACTTCATCTAATCCGCTCCCTCCTTAGAGACGACAGATCCTCTTCCTGGCTCTGGGTTTGTGGATAGGACAGGAAAAGTGACAATGTCTAACATCATCATGGTAACGGCATGGCCTGGAGATCTCGGAACGGGAAGGCTTCTTTATTAATTTGCAAACAGTGGCGGGGGAGGGGGGAGGTTAGGATCGTTTATGCCTACAACGCTTCCTTCCCTTTCCACACATCTGCCATAATCTGATATGACAAAGAGAAACCGTGGCTGCGGCAATGAAGAATTAATCTCTAGGCCCTTCTGGGGCGGGGCTGTCTGCCAATAAAAATTCACTTTGTTGTCAAGAGGCTGGCTTCAGGCAAGATACTGCGTTACGACTGGTAGCCTGTTGCCCACTTACTCATGTGCCTGTGCGTTTCTCACTTGTTATGCTCAGCTCATGAGTCAGGTGGAGGCTGCAAGGCCGAGGTACCACCTCGCTGGCAGACTGTGATATGGTTAAGGGGTAGGCAGACGGCTTGGTAATGGGCACAGGCATTTTGGAACTGTTTGTTGCAGAAGATGAGAAATGATTGTGTGGATGGTTCCTCGGGGAGGATTTATCTTTTGAGCTGTTTCCTCCCCCTCCCCTGCCCCTGAGTTGTCTGGGTATCCGTGTGCTCGGACATTCTTCTGACATAGGTCTGAAAGTAAGTCGACTTCTAACGATTTGGGAGCTGACTTGAGTTCTGATTTGTTGCCTTTGGGTCTACGTTACTGTGATCCCTACGTATCCTATCTGGCTTCGCTACTGGACCAAAACGAAGGGCGGTCCCTTTACTGGAAAGGTGTTCCTCACTTACCTGCCCCTCCTCATCCCCTGCCTCCTGGGCGATGCTACTACAGCAGGACTGTGGTACACTGAGAACTCAGGCACCCTTGCCTGCTTCTTTGCCCTCACTGTCTTTTGATGGCTATTTCCTGCCACAATAACCTCTTTCAAGCCTCTCTCTTGAATTCCTCTGTGACTAACTGATAGCAGAAACCTCTCTCTCTCTCTCTCTCTCTCTCTCTCTCTCTCTCTCTCTCTCTAATTATAAAGAGCCACTAGGTTCATCAGAATCTCTTTCTGTGCCTTGTTCTTCCACTTCTAAAATTACAAATCTGGTGGCTGGAGATCCAATAGACATAGTGTGTCCTGAGGCTAATGGATACAGATTATGCTCTCTGATCAGTGGGGACAGTGACATGCAAGAAACGTATGTATCTGGTCGCTTTGGAGTAGAAGGTGAGGGCGATAATCCTGTGTCTATGCACTGTTGAGAAGAAAGAGATTCAAAGATGAAATGCCCACTTGTGTCTGGTCTTTTGTTCTAAATAGTTTTGGCTGTTAGATTGTAGTGGAGAGTGGATGCGTCCTTGTGGTAGATAACAGGTAGAAGTGTGCCTCCAGGCCAGAGGTGACCTGTCCCTGACTGGTCATGATCACGGACAGTGAGGGACAATGCATATAAGCGGCTTTCTTGCTGTCATGCTGAGACTCCTACATGAGGAGGAACAGCAGATTAATGGAGGTCTGAGGTTGCATCAGCGACAGAGATAACAATAGCAGTGGACGTCTGCATCTGTGTGTGTCCAAAAAATCATGTCTGACTCAGAAGCAAAATGAGAACTCGGTGTGTGTGTGTGTGTGTGTGTGTGTGTGTGTGTCTGTGTGTGTGTGTGTGTGTCTGTGTGTGTGCATTTTAGTAGATAGGAGATATCTGTCAACGCATTCTAAGTCCTTGTATAAAAGGAATGCTGACGTTGATTTCACTTGTAAATGAGACTAGAACATTGGAATGCGGTGACCTTGGCAAGGCAAAGGTCATTTCTTCCGGTGCTGGTCTGGTTTGCACAATATACTTTTCCACTCAGACACTGTTGGACAATAAGCTTTCTAAGTAGCAATTGGAATTCATATCTGACAAGAATGACACAGTCCAGAGCCTGAGAGCCGGGTCATACCGTGAACTGCAAAGAAAATTTTATGTGCTCGGAATCTGAATTTCATTCATGCATTTGTGGCCCAAACAATTCATCAACGGGACTGCATTTATTAAGTCCCTGGGTTTTATTTTTCAGAAAAAGAAAATTAAGAAAAAAAGGGGGAAAACAATGCCTTGCTGCTTCCCGACTTGCAGCATAGAGCGAGGCAGCCGCACCCGGCACCTTTCCTGGCGTTTTATTAGTATTAGTATCACGCAGGATCACTGCTGCTGAGACGTAGCCTGCTCCTGACTTAATGAGGATTTCTTGGTTTTCAGTTTTGCTTTTTTTTTTAAATACCCCCATGGGTAGAAAGCAAAACTATAAGGAAGAGCCTGGAGATGTGACTCTGTTACAGAGTGCTTGCCTAGTGTGTATGAGGCCGCAGGTTCAGTCCCCAGCAAAAACAAACAGACCACAAGCAACAAAGACCTCAACAATAGCAGTAACCACAAACATCCTTCCTCTATGTTCACAGCATTGCCTTTTCCTATTAGAGAGAGGGGAGCTTTGGTCTTGTCAGTCATTCCTGTGGGGAGCTCCTCTCCCCATCTTGCTGGAGTAGGTGGAGGCTTTGGACAAGCTGACTGATTAGTTGCACAGAGCACCGAAGACGATGGTGTTAAAGGCCAGTGTGGATGGGCAAGGGAGAAGGGCTGGTCCCGTCAAGTGCAGGTTCCCTTCCTCCAGCAGATCACGCATTTATTTCTCTCTCATGCATCATTCAGTAAGCGCATTTTGAATACTGCTATTTGTCAAGCACTGCCGGTCAGAACTGGATGCAGCCATCCATTTACTTAGCAAATATTTGCTTAATGTCTATGAGCTAAATTGTGAACGAGGCAGAGTCCCTGCTCGATGTGAACCTAGTTAATGCCTAGAGGAGAAAGTCTCTCAATGTGCAGTTCTTCCAGAGAGCTGTTTACAATACTTTAGTCACGTGTGAGCTGCACATACTTATGCAAGCCCCGGAAGACAGCATATACTCAGCAGCAGGCGCTGTAATTCTGACCTCCCTCTACCCCTTGTTTTAAAGCTTATATGTAGGCATTGGGTCATCACCACTAATTTCTGTGGCTAAGATAGTCATTCAGAATCTTCTGTGCAGCGGAGAGGTTTGCATTAGTGTCCTCTTAGTTAGTAAGGCACAGTAAGACAAGCTAAGGAGCCGGGCCCTGGGGAAGGAGAAAGAGATCAAAACCACAGATTCGATGCCACAGCCAAGGATTCCCCCCTTCAATGAAGCTCTAGATTGTGTTGATTTATTGTAAAGCATTTTCAGGATAGGTTCAAAGTATGAAAAGACAACCCCTACATAATTGAGAAGGTAGTTATGCTGACGGTGTAGTACTAATGACTCAGCAGTAGCTATTAGAGCCACACTGAAAAAATGCTGAGGAGCACAGCAGCTAAGAATGATAGACAGGCAAAGCCAGCGGGTGTTGTGGGGGTCCCGTGAGAATAAGCAGATTCTCACTTCTTGAAGTCTTAAGGACAAAATTTCCAGGCTGCTCCTGGGACACTGTCTTTCCGGCTGTAAGAATGCCGCCTCCCATCTTTTATGTAGGTTTTTGTAAGCTTGTTCCTCATTTCTATTCACATCTAGTATTTTTAAAAGACAAATTAAAATCAAAACACACACATACACACACACACACACACACACACACATGCACTCACACGTGTGCGTGCACATGCACACAATAGGTTAAACTCCCAGGTCCCTCTACGCTTAGCTGCTACCACACCCCACGGTTCCCTGGGTGGCACTCGCCTCCTCCCAGCATCTCCTTTCTTCTCCTTTCCTCATCTTTCTGTCCAGTCCTCACAGCATCCCTGACTTACAAGCTTCTAGATCAGCAGTTTTGGCTTTGGAGTGCTTCACGCTATAGAATCTTGCTTGCAATATGTTGCGGATTTTGTTTTCTGGCAAAGGACTTTTAGTAAACACACACAGGAATTTACATTGGTGGTCTAGCAGGGACAGGGCAGTGGGGAACTCTCGGTCAGTGGTAAGCAGGACCTGATGGGTCCCTCTTTTCCTCTGGGCAGACAAGTTGGAAGGCACTCATTAATGTGCCTTGTAAATCAGTTAGCCCCTGGTGTCAACAACAGATTTACTCTATGCTCTAATTGATTTTCTTTTTCCCTGTGCCTAGCCTACCTACCTCTACCTACTGCTACCACTTCCCAAGCTACCTGTGTCCAAGTCTCTGTGTGTTTCTATGTGGACCCTCATGCTCCCCAGTATGCCTATTTTTTGTGGCTGCCATTTGAAATTTCAGTCCCTGCTTTTCACTTAAGCAGAAGGTGGCTTGGGTTTTAGGCACGAACCTGGGACTTTCTGCAAAGCAGAGCCTCACTCTATCAATAAACTCTTACCCATCTTCTTTGCAATGAAACCCAATTCTGTGACTTGCTGTCTGGGATATTACGATGTCTCCTTTGTGTGGAGGTGGTATTGCCCTCACCCTAGGGGTGTCATTCAACAAATCATTCATTCTATTTGCTCCCATTTAATTGGACCCTCCTAACCAGAAAATAGTTCTTGCAATAACTTTCCCACTCCAAATGAATGGGACAGGGTGTATGAGGTGAAACCTGAAGCCCAGAGTTGGAGTGACAGCCGTGGGAACAACTCCCATAAACTGAGATTCACTTTTAATCAAGGAATTACCACATATGCCCAGCTGGACTTCAGAACTATTGTGGGTCAATGGCTAACAGATGTTCCTGGGTTGGTTCTTGTACTAATAAAAGTGTATGTGGTGGTTATCTTATGTTTGTTTTATTATTATTATTTTGGGTGTTAGAAAGAAAAATAATTTGTGCTAGTAGGTCACAGGGTCTGAGGTCAAGAATAATGGCACTTGCCAGGTGGTGGTGGTGCACGCCTTTAATCCCACCACTTGGGAGGCAGAGGCAGGCAGATTTCTGAGTTCGAGGCCAGCCTGGTCTACAGAGTGAGTTCCAGGACAGCCAGGGCTACACAGAGAAACCCTGTCTCGAAAAGCCAAAAAAAAAAAAAAAAAAAAAAAAAAAAAAAGAATAATGGCACTTAAAGTTTGGGCTCACATTACTACATAGGAGAAATTTTTTTCATTCCTAGACTTGGTGAAAAGACACTGACCGTCCAACGTGAGTTTCCAGCTATAATGCAAGAGAAGAGATATTTTAGAGTTTGAAATGAACAAAGAATATCTTGCATATGAAAGGGATGTAAAAATTATTTCTGAGTTGATGATTATGGAAATTTCTCCCAAAACTGATTTTTAAAGTGTAGAATCTATAACCTTCTACTTGCACATCAAGAATGACGACTAGCTCTCCTCTTGTGTCCAGGAGAGTATAAGGCCATAAAGCCAATAAGAATGTAGCAGAGACCATGCCTTGTGACTTTGAAGCTAGGTTATAACTTCTTTAATGGACAAAGGATGGAAGGGGGTGAATCTTAGGTGCTTCAAATGTTGTCAATTTGATTGAGGTGGTAAATATATAACACTGGGAGTTTTCTAAATGTTAAAAGATTAAATCCTTCTATAAAATAAGTAATAAGATGGTTTTCTGGAATGTGAGTTTTATCACACTTTAATATTGTGACACACATACATATTATTGCGAGGTAGTGGTAGCATAGTAGTCCCAGCATTGGGAAGGAGATGGAAGGTGGGTCTCTGTGTGTTTGAGGCCAGCCTGATCTACAGAATGACTTACAGCACAGTCAAGACTACACAGAAAAACCTTATCGCAAAAAACAAACAAACAAACAAACAACCCTTCTAATCCCCACAAATTATAGGTGTTGGAGAGATTGTTCAGTGCTTAAGAGTACTGCTCTTTGTGGTGGCTCAGGTTCAGTTCCCAGTGCCCACACTGGGCAGCTCACAACTGGTTGTAATTCCATGTCAAGGGAATCTGACATCCTCCCCTGGCATTCATGATTATCAAAATCTATGTGCAATTATCACATACACATATAATTAAAATAAATCTTTAAAATTACAAATTATAAAACAGATGTAAAAGTAAAAGTGGGTGACAGTTTGGGAAAAGAGGATTGTAGGGATGGGAAGAAGGAAGGAGAAGGCCATTAGAGTTAGAAACAATATAGTATATTATATACATGTATGAAATAAAAAATGTGATTAATTTTCAACCTTGTAAGACAGAAGCATCACACATAGACTCTAGAATTACCAGGCAATAAAAAACAACCAACATGGGCCAACATGGTGTGAGGGAACCTAATGTGAGTTTAGGCCCATCCTATCGACACTCTTATCTGTTTAGATTCTTCCAGATAGTTCTAGCACAAAGTCTTCAACTCACTCCTACCATGGAAGTCTTCTGCCTACAAGAGGGCACTAGGGTGGATAGTGTAGAACATGTTCTACATGTTCTTTGAAATTTGAGACTCAGAAAATACTTGAGAGGAAAAAAAAAGCAGTTGTGTCAAGCTACCAACTTTCAGGACAATATTTAAAAATTGAAAATAACTTTATTCAGACACATTTGTCTGTTTTGATCACTCACTCATTTGCTTGTTAAGGTTTTATTTTATTTTGAAATAACAATAATTGTACAGATTTATGGGGCAAATGGTACTATTGAATTACCTAGATACTGTGGAATTATTAAACCAAACTAACAAACACATCTTCATCTCAAATATTTATTCTTTGTGATGAAAAGGTTTAAAATATCTTTCAGCTATTTAGAAACATACACCAAAAGGTAGGTGTGGTGGTTTGAGTGAAAATGGGCCCAGAAGCTCACAGGGAGTGGCAGTGTTAAGAGGTGCGGCCTTGTGGAAGGAACTGTGTTCTCTCTCTCTCTTTCTCTCCCTCCCTCCCTCTCCCTCTCCCTCCCTCCCTCCCCCTTTCTCTCTCCCTCTCTTTCTGATGCCTGCGGATCTGGATATAGAGCTCTTAGATATGTCTCCAGTGCCATGTCTACTTGCTTCCTGCTATGATAATAATGAACTAAACCTCTGAAACTGTAAGTCATCCCCAACTAAGTGCTTTCTTCCAAACTAACAAAAAATTAGAGATAAAAAGGCAGATAGAACAACAGAGAGGAGAAATCTAGAGAATCATAAGAATGGACTTTACAACCCTGTACTCCACCAATTAGAAAATCTAAAAGAATATTTTTCTTGATGTATACTATTTAGCAAAGTTAAATCAAGATCAAATAAGCAATTTAAATAGACTTATAAATCCCCAATGAAATAGAGGTAGTCATTAAAAGTTTCATAACAACAACAACAACAACAACAACAACAACAACAGCAAAGCCTGGGACCAGATGGTTTTAGAAAAGAATTCTACCAGACTTTCAAAGAATACTTACTGCTAATACTCTTCAAATTATTTTACAAAATAGAAACAGAGGGGACAAAGACTTGTGGTTGGAGTACAAATGTCCCCCATAAACTCAAGTGTTTAAATCCTTGGCCCATAAGGGATCACACTTTTAGAACGTATTAGAAGAAATGTGTCACTGTGGGGACAGCTTTGAGGTCTCATATGTTCAAGTTAAGCACAGTGTGGTACACAATTCCCTTCTTCTACCTGTAGATCAAGATGTAGAACTCTCATCAATTTCTCCATCACTATGTCTGCCTAAATTCCCCATGCATCTCACCATGACAATGAGGAACTACACCTCTGAAGCTGTAAGCCAGCCCTAATTAAATGTTTTTCTTTTAAAAGGCTGCCATGGTCATGGTGTCTCTTCACAATAAATAAACTAAGACATAGACTGTCCCGACCTGCAGGACAGTCAACAGGGTCCCCGGACCACCTAGGAGAAGGCGAGAGACAAGAGACACGAGAGATGGACAGCAAGACAGTATTCCGATCAAGCTATCAAATTGTATTTTTTTATACAAGGCAATTTAAAGAGAAGCAAGCAAGGTGTAGGGAGGAGTAAAGGGGGAAAGTCATTGTATTCAGGGAACAGTCTCAGGGGGCTAGTATCATTTCTCAGGAACAGGTTCTCAGAATTGTCTCTCAGAATCTTAGGGAAAAGTTGGCGATTGCTGTAGGAACTTGGGAGGAGAAATTGATCATGAGGAGGTGAAGTAGAAAGAAGTTGCTATGGTAACCTAACCACAGGTGAGCTTCATTTGTTCTAGCCCACTCAGGTGAGCTCTGCATGTACTGATCATCCAGCTTACTTGGCTAATCTTTAAGCTAGTACTTTTCCTTCTAAAAGCAGGCTAGAAGAAGCACGCTAGAAATGGCTGAAAGGACGGGGTTTTGAGATCTATGTGAGAATGGCTCCTGGCAATAGACCAATTTTGCCTAAGAACATAGATGCAAAAATTATCAATACCATACTTACAGACAGAATCCAAATAGGCTTCATTAAAGAGATTCAGGGATGGTTCAGTGTGCATAAATTGGTAAATGTTACTCATAATATAAGCAAACTGAATGGCAAAAACCACATGATCCTTCCATTAGATGCAGAAAAGGCCTTTGACAAAACTCAAAACCCATCATGAGAAAAGTCCTGGAGAGATTAGAGATACAAGGGTCATACCTCAACAAAATAAAGGCAGTTTATAGTAATTACAGACAACAACTTAAATGGAAAAAAACTTGAAGCAATTCTACTAAGTCTTAACTAGAACAATTAGACAACTGAAGGAGATATTATGGGATACAAATTGGAAAAAAAGTCAAAGTATTTTTGGGGGAGCAGATGATTATGAGAGTTTACATAAATGATCCTAAAATTCTACCAGAAATCTCCTACACCTGATAAACACTTTCAACTGGGTGCAAAATTAACTCAAAAAATCACTAACCTTCCTATTTACAAATAAGAAATGGGCAGAGAAAGATATCAGAGAAACAGCACCTTTCATAACAGCCTCAAATAATATAAAAATATCTTTGGTAATTCTAATGAAGCAAGTGAAAGACTTATATAATAAAAACTTTAAGACACCAAAGAAAGAAATTGAAGGATATATTAGAAGATGGAAAAATCTTCCATGTTCATGGATTGAGAAGATTAATATAGTAAAAATGGCCATCCTGCCAAAGGCAGTCTATAGAGTCCATGCAATCCCCATCAAAATTCCAGCACAATTCTTCGCAGATCTTGAAAGGACAATTTCAACTTCATATGGGAACTCACAAAAAAGAGGACAGCTAAAATAATCACTGCTGGAAGTATTACCATACCTAATTTTAAGTTGTACTACAGAGGTATAGTGATAAAAACAGCATGGTGTTGACACAAAAAGAGACATTGATCAGTGGAATCAAATTAATATGCAGACATAAAGCAATGTACGATTGGCACCTGTTTGCTTTTATTTTTGTTTTTATAAAAAAGACAGACATACAAACTGAAAAAGAAGCATCTTCAAAAACTGGTGCTGGTTAAACTGGATGTTGTCATATAGAAGAATGCAAATAGATCTAGACCTATCACCCTGCACAAATCGGAATGCCAAATGGATCAAAGACCTCAACATACAACCAGATATACCCGATAGAAGAGAAAGTAGGGAGTAACCTTGACTACATTGACACAGGAAACGTCTTTCTAAACAGAGCACTGATAACAAAGGCACTAAGATCAACAACTCCCAAATGGGACCTTATAAAACTAAAAAGCTTCTGTAAGGGAAAAGACTAAAGGACAAAGCAGCAGCCTATAGAATAGGAACTTTTTTTTTTTTAAAGGCAATTTTTTTAAATTTTATTTTCTATATTCTATGTTTACATTCCAAAGGCTTTCCCCTTTCCCAGTTCCCACCCACCACAGTTCCCATAGTTCCTCTCCCCCCCAACTATTCCCCAGTCATTCCCCCTCCCGCCTCGGTTTCTTTACTAAACTGGATGCAATCTTTACATGCCCAGGGTCCTCTCCTTTCCTCTTCTTGGGAATCATTTGACTTGCTATTTGTGTCTTGAGTATTTAGGGCTTCTGGGCTCATTAATATCCACTTATCAGTGATTGCATTTCATGTGCATTCTTTTGTGATTGGGTTAATTCTTTTTTCCCAACTCCACATCTGATCAAAGACTAATATCCAAATATATAAAGAACTCAAAAAAAACTAGATATCAAGAAAATAAATAACTCAATTAAAAATGGAGTACAGATCTAAACAGAAAACCTTCAATAGAAGAAACTCAAATGATGAAAAATCCTTAAAGAAATGTTCAACATCCTTAGCCATTGGGTAACTGCAATTGCAAACTGCCTTGAGATTTCATCTTACCCCTATCAGAAAGCTTAAGGTTAATAACACAAGTGACTACTGGCAGGGATGTGGAGCAAAAGAAACACTCATAAAATGCTGTTGGGAATGCAAACTCATATAACTACTCTAGAAAATCTGTGTGGCAGTTCCTGAGGAAGGTAAGAATAGGTTTACCTCAAGATCCAGCTGTACAATTCTTGAGCACATTCCCAAAGGATGCTTCAACCTGCCACAGAGATACTTGTTTAACCATGTTCATTTTTGCTTTTTTCATAATAGCCAGAAATTGGAAACAACCTGTTATCCCAGATGAGTAGCTAAAGAAATGTGGTACATTTATACAACAGCATACACGCAACCATTTAAAAATTCAAAAACATAAAATCCACCAGTAAATGGATAGAACTAGAAAAAATAAATCTTTGGAGAGGTAGCCTAGACTCAGAAAGATAATCATGGTAAGAATTCACTTACATGTGAATATTAGCTGTTAAGTGAAATGATAATCAAGTTACAATTTTGAGCCACAAAAGTTAGGTATAGAGTAAGGGAGTAAGGGGGAGTGATACATCTCACTAGGTAAGAGAAATGGAATAGTTATGTGTGAGTGGCTGGGGCTGGAATGTGAGAATCAATCGATGGGTGGGGAGAGAAGAAGTGATGAGGGAGGGGATATGGGAAAAGACAGCTAAAATTAAGGGCCATTTGAGGGCTATTATGGAAGCCTAATACAGTAGAAGCTTCCTAAAATATATACATATGTGAAAATGAGCTAAATGAAATTGCCAAATAATGGGGGAGACAGGGCCCCAACTAGACATTTTGTCATCTTTGTCCCCAAATAAAGTCTCCAGTATTGGGATTGTATTTTATCTAATTGAGTTATTGGCCAAATGAGTCCCATGGGAATCCCCAAAAGACCCAGGCTACTACAAAGGTTGTTTTCCACAGATACCAATGCCCCATTGCTCAAGACAACACCTATGTAGTAAGCAATTTAAACTTAGTCCTGACTAGCTTACAAATAAATGAGACTCAGACTATGATTATTTTATTTGGCTTTGACAACCCCTAATCTACTCTTCTAACTGTTGCCAGTGCTGCTTCTCCAGTGCTGCTCCCCAAATACTTGCTCTCTCTCCTGGCCATGAGCTTGCTAATCATTCATCTTCATTCATGGCACCTCCCTCCCTCCCTCCCTCCCTCCCTCCCTCCCTCCCTCCCTCCCTCCCTCCCTCTCTCTCTCTCTCTCTCTCTCTCTCTTCCTTCTTCTCTCCTCTTTCTCCTCTGACCTGATAACTCCAAACCCACATACTTCTAATCTCCAATAACTGACTGTAGCCAATTTTATATAACCAATAGTTTAAAATCAAGGAACAAGGTTTGCACAACAAAAGCTTGTAAACAGGAAGTCACTCGCAGGTCTAGACCTTCAGGTATAAAGTTTAGCATTACAATATATAGCAACAGACCAAACCTCAACAATTTTCCTTTCTTGTCTAAATAAAAAGGCTCTTTTCTATTTTGTTTCCTCACTATCCAAAACTATAATTATTTGTCATTTTCTCTTAAAATGGCAACATACCTATAATTCATAAAATGACCAAAGCCATCCACCCCAATGTAAGGGACTGGGACTATAATCTTCTTTATAATTGCTTCCTGATGATTTAGGGCAAAGAATTGCTTTTGGGGGGGACCCAGGAAAATAAGAAAAATTATTAGTCTTAAGAAAGCTAGCTGTAGCATTTGTTGTCCAGTCTCTGTTTGCTGAAGAGCAAGCCACCATGATTTAGAAGTCAAGAAAACATGGCCCCGGGGCCTGGCTAATCGGAGTTAAGAACAGCCCAGATTAAATATAATAATAACAATAGGGATTATTGATAGGAAATAGATTTTAACAGTAGGTATCTGCCCAGCTCTAGTGCTGATTAAGGCTTACTGTAAATATAAAGCTTGTGTGTGTCTTTTATCCAGGAACTAAATGGTCAAAGGCTGGGTAGAAACCCTGGATAGGGATTAAAAATTCCTACAACATACCTACGCAATTCACCAGACATGGGGAAGTTAAGATGGTGCCTATGTGCTGTGTGTCTTCACTTCCATGTGCTGGAGAAGTGGTTCTCAACCTTCCTAACACTCTGACCATTTAATACAGTTCCACATGTTGTGATGAACCCCCTTACAATAAAATTATTTTTGTTGCTACTTCATATATGTTAAGAATTGTATGTATGTTGCTGTTATGAATCATAATGTACATATCACTGTTGTTACTTCCCCATCTACATTGACCGTTAACACCTGATATTGTGTTCCCATGCATTTGACTATTTCATCTATTTCCTTATTCTCAGTGTGTGAAGACAGAATCTTACCGTACTGCTCAGGCTTACCTCCAATTTACCATGTACCCAAGTCTGGAATCCAATGTGTGACCTTCCTGCCTCAGAGAGTGCTGGGAAAATAAATGTGTGCCACTATGACTGTCTTAAGTTTCTTAGATTTCACATGTTACTAGTATAATAAACATAGGAGTACAGACATTTTTATAGTATACCAGTCTCAATTCCATTGGCTATGTATGCAGAAATGGCATTATTGAATCCTTGAATAATTCAAGTTTTAGTTTTTTGAGTTACCTTCATACTATTTTCTAAAGTATACTACTTTATCATATTTACAAAAGGAGTCTACTGCTCTTCTATTTCCATACGTCTGTGAGTGTATTGAAACATCTTTTGGATAATGATCAACCAGTTAAGTTACTAGAGGCCTTTCATACTGGTTTCACTGTATTTCTCTTGATATTTTCTTTCTTTATATACTTCAGATATTGGTCCATTGGATGGTATGTGATTTGAAAATACATTATTCTAGTGTGTGTATCATCTGCTTACTTTGCTGGTTCCTTCTCCACTGTGTAGAAGCCTTTTAGTTTTATATAACCCCATTTGTCTATTTTGTCTTATATTGTCTGTGATCTGGGTGTCTATGCTGACAATACACAGATCAATACCATGGGGGTATTTCTTGCTATGCTTGTATTTGGTACTCTTATAATTTAAGTCATCTGTCCATATTGGGGTTATTCCTGGATAAGGGGTAAGATAAATTTCTTCATTCTTCTGTGTGTAGATAACATTTTCAACACCAGTCATTGAACAGGCTTTCCTTCTCTCATTATAACTTTCCTGGTACTTTTGTGAATAACTTGACCATAAGTTAGTGGGTTTATTTCTGGGCTGTCTATTCTGGTCTTTTAGTTCATGTGCCATGTTTTAATGCCAATAGCATGCTATTTTTGTCATTAAAACTTTGTGGAGAATTTTGAAATCCAGTAGTGATACCTCTGAGTTTGTCCTCTTGCTAAAGTTGATTTTGGCTATGGTTTGAATAAGTCTTCTAAAATTTGTTCAGAAATCAGTGTCCAAATTTATACACTGATGTGCTTAGGGATAGAGTTAAGGGGGTGAGGATAATTAGAATTAGTTGTAATCATGAGGATTAAGGTTATGGTGGGAGTATTGGCTTTATAAGAAGAGAGACACTATCTACTACCCTCCCACTTCTTGCTTATAGAATGCCCACTGCCAAATACCATGCAGTAGGACGGCCCTCTTATTAAAGCCTACCCTGAACTCTTTGGTTATAGCCTATAAAACTCCGAGAAATAAATATGCATGGTTTATAAATTATCAGTTATTAAGTATTCTATTTTAGGAGCAAAGAGTATACTAAACACATTTTTGGGTTCATGAAAGTTTTAGATTACTTTACAATTTCTATGAAGCATGAATAGTTTTCTTATAATGCTTTTTATCATTTTTAGTCTACAGATCTTTCATTTCCTTTCTTAAATTCATATACATACATGTACAAAATTGATTTCATTTTCGTGTGTGTGTGTGTGTGTGTGTGTGTGTGTGTGTGTGTGTTTCTGGGGACCAAAACCAAGGTCCTGTGTGGGTTGAGAATTCTATTACTAAGCAATCTCATTGACCATTTTTTTTGTGCTATTGTGAAAGAGATGGCTTTCTAACTGTTGTTTCCAAAGAGTCAACACTAGCATACTGATGTGCTATCAATTTTTAAATCTCTTTTTTCTTTTTATGAATTGACTAATGTATTCAAATTTGTAGACATTTGAATGTGCCCTTTCCCCATTTGTCATAGTGCTGTCACATTACATGTAAAAATGATTAGAGTAAGCACTAAATAGGATTCACTTAATAAATATTTTATATATCCAATTCTAAAACTTAGGTGATTTTTTGGAATTTGTATTTTCCCCTTTTATTAAAACCAGATTCTTTTCTCATACAATATATCCTGATTACAGTTTCCCCTCCCAGATCCTCTCCACCTCTTCTTCCCTCTGGATCCACTCCCTTTCAGTCTCTCATTAGAAAAGAACAGGCTTCTAACAGATAATAACAAGACATAATAAAATAAAATATAAGTTAAAAAAAACCATCATTGAAGTTGGACAAGCCAAGTTAGCAGAAGTAAGAGAGCCCCAAGAGAAGGCACAAGAATCAGAAAGCCATTCATTCGCTCAGGAGTCCCATAAAAATACTACACTGAAAGCTGTAATGCATAGAGGACCCGGTGCAGACCTCTATAGGCCCTGTGCTCGCTGCGTTAGTCTCTCTTAGTTCATATGAACAAAGCTCTAGACTCATTCTGCCTCCTCTTCTAAGCGCGAGAGAGAATGGAGGATACCAGG
Source organism: Apodemus agrarius (assembly GCA_964023405.1). NCBI lineage: Eukaryota > Metazoa > Chordata > Mammalia > Rodentia > Muridae > Apodemus > Apodemus agrarius. Next base: position 60,077,046 of record OZ030023.1, on the reverse strand, counting down.
CAAACAAGGCCTTTTAAACCCATTGAGCTCCGAGGCGGGTAATTTGATGGAAGCATCCCATGTAGAGTTGAGTTCCAAGGTCTCTCCTGCTCTGTGTATGTAATGTCTGTCAGTGGTTCTCTGCATTTCCCCCCATCTGCTGTAGGAGGAAACTTCTTTGATGATGGTTAAATAAGGCACTGGAGATGCTATTGGTTTTTAAAGGTTACTGTAATATCACACAAATTCACTGAGTTTGTTTATTTCTAAGAGTCTCAGCTGGGCATGATGGAACACACCTTTAGTTCCAGCACTTGGGAGGCCGAAGAAGGCAGATCTCTGAGTTCAAAGCAAGCCTGGTCTACATGTCAAGTTCCAGGCCAGCCATGGCTACAGTAGGATCCTTTCTCACAAACAAAACAAAACAAAACAAAACAAAACAAAACAAAACACAACACAACACAACAAAATATAAGTAAAAAAAATCAACTCAAGATGGAGATAAGGGATAGATGGGTGGAGAGATAGATAGATGACAGATAGATAGATAGATTGATGCAGAGAGACACACAGACAGAGAGAGGGAAGAGAAAAAAGTGTCTTTGGTGGAGATCATAGAATTTCACATGTGATCATAGTTGGCCCAGACAAAGAATTTCACTTCTTGCATTCTCACTGAATGTCTCTTGTCTCCTATGGGACTAGAATGTCCCACACTAGGTTGAGCAGAATGCTGGGACTGAGCATCCTTTTCTCATTACTGACCTTACAGGGAAAGGTGTATCTTTTTCATCTTAGACTATGATGTTAGCTGAGAGGTTTTTTATTTTGTTTTGTTTTGTTTTGTTTGAGGAACATTCTTTCTGTGTCTAAGTCATTGAGAGTTTTTCATCTGGAAAATAAGTTGAATTTTGGTGACAACTGCTTATGCATCTCTTGAAGTGGTCATATTGATATTATATTGTTAGTATGATAAATCACATTAGCTGATTTGTGTATGTGGAGTCATCTTTGCACCTAGAAATTAAATCCTTCATATAATACTAGTGATCCTTTGATGTGCAATTGAAAACAATGTCCTTGAAAGTTTTGAAGCTATGCCATTAGCAAAACTGGACTGCAGTTTTCCTTTTTAGGATATCACTGGCTTTGGTCAGGTGACAAGAGGTTAGAAATATGCCTCCTTCCTTCAGTTTGCAGAAAGAATTTGAGAAGCACTGCTAATTATTTTTTCTTCAAATGATTCAGCTATCAAGCCATATGGTTCTGTTTTTTTTTTCTTCAATTAGAGAGTTTTAATGAGTGATTCAATGCCCTTTCTCGTTATTCGTCTATTCAAACACCCTATTTCTTTCTGGTTCAGCCCTGCTACTGCTATGTTATATGATTCTGCAAACTCATTTTATTCCTTAATTTCCAATCTGTGAGCTCATACACTGTTCATTGAAATCTCTTAGAAACCTTTGTAGTTGCTATTAGTTATAAGGTCTTCCCTTTCCCTTTCTGTTTTAGTACTTTTTAATTTCTATGTGATCTAGTTAACGGTTTCCAGTTCCTCTAACTTTCCAAACTCCAGCTTTCTTGCTGATCTTTGCTATTACTGTTATTGTGCTTTCGATTTGCTCGCTCCGATCTTTACATTTCCCGTCTATTAATTTTGAAGTTAGATTGCTCCTGCTTTGCTAGTATCTTGAGAGTGCAGTGCTAGATTATCTATTTCATGCTTTCTTCCCTTTTCAATATAGACATATTATAGTCATACACTTAGAATTGCTTTGGCTACACCAGGACTTCTCATCTGCAGTGGTCCTAGACCACAGAAAACGCAGATGCAAATTTGCAGTGAGCTTACTTACTACCTGTGCTTTCCTCTCCAGAATTAAAAGGTGAGCCGTTAGTTAGCAGGGCTAAGGGGACACTGGGACTTGTCACAGTTCTTCTATCTGCATACTATAGAATGGGACACACCTTCATATGGCTCCATCCTAAAGACAGAAGGAACTGATGCACACATTCATTATTGGCCACTATTCCAGACATATCCACAGGTCAAACTTCTTCTACCTATTAGTGCCACCCAAAAGTCCTAATGGAGGCTGGCATATCCTAATCTCTAAAGGGTCCCAGAACAGACAGGTTCTAGAGAATGAAGGGCTATCTTTAAATATCTGGTATGCATTTTGATGGCTGTCTCCTTTCTTTATTCATTTAAATGTCATTTGATAGACACTAACACTTGGCAGTCAGCACTCAAGCCTTGACATCTAAATTTTGTATCTATTGGCACATTTTGGTTTTCCCCACATAGTAGAAAGCATTAAGGAAAAGCGATTGGACTGGGATTAAGACACACACCGCACAGATAACTTTGCTGAGAGTGTTCTAAAACCTCATTATTCTTGATGGGCCATAGTCTGGTTGGCTTAGTGTTCTGTGTCAGGGGTGTGATCTTGATGAATGTGTCAAATCCTTTTCTGTTCTGAAGTTCCAGAGAGACTTGACACTGGCAAAGATAACAGTTTTAGTAAGCAAAGCCAAAGAAGGGAAAGCATCATTAACTGAAACACGACTTTAGACTTGATTATTCTGTCTTAGTCACGTCAGGGCTCTTCTTAACCAATGCCAAGGACATGTGCCTTCCTCTGTGTCTCCATCACTACATGGAATATCCAGGTGGAAACCCACTAGCTTACCGAATTTCCCTCTATTCTAATGCTGCTTCTCATAGTACCTTTTCTTGATAATTGCAGTTGAAGAGAGAAAACTACTGTCAGAAGTGTGAATTTTACATTATATTCCTGACACTCAGGCTCATGATCTGATATCAATGTTCCATCAAAGGTAAACTTAGTGGGTGACAGTGGGACAGAATTTTTAGCTAGAGGGACATAATGTAACACAGAAGGGACATTTGTGGAGTACAATGAAGAAGATGGAAGAACTTCTGTTAACCACCATCCCCCAATGTCACAATTATTGACTTAATGATACTACCCAGACATCTATCTAACAGATATTTAATATTTCAGGTAATATTTAAGTTGTACTCAGATTTCTAATGGGGTTGAAAAACAGTTTTAGTCTCATAATTAAACTCAAGTTGTTTAACATTGAGAGAGTTTATAGTGTGGATGACATGGTTTTCAGGTGGCAACCACAGGCTATGTTAAAAATCAAGAAGTTCAAGTTTGTTATTTACTGTAGATTTGGATCTCTCTCTCTCTCTCTCTCTCTCTCTCTCTCTCTCTCTCTCTCTCTCTCTCTCTCTCCCTCTCTGACACACACACACACACACACACACACACACACACAACACAAACACACACACTCAACCTAAATCTGGCTGATTTGTCACAGGTAAAATGAGTACTGCCCATATATACTTTTTTTTTTCCCATATATACTTTAGGTCATAGTTTAAGGGTTCAGTGAGAGCTGCAGAGGTGAGACCACAAAGCAGCGGGTCACACTGTGTCATAACCGAGAAGAATGAAATAAGATTGCTCAGCTTTTTCCTTGTTTTCCCTTTTATCCAGTCCAGGACCTAAATGTGGGGGCATGGTGACACCCACATTCCTTCACCAGTTGGGTCTTTCAACTCCAGTTGAACTTCTCAAAAAAATACACAAGAATGCTTAGAAATGTGTCTTCTATGTGGTTATAAACCTAGTAAAGTCAGCAGTGATGATCAATCAGCATGACAGAGAATACAATAAACATAAGACTCCCTTGCAGAAAACCCCCAACCCCATCACATCTTAACAGCTCCAGACAAAAGCCTTCAGTCACACAATATCAGTCAACATGTTTTAATATACCTCTTTAAAAAATAAGTTTTAGATATATATTTCATCATTTATATTATTTTAGACATACATATGTTAAAAATCAAGAAGTTCAAGTTTCTAAATTGATGTTTGTCCCCACAGTAAGAAAAAAATGGTATAAAAAGAAATGGATATAAAAACAACATAGAAATAATTATCTCTGTGACTGGTTCTCTTGGGCCCCAATCACATATCCTTTGCTGTTGGTGTAAGTCATATATTGAAGACTATATAGTTATTTGGAACCAATATAACTTCTCATTCTAATTTGTGGAATCCAAATCCTAAATTGTACAGGTACCTCATGAAAATCTGATATGGGATGCATGTTAGTTGAATGGGAATGCTTTTCACACCATTCCTTTTACTAAACAATTAGCACAAATTCTTAATAAATTTAGCTGTAAGTCAGTGCTGGGTATTTCCTAGTACACATCAACATGATCACCAGGATTTTCATGTCACCAGTTTGAATATTTTATCATAAAAATTCCAGGTACAAGGAAGGGCAATAAAACTTTGCATATTTTAAACGGTAAAAAATCGATCACCATGTTTAGGCACAAGTTTTTTCTCTAAAGAAATCCCAAATATAGTTTTCAGTACATCTTCTATTTCTTCCTCAGTCAGACTCTTAAACTCTATAAGATCTATATTGTCCTTATAATTAAATCTTGTATAAGTGAGGGTGGAGCCAACCAAACTATGAACCCCTTCTGGGGTCTGCAAGGAACAAACTGATTTGCTTGTAAATACAGATGCTGGTGATGTCTGAAGGTAGCTATTCATGGCCTCAAAATCCTCAATAGTTCGGGGCTCAAGCGTAAAGGAATAGATTTTTCGATATTTGTTCTTTTCAAGGAGGTCTGAGTTAACAAATTCTTCGTTTGGGACATACTGTTCTCTTCTGATTTGGTCCAAGTACCAGGTTCCATTCTCCTCTGTCAAACGGAAGATGGCAGGCACCTGAGGCTGATCCTTCCCAGATGTTAATTCCAGAGGCTCCCACATCTGGTAGGAACGTCCAAACCCAGCATCAACAATGTAGTCCTTTCCACTGATGGTCACCTGTACTAGAAGGTGAATCATGCCACTGCTGTACTTATTGGCTGGAGGGTTAAAGACATATCCTCCCAACATTGTGGTTTCAAAGCCCATTTTGGTCAGAGCCCAGTACAGCAGATGATTAACCTGAAGACACCACCCACCCCGCTTCTTCCTCACAATTTGATCAAAGATGGCTTCAAAACTCAGCTCCATGGATTCCCCACAATGGATGTTCAAGTTCTCAAAGGCAATAGTCCGTATCTGGTGCTGAAGGATTTCAGTTAATGTTTGCAGGTCCAGTTTGTTCCTGGAGTTCTGATAACCAATTCTTTCAAAGTACGCTTCAATGTCCATGGTTTCCTAAGGCAAGGAAAATAATGCAAAACAAATATTACCACTTTTGCTTGTGAATTTACAGGAGTGGGGGGTAACTCGGGTTAAAACTCATTTTCAAGATATAAATATAGACAATGCTTAAAGCTATCTATATTTACTTTGCTACTATTATAGGAACTAACTACAATCAATGTTCATAACAGTTAAAGAAGTATTAAATAATCTAAGTGATCTGGGATGAATGTTTTCTCATGTATTTGAAATACAGGTCAAATGGTGAGCCAGATAATAAATTGCTTAGATGTAGTATGCTCTGCCCTCTTCCCTGTGTAGACTCAGTACAGGTACAAAGTAAAAGGGCAGACAAGGACAAATAACAAAAACAAGATTCCTATTAGAACCCATTAAAATAGGCTTCTGAACAGTTGCTTATAGAATCAGGAGAATTATGTAATATAGTTGTCATGGTACCATTTACATAAGTATTAACTATCTAAGACTTAGAGAGAGCAAAGGGAATTTAGTTAGATGCTCCCAGCCCCAGTTTGGCTCCTTGGTATTTGAGTCTACGTAGAAGAGAAGAGAATGAGCTGTGCTTTATAGATGACCGACCGCCTAACTGCTGCTTGCCCAGATCGGGGAAGAAAGGAAACAATAATGATCCACAGAGGACGAGACTGGGAAGAGACACTTGGAAACAAATTCCAGGCATTACAGTGAAATAACTGAAATATTGGCATAAGCAACAGTCAGGTGTTGGTTTTTCTTTGAAGATTAAGTTTTGGGTTGGAATTTAGATTTAGTAACTGTAGATTCATTACAATTAAGTCAGTTTTTGGCTAAGGGCTCAATACTAGCTGTATATTGTAAGAAAAACATACCTGGGTATTCTGTGACTAAATATATTTCAATTGCATATTGATAATGATGGGGCTCAAGGGAAAATCCTGTGGGCGCTTGGGGAGTAGTTGGTATGGAAGGAGATGAAGGAAAATACTATTAGCTTCACATGTGGGCTTACAAAGATGTTATGCAAGAATGGTGCCTTCCTTCAGTCTAGTCATCAGTACAGACAAGACTTAGATAAGGCTGGTAAACATACTTTTCCATAGATCCTTTGAGACTTCTTAGTAAGCACTTTAATACATATCTAAGGTTGTTGTTTTTCATTCAAAAGTATTAGAATGTTTCTTCTTCCTGGAAGAAGAACTCTAGGAAGTACTTCTTAAAAAAAATGAAATATAACATGGTGTAGGAGGATGGCTTAGAGGCAGTAGGGCATTTGACTTCAAGCTTGACAACGGAAATTTCATCCCCATAACTTAGAATGCGGAATGAGAAGACCAGCTCCCATGACTGTCCTGACTGTCCCATACCCGTGACAGACAATAAACCCCAAGTAAATGTAAAATGCTAAATATAACATTACTTTTCTTGAAAGCAAAGGGGTAGTTATCTGTACCATACATCATGAGGAATCTGTATACAGAACATCACAAACACAGAGAGAAGGCGACATTGAAAAGTGAGTATCTGAGCTACACGGGGAAGCTGACAGAAAGGAGAATGGTGAGGGACTGGAGCACCATGAGAGTTTCTATGTTGGGACTTCCAGAAGTACCTGGATGTTCTCATAAACACAGAGCCCAGAAGCAACAATCCAGATCATTAGTTGCTATAAGAACAGCAAGTAACCAGTACCCTGGTTACTACCTAAATATAGACTATCCATGGAAAGGGGTGTGTGCCGTGGCCTTCCTTGAGGTAACAACTACAACAAGGACTAAAGGCAGGCAGAGAAAGTAGCAGTCTCAATGAGGATGCCACCAGAGAAGGAGAGCAATGGCTTCCATGTGACCCGCATGCCACTAAAACATCTTCTGTCATGTTTGATTCTCCCACCTCCTCCAAAATGATCAAGTACAATTCCAGTTGGGCATTTTACTAGACAAACTGGATTCACGGAAGAAATTAATGATAGAGACAATGTTATGCATACATGTTTATAAAGTGAAAACAGAGAATGAAAATGTACCAGGGAACTGTCACTAGGAGATGAGCTATGACAAGCATATCAAAGAGAACTAATGAAAAATTCCTAGAAGGCATTTATAGGGACATAGCACAAAGCGGTATAAATGGTCTCAAGGAAGTGACAGACAAGACAACCGAACAATGTGCTTTCTGCAGTGAAAGACGTCAAACTTAGATACTAATTACGGAAATTATGCAAGACATTATATTAACTGTGATGGGTAGCTCTCTATAGATATAACACAATACACAATAACATACTAGGTATGTAGGAGGACAGCTTGATGTTCATAGTCAAGGCTGATGGAATGATAAAGCCATGTCAGTCAGTAAAATGCTGACAAAGCAACCAACGTTTCTAATATGAAATGTACAAAATTAGAATAGAAAAAGAATTTAAGGTGTAAGGTGTGTGTGTGTGTGTGTGTGTGTGTGTATGTGTGTGTGTGAAAATTTTGCAGAAATCCTATCAGAAAAACAAGAGATAACATTCCAAGAAAAACTGAATTCTACATACATGACATGTGAATATATCTATTTAAATTATGGAAATCTAAAATTACGAAGAGTTACTCAAGCGTGTGGTAGAGAATTAAGTAGTTCTTCACAGGGAAGGTTATATCAGCCTGGCAACAGATGGTTCCACAGAAACATGCAAAGGTAAAATAATGGAACCCTGTCTACAAAGTCCTGAAAGGACACATGGTCCCTGATTGCTATTCTGTTAGCACGTCACTGAATTAGAATGCCAGCAGGCAGGTGAAACAACCATGAACTCTCCTGGCGAGGTCCTCCCTCTCTGCCAGCCAGTGGAGAGGCGAATGGAAAGGAGAGCCAAGGAATCCAGATCTGCAGGGCTGCAGCACACACGCACAGGCGCACATGCACACGTGCACACACACATGCACACACACACACACACACGTGTGCACATGCACACACACAAATACACGTGCACACACACATGCCCGCGCGCGCGCGCGTGCGCGCGCGCACACACACACACACAGTGTGCACACACACAAATACACGCGCACACACACAAATACACGCGCACACACACATGCGCGCACACACACACGTGTGCACATGCACACACACACGTGTGCACATGCACACACACTTGCGCGCACACACACACACACACACACACACACGCACACGCACACGCACACGTATGCACACCAGAACTTCCTCAGTTCTGCAATAACCATATTAAAACACAAAAGGTGGGGGACTTCTAGAGGGTCTTTAGTACCTTATAAAAGTCTTGCTGCTTTCTGCAGATCACAGGACTATTTATTTAGTCAAATAACCAATATGCAATAGTTATACCAGCTGCTGTCATTTGTCCCTAAATGACATGGCATACCAATCACAAACTGTCATTTTTTTTTTGGATATAGCCTCCAAAGAACAGGTTGCTGTGCAGAACTTTCCTGGTTTTAACTCTATGTCTTTAGAACCTCTGCATCATTCATGGAAAACACTGATTTCCAATTGTTTTAGTATGAGAACTCCTTATTCTTTGCCAAATGGAATTGTGACCAAGAAGCCAACATAGAAGAAAATAGAGAGGATCAGTCCAGAAGGAGAATGCCTATGATATGTTACTGAGACAACTGTCAGAATAGGAGCAGGACTCACCTTTGAGGGGCCTGTATATTTATTGCATGGATTAGTGCCGCTACTCAGTGACACTATAATGAGAGCTAATGAACTGCTTGTAATTTTGTATGTGTAGTAATACCTTTTCTTTAATTCCTTTTCTTAGTTCCTTCATTCCCTTTCTTTTCTCTTTCAGTTCTGTTCCTGGAGCCCACACAACCCAACACTGTTGACAAGCCTAAGCAATCTCTTTAAGTGGGTGGAGGACACTAGGCTTGTTGACTTGGCCAGACGCGAAGAGCAGTAACAAGCTGCCCTTCGCTTACGGAAAACCTACAGGGCAGTCATGGCTTCGAGCAAAGGCTTCCAGCAGCCGGGCACAGGCAGGGGATCCTACTAGGCAAACAATCTAATTGGGTGAGGAAAGAGAAAGAGAAATAGGGGCCACGGGTGAAAATGGTAATACCATCAGTTAGTCTTTAAACAAAATACTCACTGGAGCAAATATGGAGACAAAGTGCAGAGCAGAGACTGAAGGAAAGGCCATCCAGAGACGGTCCCTCCTGGGCATTCATCCCAGATACAGTCGCCCAACTCCAACACTGTTGTGGAGGCTAAGAAATGCTTTCTGAAAGGAGCCTGATACAGCTGTCTCCTGAGAAGCCCTGCCAGAACCTTACAAATACAGAAGCAGATGCTCACAGCCAACCATTGCCCCGAGTGCAGGGTCCCCAGTGGGAAGTTAGAGAAAGGACTGAAGGAGTTGAAGGGGTTGCCAACCCCATAGGAAGAACAACAATATCAACCAAGCAGACCCCCCAGAGCTCCCAGGGACTAAGCCACCAACCAAGGAGTGCACATGGTTCCAGCTGCATGTGTAGCAGAGAAGGGTCTTGCCAGGCATCAATGGCAAGAGAGGTCTTTGGTCCTATGAAGGCTCGAAAGATGCCCGATGTAGGGGAATTCGGGGCGGAGAGGAGTGGGTGGGTAGGTGGAGGAACACCCTCATAGAAGCAGGGGGAGGGGGAAGGGATAGGGGGTTTCCGGGAGAGAAGGAAATCAGGTAAGGGAATGAAATGTAAATAAATTAAAATAAATTAATTAATTTTTTTAAAAAAGAAAAAGAGTTGGCAGTTGTCTGTTTTTTTCTTTTTTTTTTTTCTTTCTTTTTTTTTTTTAAGTCAGGGTGGAGTCAGTTGCCTGAGGCAGGCAAACAGGACCTGGAGAAAGGACAGAACTGTTATCAGAAAAGAGACAAGCAATGTAGTTGACATTACGCCCACAATACAGAATAGAGAGAGTTCATGACGACAGGGTCCATGGGTCATGGGGTGTTAGCATACTCTTGGCATGAGCTGGCCCCAAACTGCTGTGTAATCCTGTAGACTATGTTCCAAGGTAACATCTCAGTCTGAAGTCACAAGTAGTCCATTTTCTGCTGTTCCTTGAGAACACCTACACACTTTCAAGCATGACAAAAGTCCCTCCAAGAACTCCTCTGGAAATGCAGCGGATGGCATTGTTAAAAGTATCTCAGAGGGAATCCAGTTGAGGGTTTCCTACGCCGTTAACGCACCTCCTGAACTCTCACAAACCCTTTAAGTAAACACCCTTACTAGTTCATTTGTGACTGATAAGGAAACAATATTAAAGGAACTAAATGGTTCTTCAAGTCTAATAGAATGTGGCTGCCTACAACATTTGTCAGAATCACCTGTATACTGCAAAGTATGAATAGCTTGGGTTCGAAGTATGTGCCACCCAAACTTTCTAAACAACCTTGGGACTGGAGATCCAGGGCTGGGTTGTGCTGTTCTTCCCCGGTCTTCCTCCTGGGAGAGGAAGAAATCCTGATCCAAGTCTATTAAGGAGCCCTCCACTTACCGGGCTCCCAGGACTGCAACCAGGAGGACCAGGAAGCAAGCTGAGTGAAGTCCACTTCCCTGTCTGCAAAGGAAGTGCTTTTATTGGCTGTCTAAGTTGCTCCGCCCCTTATGCTTGGTTAAAAAAAGCAACCCAAGGATCTCTGGGAAATGTAGTTGTAGGGCCTCACTTAACCCTGGTGAACTTTTTCTCTAGCCCATTCTTTGGGTGAGATATCTTGTGACTGCATTTCTTATGATACTTTTTGCATTTCACAGAGTTTATGATCTCTGAGAGCCTGTGAGAGGTCAGCGCTTGAAATGGGCTCTGACAGAGCAGATCAAGGACGGAGAGGAGGAAGAGATTGCCACATGTCACTCGAGTTCCTAATTTGTGCCTCTCCTTCTACCAATTTTTTGCCCCCACCACCACCTTCTTCTTCTTCTTCTTCTTCTTCTTCTTCTTCTTCTTCTTCTTCTTCTTCTTCTTCTTCTTCTTCTTCTTCTTCTTCTTCTTCTTCTTCTTCTTCTTCTTCTTCTTCTTCTCCTCCTCCTCCTCCTCCTCCTCCTCCTCCTCCTCCTCCTCCTCCTCCTTCTCTCTCTCTCTCTCTCTCTCTCTCTCTCTCTCTCTCTCTCTCTCTCTCTCTCTCTCTCTCTCTCTCTCTCTCTCTCTCTCTCTCTCTCATTTCTCATATCCAGGCCCTTCTACTGCTCTATCCAAAGGCTCTGTGGAATGTGTATGACGTATGTTCATACATGTGTTGCAAAAACGGCAAGTGTCCTATGTATTTCTGTTTTTGATCTGTACTAATGATTCTTGTTGACAACGCTTGCTATTTCTTAGCTATTTCCCTGTACACTATAATTTAAAGACTCCTTGGCACACACTGTATTTATATTCTGGGTAGTCAAAATAGATTCCTAAATTTATGCTTGGTGGCAGGGAGTGGGGGGGTGGCTTGGGTGAGTAGGGGTGAGTTATAGAACTATATCCCCTCTTTCTATCTGCTCAGTTGGGTCACTCTGACCCATGCACAGCAATAACTCTCCGTGTGGTTCTAAGGGATTTTGCTTCCTTTGTTAACAACAACCACTGGTTGGCAATCTGCTTGTATCGTTTTATACCTAAGCCAGCACTTCCAAACTACAAACAGCCAAAGCCCAATCATCACAACAACAACAACAACAACAACAACACAGGTACACTGTGGCCAATACCTCCAATCCTAGCACTTCGAAAGTGTAGGGAGGATCATCAAGAACTCAAGGCCATCCTGAGCTACACAGCATGTTCAAGGCCAGCTTGGGCTTCATGAGCCCATTTCCACAAACACAAAGTAAAGCAATCATCCTTGTAGCAATGTAGCTCACAGCTTTGGTAATATCTCAGCTCTTGCTGTTCTGTTTACCTTAATATGATCACTACCGGATGAAGACTGAGAAGAGTACTGGACTCTGCAGTGTGAACTAGAGCCCTGGCATTGGAATCTGCACAGAAGAGGGTATTCAAGAGGCCGCTGGGCTGGATGACTGGGGGAATAATGGGTTTACTTTAAAAGTTATTAACTGCATCGGCATATAGACAGAGGGACAACAGTGAGACGGAGGCTCCAAGAATTGTTTAGGCTCAGCTCCATGGACAGACGGTTTGGCGGGGTCTCTGAGGAGAATAAGAGGATATGGCTGAAAGGGGAGCCTCTTTTTATCCCTTTTGAGGATGGGGGAAGTTCACAGCAAGAACCTGCAGCCAGGATCCCTGATTCCCAAGCAGGAACATAGGTGGGGAGGGAGTGGATATCTGGTTTGCGACAGCAACTGTGCCAAAGCCAACATTTTCCCTGGCACTGGGATTTCCTGTTAGCTCAGGACTCTTGGATGACAAGGAACCCATCCATTGCTACCGATAGCTATGGAGAGAAGTCTGCTTCAAGTATTGTGGCCTGAACAGAAGCTAGACTTGAACATGATCCTCTTAGGTAATCCAGTCAGAAAGCATGATGTACAGAGAAGTTAAAGATTCAGACTCTGGGGCATGAGCCATATACATTGACTTCCCTGTCATCTGTTCTCAGCAAGCACACAGTAGGCCGCTGGCAATGTGGAAAGGAGATAAAGCAGAGTGAGGTAAAGAAAGACTTAGAAATAATTACCACTACTAGTTATTCATCCCTGAGCAGAATACTTTTATGTGTAGTGCTGTAAACCATGCTCTGGGCTTCCAGCATATTAGACCAGCAGGCTAACCTGGGAACTACCCCATATCCCTATATTTGTGGCCTTTATGTCTGGTACTGAATATATACATATATATATATATATATATATATATATATATATATATATGTCTCAAACTCTGTTTTACATCTTGAATCAGACCCACAGGTTTACCCAGCAATTTGCTCAGGGTGTGAGCTCCAAGATCCACTAAGAACCATGTTTGTCTCCTGTTTCCTGTTCCACTAAAGAATAGCGTGAGGCAGAAGAATGTAGCAGGGTTATTGCACTGGGGTGAAAGTGAGAACACCAACCCTTATCATATATCAATACTGCCAAGAAACCTTTGATCCATTAGATTAGCCAATACTATTTTAATATTTTTAAGATTTAATATACTTGACAAGCAATGTTTTTTCACATAACATATATTATAGGCTATAAAGATTATTACATGATGTAGAAATCACTTAATTCTAAAGTATTCTCATAGTTTGAAAAAAATCAAATACAAAAAGGACCGTGTCTGCAAAATTAGCTCTGGAAGAAATTTTAAGCTGCGTCTTTGTCTTAGAGCCTACTCACAGAGCCTGGGTGCGTTGGCTTGAGTTCTGTTTCGAGGACTGGGAAGTTACCTGGATCTGAAATGATGGCTCATTTATCTTTGCTTTATTCCGATCCTAAGCTGTGAAGGTAGTTTCTTGTAAACCTTAGATGCCAGATTTAGTCTGGCTGAATTTAATACCTGCTGTTCTCTGGTTTTTCATATTCAACCATTATTTATGAGAGTTCAACAATAAAATGATGGTGGGAAGTTTCTACTACAAATGAATATGAATCCAAAGATTTCCACATCTTCATTAAGTAATTTTTGCTGATTAATGTTGAAAGAATGTCGTTACATCCATTACCATTTTTATTTAATTATCACTGGTGATATTTCTATTGGTGAAATGACAGGCAACTAGGATTTTTTTAAATAAAATGTGGGAAATTGAAGATATAAGTCATTAGTTGATCAATATTGAGCTGGGTGATTTCTGTTATGGATACATTTGCATAAGTTTAGAATGTTTAAGACTATGAACTAATAATGGAGAACAATATTGCTCCTTACCCTAAATAGTTAAAACTAGTTCACCATGCTTGGGCACAAACTTTCTCTCCAAAGAAATGCCAAATGCGGTTTTCAGTACATCTTCCATTTCTTCCTCATTCACATTCTTAAACTCAACCAGATCTACATTGTCCTTATAGCTGAATCTCCTACTTGTAAAGGTGGATCCTACTAAGCAGCAAACCCCTTCTGAGGTCTGTAAGGAACAGAATGATGTGCTTACGAACACAGAGGCTGGTGATGTCTGAAGGTACGTATTCACATATTCAAAATCCTCGATAATGCGGGGCTCAAGCGTAAAGGAATAGATTTTTCGATATTTGTTCTTTTCAAGGAGGTCTGAGTTAACAAATTCTTCATTTGGGACATACTGCTCTCTTCTGATTTGGTCCAAGTACCAGGTTCCATTTTCCTCTGTCAAAAGGAAGATAGCAGGCACCTGAGGCTGATCCTTCCCAGATGTTAATTCCAGAGGCTCCCACATCTGGTAGGAGCCGCCATAGGCGCAATCCACAATGTAGTTCCTATCATTGATGGTCACCTGTACTAGAAGGTGGACCATCTCACTGCTATATTTGCTGGTTGGAGTAATATAAACATATCCTCCCAACATTGTGGTTTCAAAGCCCATTTTGGTCAGAGCCCAGTACAGCAGATGATTAACCTGGAGACACCACCCACCCCTCTTCTTCCTTACTATGTGGTCAAAAATGGCCTCTAAGCCCAGATGCATGGCTTCTCCACAATGCATGTTAAGATTCTCAAAAGGAACTGCTCGCATCTGGTGCTGGAGAACTTCAGTTAATGTGGCCAAGTCCAATTTATTCACTGAGTTCTTGTAACCAATCCTTTCAAAGTATGCTTCAATGTCCATGGTCCCCTAAGGCAAACAGGATGAAAGCAGAAAAACATTACAACAATTCCTGTGGCTGTCCCAGAGTCAGCTAACTGTAGCTAGAATGTACTGATAGCATGTACACATGAACAATGCCTCTAAATATCTCGTAGGTAATTATATTGCTTCTACTGTATGGCTTGCTTTTACTTGCAGTTCATTAAATACTCAGTGACTCTTAAAGGAATGTTTCGTTATTTCTTGTATCTTTCAAGTTATTGAACTTAGAAAGTAAGACTAAACGACCAGTCAAAAGACAGATTAGATGTGGTTACCTTGGTGATGAAAGGTAGACAATGCCAAAGTAAATTTTCAAACAGTTATTCAGAACACAGACCTTGAGAGGAAACCCTTTACAGTGTAGTGTAGTCTGAAATGACATAGTATAGAGGGGCTGGCCCCTAGATCAATGGACATAACCTACATATAGAGTTTTCCTTCCTATACAAATACCCTCCTCCTATTGTCATGGCTTTCCACGTTCTCCATTAGTTATGCCTGCAACATCTCCCCTACATCATTAGCTCTGTGATACCATCACCCTCCCTTGGCATTTAGACAACCTCTAAAATCTATTATTCAGTCCTAGAAAGAACAAATTGTCAGAACATCTTAAACTCTCCCTGGCCCCTATCCCAGAATTTGCACGAAGCATGTCCAGAAGAGAGAGGCAGATTAAACCAACTGGAGAAAGGTAGTTAGCCAGCATGCTTTCTATTCAGAAATTGTAGTTCTTTTTAAGTGCTATATTTATATTTAAGTTTTTTCATCATTGTTATGCCTGTCTCCCCCCCCCATTCCTTCCCACCTCCCTTTTCTCCACATATCTTCTCTTTCATGAAGAAAAGTTTTCCTTAGGATAGTGTCAAAATGTACAGATTGAAGATCCATCAGAATGGAACCAGTTTTTGTTAGGGACCTCAATACTAGTTACATTGTAGTAAGCCCATAATTTGGGTAGCCTGTGCCTAAGCATATTTTAATTATGTACTATTGAAGCTGAGATTTAAGATTAAATCATGAAAACATATAGAGTAGTTGCCAAGAAACTCAGAAATGAAACACTAATGGATCCATGTGTTGACTTGCTGCATCTCTCTGAAGCCATAGACTCCTTCCTTAATACTTCATTATTAATATGAAAAGGAGCTAGGACACACAAAGGGAGCCCACTGAGAACCATTAGACTCTTCATACCTGTTGTGGTAAGTTTACTGTAGGCTGATTGTCAGGTTTAATGTCTCTAGAACGTTTCTTCTTCTTGGTGAAAACTGCAGAAATAATGAAAAATAACTTCAAAATATATATGACATGGTTTTCATCTTATTTTATGTGTGTCTTGTGCATCTGCTTCAGTTTATGTGCACCACGTGGATGCAGCTAGCCACAGAGACCAGAAGAGGGCATTAGATCCCCTGCCATTTTAAGTACAGATGGCCGTGAGCCATCCAATGTGGCTGTTGGGAACTAAACCCAGGATCTCTGCAAAAACATTACCTACTACTGACTGCTGAGCCATTTTCTCCAGCTCCAACACACAGCTTTTCTTAAAAACAAAGTGGCAGTTTCATGTGGACCATAAATTATGAAAGATCCCAAATATTCTAAAAAGAAGGAATTGACAAAATCATAAAGTGGACATCTGATGTACACGGGGAAGTTTATTCAAAGATTATTATGGACGTTGATAGCATCATGACAGACACTACATTGTGAGGTCTAGCAGTCATGAGTCACCTAGCAGCCCAGCAGATGACTGATTGCCATAGGACAGCAAGTATGGACCCAAACCAGTGTGCAGCATCAGCATCTGACCTTCCTGTAGATGACTGTACTTGGAAGAACTAGAGAAGGAAAACAAAGTAATATATTAATAGAGGTTGGGAAGGGAAGAATAACTCTCCATGAAAAAGTCTCTTGTCTAATTCACTGTCTTTTCCTTCCTGTGGGAAGACTGAGGTGTCCAAACCTAACAAGAGTCAAGTAGCACAGCAGCCACAGCAGATTTGAGAAACAAATAAACAAAGAGCTAACGTTATAAATACATGACTATAATGACAAAGCAAAATGAAAATACACTAGGCAATTGGGAGAAGGGAGGCCAGACATACATGCAAAGAATTTTGTACCTTGAACCACAACCATTAGAACCAGTAATACAAAGAGAGCAAAAGAAAGAACTTCCTTACAGGTATCTGACAGTATAGAATCTCAATAACAAAGAGCTATAAAGAACCTGATGTACCAATGCATTTTGGGGCTAGGAGATGGTTCCCTCTGGAAGGTGCCTGCCACCTAAGCCTGTGGACCTGAGTGGAGATCTAGAGCCCCAGGCATGCATCTAGAACTGTAGCTATATGTCACCCACTGTGGGTGAATAGGGACTGGAGATAGATGGATCTCTGGAGTCCAGGTTTAGTGAGAGACCTTCCCTCAAAAAGAAGGGTGGAGAGTGACTGACCAGGACATCAGGGGTCAGTCTGTGGCCTCTACATGCACATAAGCACTCAACCATGTGAACACACACTTCAGAAAGAGGGAGAGTTAGTCGGCTTTTGCAGTTTGGCCTTCTCCAGCCATAGTTAATGGTCCTGTCACTTTGTGGTGGCACACTGCATCATGGCAAGACTGTACTGTGCAGAAAGCTGCTTGGTTTGATCAATCTGAGAAGCAAAGAAAAAGATAGGAAGAAACCAGCCTCCCCAAATCCTCTTCAAGAGTGTACTCTGAAAAGTTTGAAAGCTTGTGACTTGCAAATCATGGCATGAACTGGAAAAACAAAACAAAACAAAACCAAAAACAAACCCTATTGCAATGGTACCTTTGTATGGTCCTTATTCAAACTCCAGTGTTCTTCCCTCAGCCAAATAGACTTCTGTTCCTTTTTAAATGCAAAATTTATTTACTCCATATCCAAGACTCCAAAAGTTTAATTGTTCAGTATGAGTCAAAAGTCCAAGTCAGAATTCTTCTCTGACACTCAAGGCAGCCTCCGCTGGCAGCCTCTGTGCAAACTTAAAATGAGCCCCATGTTGCTGAGAAACAATGTACCAGGGTTAGCGCTCTCAGTCCAAAAGAGGGGGGTAGGTCAATAATAAGAGACAGTGAAAACAAAGAGACAAAATTGTAGTAGGGCAAAGTGCAAGCCCAAAGCTTACTCATCAATCACACAAGTGTCAGTATTCATATCTGAGTGCCATGGGAAGGAAATCCAGCTTTATTAAGATATGCTAGCCTGAACAGGTAGGTGGTCAGTGACTTACTGCAAAGGACATCTCCGTCACACCATTCTGCAATTGTAAGTGACCTGCCTCTTCTAGGCTTTGTCCAGTAACCTTTTAGATAAATGTATTACTTTTCTGTATGTTAAACATTATGCTTTCTTTAGATCAGAGGACAAAAAGAACACATTCTGGTAGCACAAACGTTTCTACAGAGATGATATGCAAAGAGCACAAGATATACTAGTCTGGAAACCAAAGAAACATCACTGATTAGGGTACTGTGGCCTGTGCGTATGGCCCCTGATCCAAGTTCCCTGCAGTAGTTGATGTGATTAATTGTTTTAATTTATAAGGAGATTCTTTCAGCAGAAAAGCTACATAGTGAATCACGCACAGCTCCTTGATGACCATGTTGCCCATTCAGGGAATATTCTTTTCCATTCATTTGATCCAATCCTTTCATTACAAATGACCCCCATCTCCTGAGCCATGATCTATAATTTGTCCTGTAATATTTTGGTAAACATTATTTTTACACAAATCAGACTCTTTTTTTTTTTGTTGTTGTTGTTTTGTTTTTTGAGACAGGGTTTCTCAACAGGTGTAGCCCTGACTGTCTTGGAACTCACTCTGTAGACCAGGCTGGCCTTGAACTCAGAAATCCACTTGCCTCTGCCTCCCAAGTGCTGGGATTACAGGCGTGTGCCACCACGCCCGGCAGACATTCTTTTAATTACAGAGCAGCGCTGGCAAGTCACTGGCTCTGTGGCACTCTGTGTTATGATGCCCAGGTGTTTCCAGAGTTTTTGAAAAACTAAAGATCAGGAGACCTAGGACAGTCTTTTTGCCTCCTTGTCTATTTTTTTTTACTGGAGTAGTTGGTTCAATTCATTAATATTTTAGTCATTCTTTAAAATGTTATAAGATTGTGCAAAGAGTTAGAAACCTAGAGGCGATTTTACAAAGTAGAGTTAATTTCAAATAAGCCTTAAAATACAGCGATAATACGATCTCTTACTACCGTAATGTCGCCACACTGTATGAATGATATGGGCTCCCAAGACTTGAGAAGTCATACTCCCAAGGCCATACTCTCTAGCCTACACCAGGGTTTCCTGGAGCAGCACCACTTGCGGTCTGCAGCTGGCCCCTGGAGATATTTTACAGCATGAGCTTCTCTTAACTTTCTGGATCTCCAGTGCAGCCAAGCTTGCCTGTAGCAGATCTGTGAGTCAGTCTGCAGGTCTCTGAGTGCATTAATCCTCCCCTTTCACACACTGCCTAGCCTCCCAGAATTTTCTTTGAAATCTAAGTGGAAACCGCAGTGTATGCCCGTGACTCTGCTAGTTTTGTTTTTAAACATGTGTGTGTGTGTGTGTGTGTGTGTGTGTGTACACCTTTGGAAGTCAGAAGACGACTTGAGAAAACTGGTTGTTTTCTTCTATCATGTGGTTTGTGGGTTTGAAACTTAGATCATCAGACTTGGTGGCAGTCCCTACCCAACCACACCCACTCAGCTATCATGCTAGCCCGGACTCTTAGGCAAGACACTAAGGTCTGCCACTGGCACCCAGTAGACCCACAGCTGGACTGAGTTTTCCCTGGCAGCAGCTTAAAAAAAGATGTACTCCAAGGAGATCCCAGAAGGGCACAGCTCATTTCTTATCTGAAGACTCTGCCCTAGAAAACAGTGGAGGCAATTTTCCTGTTTACGTCTTTGAGACTGAGAAGGAGGAGACATAGCTCTTTCTAGAGCTGCCTCCACGGCACCCTTCCTAATATCCCAGCGATCCTGCTTGGCTTCTTTTTATGACACCCAAAGACTGTAGCTCTTATTCATGAAACTGCCGGTTTCATGAATGTGCCGGTTATGGCTGAACTGCAAGTTTTCCAGATCTTGAATTTCTGATTCCTGCTGAGCTCACGCCTCACTAGCCGGCTGCAATCAGTTGATAATATCTGTTGCTTCCTGAACTCTGTGCTGCCTTGAAATGTCCTCCATCTAATAAATTACCCCGTTACCTTCAAGCCCATCCTAACACAAAGCCTTGGGGGATCTTTTGACATGGTGTGACTTGGGGAGTCTCTCGTCAAGTTTCCAGTAACTTCTTCCTTCAACTGAAACCCCAGTTGCATGTCACTGTCCACAGATCCACTTGCATTTGGCTCTTCGATCACCATGTGATCACATGTTAATGATCCGCTTAGAGCACTCCTGCATGCATGCGCAAACTCCCCAAAACTCTTTTGTGAGATAAATCCAAAGGTTTCCGAACTACATTATTAGAGTCACAGGAATGATTCCTCAACCCCTATTCATTTTCTCTTAGTCTGATTTCAGTTACTGCAACAAAGTACCAAAGATAAACAACTAACAAAAAAAAAAAAAAAGAAAAGAAAAAAAAAAGAAAAAAAAAGAAAGAAAAGAAAGAAAAGAAAGAAAGAATGTTTTAATTTTATTTTCCAGTCAGTTGTCCCCACTTTGTTTAGGCATGCTGTGAGGCAATGCACCGCGGCAAGCATCATGTAGTGGAACAAACTTCTCAATTCATGACATTAGGAAAGAAGGAAGAAAGTGGAAGTCCCAACACTATGCTCAGGGATGTGCCCCACACTTGTCAATTGACTGTAAAATTGCCCACAAGGCTCTACATTTTAAAGCCTCTACCATCCACCAGCGGCAGAATATAGGCTTTGAACCAAGAATTTAACGAAAAGACCATAACATCCCATGTTGAAGAACAGCTCACTAACTGCAGTGAAGGCTAATAAAAGACAAATCCATTCCAGAGTCAGAAGAGGGATAAAAGGTAGCAACGTCAAGCCCCCACAATACCACCGAAGAGGAGAAATTAAAAGAGTGACAACGGAATGTTTGTGAGGAGGAACGGATGCATGTCTAAAGTGGGAAGGAAAACGGGAGAAATGGAATCTGACAAATAAGAGGAACAAACTCCTGGGGAAGTTTGCTGCTGGAATACGGTGTCATTAAATCTGTGGAATGCAGAATGAAAGAGAACTGCCTGGGCATGCAGCGAAGAAAGCACTTCATAGCAAAGAGATTCTCCATCTGGCACCAGAACGCTCCACAGACAGATTCTGAAATAATGAAAGAGTGTCTCCAAAGTATTGAAGGGACGTTGCTGCCCTCACACAATGCACTGTGAATACTTCACCGAGGGACTCCGTGCCTCAAATGCTAACGAAAGGGAGAATGACAATAACTAGAAACTCTCCCAATGAAGTGCTTCCTCTTCCTTGCTGGAGAAGAAATAAACGAAAAGGGGAAACTGGGAAATGAGGGGCTGTATTGAAAGACGACTGTGAACACTGGCTCTTTTTTTTTTTTTTTTTTTAAATTTAACACAGAATGAACAGGAGAAATAGGTGATCATTATGCTGGCTGAAGAAGCCTTGTCTTTTAAGAAATTGGACAGGAGAAACAAAACATTGAGGCAGGAGAAATGGCCCAGGGGTGAACACCACTGACTGCTCTTCTGAAGGATCCAGCTTCAGTTCCAGCACCAGGATAGCCACTCACAAGCAGTCATGATTCCAGTTCCGGTGCATCTGATACCTTCTCCAGGCATGTCCGTGGTGCACAGATATGCATGCAGGAAAACACCCACATTCATACATTAAACATGAGGGGTTGGAAGTGTAGCTCGGCTGGTTAGGTGCTTGCCCAGTATGGACACAGCCTTTAGTTTCACCTCAGAAAACAGATGACGAAGCCTAGGCCTGTGACGCCACCACTCAGGATGGACAGGGAGGTAGTTGGGGATAAGAAATTCAAGTTCATCCTTGACTGCTCTTGGACTGCAAGGACAGCTTGGTGCCCATAACACCCACACCAAAACAAAATGGCCAAAATAAAACCTGAAGATCAAGAAAAACCAGAACTAGAAAGATCTGGTCCAGTACTATCTCACTGGAACAAAAGATAATTGTAGGGGCATTTAAATTAAATAGCTTATTTGAGCAGGAAGCAATTGAGAAAGCAAGCCAGAAACAACAGATCTCAAGCAGTTCTATATTCTAAAGAGGCTGTAGCTGGATACAACTTTCATAAAACACAGACAGTGCAAAGGAAATATACTCAATTAATTAAAGAAGAAAGTCCTTAGACTCAGGCTTAGCAGCTGCTTTGTGGCTTCTGGCTGGGGCCTCAAGAAGGCAGGTGCCCTAGTGGCTTCTTAAAACTCATGAACTTATTCTGATTATTCTGATTAAAGTACTTCAGTGCCCTCTAATAAGTATGAGGGGGGAATGAAATTCGGAGGGCTGGAGCTATTATAAAGTTTACTTTATAACTTTATAATATTAGCTACCACTTTATAACATTACTTATCCAAAGCAAACACACAACACTTACAGATGATACACACAAAAGCGACTGGGTTTGATGGTCCCCTTGGTGAGCGCAGGAGGTAAATAGTGAAACATATGGACCCCATACGCTGATGGTATGAGGAACTGGGTAGGATTCACGAGGAATGGGGTGAGATTGTTGTTTGGACCCAGGGCTTAAAAGAAGGAACTTAGTGAAAGAAAATAGCAGTTCAGGGGGGTCTGGGAAGCTTGTTCTGGAGGCCAGCCAATGAGCCAGAAGCAGACCAGAGCCGGGCACGCAGGTCCTCATTCTTGGCTTTCTTTGCCTTGGACGCTCCTTGCCCTTACAGAATTCTGGACTGTGCTCAGGGCTGTCTCTACAGTCTGACTGAAAATGAGGCTGATACCTTGTTACTGACAGGCCTGAGGCCTGCTTTCCACTGTCCCTTCCAGCATGAGAGAACTTGTCTCCAAGCATACCACTGGACATCACAGATGCCCAATCTAACAAGGCTGGACATTTAGGGCTATCGGGTGATTTCTCTTCTGCTGGTGCAAATTGAGCAAGAAGTGTTATCAGTCTGCCCGCTGCACCATTAACTAAGTCCTTTGGGACTTTCCCTTTTGGGGACAGAGGACTAGTAGATACCAGTGTCAAAAGATCCCCTGAGGGGAATACAATTGTAACAGGACCCCGTTAACTTATATACATAATCTCTCACAAACCTTTTAAGCAGGCACCATCATTAGCTCTCATTTTACGGTTAGAAAACAGAGTTTTAGACACTCTAAAGAGACTTCCTCAAATTCTCACTGGTAAAATGTGTCCTGGCTATGCCAGAGAGTTTGAGACAAACATCCCTTATACGAGTGGTTCTCAACCTTCCAACGCTTCAACTCTTTCCGTGTGGTGTGCTGACCCCAACCATAAAATTATTTTCATTGCTACTTCATAACTGTAATCTTGCTACTGTCGTGAATTGTAATATAAACATCTGTGCTTTCCAATGGCTTTAAACCACCCCAGTAAAAAGACCACTCATCAATCACAAGGGGGGTCGCGACCCACAGGTTGAGAACCTCTTCCTTACACCCACCTGAGCTCTTAAAA
Source organism: Apodemus agrarius (assembly GCA_964023405.1). NCBI lineage: Eukaryota > Metazoa > Chordata > Mammalia > Rodentia > Muridae > Apodemus > Apodemus agrarius. The sequence goes on along the minus strand of OZ030023.1, from coordinate 60,053,460 downwards.
AAAATTATACCATTAGTTTCTGAATATGACCCACAGAGCTTTCTGAACAACTTTAGAACTTGCCGTTCAGGCCTGGGTAGAATTCTGCTTCCTGGTCTTTCTGTGAAGCAGGGTGAAATCCTGGTTTTGAAGAACACTGCAAGTCAGCCTGGCAGCCAGGGAATTCTGCTTACCGGGTGCAGCAGGGCCTTGACCAGGAAGCTGGTGGGAGGCTGTCCACTCAAAGCCAAGGTCTGCAGAGGAAGAGCTCATTGGCTGTCCAAACCGCCCTGCCCCAAGGCTGGTTAGAATAATCCCCTGGCTCTCTGGGAACTGTAGTTGCAAGGTCCTGCTTGTCTGTGGGTTTTATATCATTTACTGAGAATGGACTTAGGGTAGTATTGTCTGACGATTCCCATGCCTCAGGTTGTGAGGGATCTCTGGGATTCATGTTGTTCCTGCCCGCAGTGAGCCTGAAATCAGACGATTCCTGAGCAACGTGCAAAGTCAGAACTCGGGAAAGGTCTAGGCAAAGCAGATCTGGAACCTAGAGAGGCAGGCGGGGCTGGTATATTTTATCCACACTATCAGCTTATCACAGACTTAGTATTCCAGTCTTTATCTTTCTTTCCAATCCCAAACCCACTTCCTTTTACATCCCTACCCAAAGGTACAAGGTAATGTCAGAAATATGTTTATGGATGTGATATCGGCTCCATTATGCTTGCATTTTCAAATTACAGTAACAGCCTTAGACTACAATTCTTGATGTGTCTTAGATATATCCACCTATGTTATAAATATATGCAATTCATAATATATTTCTCTAATGTATAAATGTAACATATACCTGTTTGTGTGTGTGTATGTATATATATATATATATATATATACACACATATATATATAATTTATATTAGCATAGCAAATGAATTTTATTTGGGAATCTTTAAAACGATTTGCTTTCATAGTTTCTCTTCACACTTCTTTCCCATCTCCTTGTCCTCCCTCAAGCCCCCCCACACACACCCACCAGCTTCCCTTCCATCTTCAGATGACAGAGGATCTTCCCCTTCCTTTTCCTCTTTTTTCAACCCCCCCTGTTCCCTTCTCATAGTCTCTGATATAGTTTCATAATCCATGCCCGCTCTCACATCTCCTTATATACATACATACAATCATTAAACATTAGGATCTGTATATGAAAGAGAGCGTGTGAGTGACCTCACTTAATACAATGCTTGCTGGTTCTGCTTATTTCCCTGCAAATGATTTTAACGCTATTTTCTTTGTAAAATTCCATTGCGTAAACATTATCCATTCTTCTGTTGATGGACATCCAGGCTGATCCCATGCCCTTGCTGTTGTGACTAGGGCAGTAGTAAGTATGGATGTGCACATATCTCTGTGGCAATATAGAGTCCTTTAGGCATATACTTACAACTGCTATCATTGGTCATGTGGCAGTATGATGTTTAACCTTTTGAAGAAACTCATAGTGATTTCTGTAGTGGTTGCACTAGCTTACATTTTCACTATCATCGTTTCCCAGTGTGTAACTTGGGACTCTCTATCACAGTACTCTCCTGAGGGCTGTACCTGATTGGTGAGATAAACCCACAAATGTATGCCCCTGGAGCAGCACCACACCCAAGAATGAGGTGAGCTGTAGGACACACATCCCTGCTTCCTAACTGCTCAGTTGGGAACACAGACTTGGAGAGCATTTTCTCTTGGTTTCAGAGTGATTTTTGCCTCCTCTGTCAACAGCCTCTAACAATGTACCCTTTGTTAAGCTGTTGATACTTCCCTGGTCTCAGGGTCTCTCACTCCACCAGGGCTTCCTTACATCAAATATTAAAGTAAGCTACTTTTCTGAATGCTACGGAATCTGCCCAGATGTCTACCTTACTAACACGCCATCTCATTTCTATGGTATGTGTGTGAGTGTGTGTGTACTTGAGCATGTGCACGTATATTTTAGAGAGAATCTCACTGTAAAGCCCAAGATGGCCCTGAAAATCAGGTTGTTGTTGGGTTTTTTTTTTAACCCTATTCCATATGTGTTGAGATCATAGGAATATGTCACTAGGCTCAGCTTTTATTTCCTCTGATGAACTAAGTGGCATAGTTTGGCTACTTGCTGCAAATTATTCCTGACAATCAGTAATGTGAGATTAATTACCAAATACATGTAGTCAGAATGCCCTTCCCAGAGCAGAGGCAGGGATAAGGTATGTTTGAGATCTGGGCCATTTTTGACCAAGGACTCTAGATTATTTGATCACCAGGTTTCAACTGTCACTTCATGTGATACTTGGAATTTTACCAACTTAAACTAAGATAATCACATTTTTAAAAATATGATTTTGTATCTATGGTTATTATCAGAGTGAATGAGGCCTTTTGAGATGATTAGCAAAAGCTGTCATAGGAAGGAAGGCTGTCAGCTCAGAAGGACTGTAGTTAAGGCACAGTAAAAGAGTTAAGGATCTTGGTGCTTGGGGAGAGGAAGCCACAGGCTGTACGGGGCTGGGCTATCTCTGGGCTTGAGCCTTAAGATGTCTGATAGGACCCAAAGTGACCTGGGACAGGAGCCTTCCAGTTTCCATCTGTGCTCAGAGCTGATCCTGTGCCACAGGGCTCCATACCCAAATAGTGCCAGGAGAGAGCGAGCCTCTCAGGACTGTGGACAAGCCTGTGACCTCAGGTAAAACAAACATTGCTGCTCAGAGGGACCCTCCTGGAGCTCTCAGGGCACAGGAACTGAAGAGCTGCCTGGGACAGGAGCCTTCCAGTTTCTGTCTGCGTCCAGAGCTGATCCGGTGCAATAGGGCTACATACACAAATACCACCAGGAGAGAGTTGGTCTCCCAGGAGAACAGACACACCTGCAATCACAGGTAAGACCACCATGTCTGTTCAAATTTCTGGCCCAAGACGGACCGTCCCAGAGCCAACAGGACACAGGAACCAAGGAACAGCTAGGGGCAGGATCCTTCTGGTTTCTGTCTGCACCCCAGAGCAGACCCTGTACCACAGCTCCTCATACCCAAATTCCTCCCAGAAAGAACTGGTCTCCCAGGAGTACTGATACAGAGACTTGCAAGAGGGACAAGCCACAGTCAGAGACAGAAAGACCAGCTAACACTAGAGATAACCAGATGGTGAAAGGCAAGAGCATAAGCTGTGTTGGATACACATGTTGCTTGGAAAAAGCAAGACTCTGATTTAAAATCATATCTCATGATGACGATAAAAGACTTTAAGGACATAAAGAACTCCCTTAAAGAAATACAAGAGGAAAAAAAAAGAAATACAAGAGAAGGTAAACAGATAGAAGCCCTTAAAAAGGAAAGACTAAAATCCCTTAAAGAATTACAGGAAAACACAACCAAACAGGTGAAAGAATTGAACAAAACTATCCAGGATCTAAAAATGAAAATAGAAACAATAAAGAAATCACAAAGGGAGACAACCCTGGAGATAGAAAATCTAGGAAAGAGATCAGGAGTCATAGATATCACCAACAGAATACAAGAGAGAGAAGAGAGAATCTCAGGTGCAGAAGATACCATAGAAAACATTGACACAACAGTCAAAGAAAATGCAAAATGCAAAACGCTCCTAACCCAAAAACATCCAGGAAATCCAGGACGCAATGAGAAGACCAAACCTAAGGATAATATGTATAGAAGAGAGTGAAGATTTCCAATTTAAAGGGCCAGTAAATATCTTCAACAAAATTATAAAAGAAAACTTCCCTAACCTAATGAAAGAGTTACATGTATACAAGAAGCCTACAGAACTCCAAATAGATTGGACCAGAAAAGAAATTCCTCCTATCACATAATAGTCAAACACCAAATGCACTAAACAAAGAAAGAATACTAAAAGCAGTAAGGGAAAAAGATCAAGTAACATATAAAGGCAGACCTATCAGAATTACACCATTCTTCTTACCAGAGACTAGGAAAGCTAGAAGATCTGGGGCAGATGGCATACAGACCCTCAGATCAAATGCCAGCCCAGAGTACTATACCCAGCAAAACTCTTAATTACCATAAATGGAGAAACCAAGATATTCCATGACAAAACCAAATTTACACAACATCTTTCCACAAATCCAACCCTACAAAGGATAATAGATGGAAAACACCAATACAATGAGGGAAGCTACACTCTAGAAAAAGCAAGAAAGTAAGCTTCTTTCAACAACCCCAAAAGAAGACAGCCACACAAACATAAAAATAGCATCAAAAATAACAGGAAGCAGCAATCATTATTCCTTCATATCTCTTAACATCAATAGGCTCAATTCCCTGATAAAAAGATATAGACTAACCATCTGGCTACATAAACGGGATCTAACATTTTGCTGCACTTGGACAAAGACAGTGACAAAGACAGACACTACCTCAACATGGAAGGCTGAGAAATAATTTTCCAAGGAAATGGTCTCAAGAAACAAGCTAAAATAGCCAATCTAATATCAAATAAAATCAACTTACAACCAAAAGTTATCAAAAAGAATAAGGAAGGACACTTCATACTCATCAAAGGAAAAAAATTTACCAAGAAGAACTGTCAATTCTGAACATCTATGCTCCAAATGCAAAGGTAATCATGCTCATAAAAGAAACTTTACTAGAGCTCAAAGCACACATTACAGCTCACACAGTAATAGTGGGAGACTTCAACACCCCATTCTCATCAATAGACAGATCATGGAAACACAAACTAAACAAAGACACATTGAAACTAACAGAAGTTATGGACCAAATGGATTTAGCAGATATCCATAGAACATTCATCATAAATCAAAAGAATATACCTTCTCAGCACCTCATGGTACCTTCTCCCAAACTGACCATATAATTGGTCACAAAACAGGCCTCAACAGATACAAGAAGATGGAAATAATTTCATGCATCCTATCATATCACCATGGATTAAGGCTCGTCTTCAATAGCAACAAAAACAACAGAAAGCCCACATGCACATGAAAGCTGAACAATGCCCTACTCAATGATAACTTGGTCAAGGAATAAATAAAGAAATTAAAGACTTTTTAGAATTTAATGAATATGAGGCCACAACATACCCAAACTTCTGGGACACAATGAAAGTAGTGCTAAGAGGAGAACTCATAGCTCTGAGTGCCTCCAACAAGAAACTGGAGCGAGCATACACTAGCAGCTTGACAGCACACCTGAAAGCTCTAGAAAAAAAAAAGAAGCAAATATACCCAAGGGGAGTAGATTGCAGGAAATAATCAAACTCAGAGATGAAATCAACCAAGTAGAAACAGAAAGAACTATACAAAGAATCAACCAAACTAGGAGCTGGTTCTTTGAGAAAATAAAAAAAGATAGATAAACACTTAGCCAAACTAACCAGAGGGCACAGAGACAATATCTAAATCGACAAAATCAGAAATGAAAAGGGAGATATAAAAACAGAAATTGTGGAAATCCAAAATCATCAGATCCTACTACAAAAAGCCTATACTCAACAAAACTGAAAAATCTGGATGAAATGGACAATTTTCTTGACAGATACCAGGTACCAAAGTTAAATCCAGATCAGATAAATCATCTAAACAGACCAATAACTCATAAAGAAATAGAAGCAGTCATTATTAGTCTCCCAAGGAAAATAAGGCTAGGACTGGTTTGGTTTAGTGAAGAGTTCTATCAGACCTTCAAAGACATCATAATACCAGTACTCATCAAACTATTCCATAAAATAGAAACAGAAGAAACACTACCCAATTCGTTCTACGAAGCCTCAATTACTATGATACCTAAACCACACAAAGACCCAACAAAGAAAGAGAACTTCAGACCAATTTCCCTTATGAATATCAATGCAAAAATACTCAATAAAATTTTCACAAACCGAATCCAAAACAATCATCAACTATGATCAAGTATGTTTCATCCCAGGAATGCAGGGATGATTCAATGTACGGAAATCCATCAATGTAATCCACTAAATAAACAAACTCAAAGAAAAAATCTACATAATCATTTCTTTAGACGTTGAGAAAGCATTTGATAAAATTCAACACCCCTTCATGAAAAAAGTCTTAGTAAGAGCAGAAATTCAAGGCCCTTATATAAACACAATAAAAGCAATATACAGCAAACTAGTAGCCAACATCAAACTAAATGGAGAGAAACTTGATGCAATCCCACTGAAATCAGGGACTAGACAAGACTGTCTACTCTCTACCTACCTGTTCAATATAGTACTTGAAATCCTAGCCAGAGCAATTAGACAACAAAAGGAGGTCAAAGGGATACAAATTGGGAAGGAAGAAGTCAAAATATCACTATTTGCAGATGATATGACAGTATACTTAAGTGACCCCAAAAATTCCACCAGAGAACCCCTAAACCTGACAACTTCAGCAAAGTGACTGGATATAAAATTAACTCAAACAAATCAGTGGCCTTCCTCTACTCAAAGGATAAACATGCTGAGAAAGAAGTTAGGGAAGCAACACCCTTCACAATAGTCACAAACAATATAAAATACCTTGGTGTGACTAATTCAGCATGTGAAATCGGTATTACAAGCACTTCAAGTCTCTGAAGAAAGAAATTGAAGTTCTCAGAAGATGGAAAGATCTTTCATAATTGTGGATTGGCAGGATTAATATAGTAAAAATGGCCAAAGCCATTTTTACAGTAAAAATTGCCCAAAGCCATTTACAGATTCCTTGTAATCCCCATCAAAATTCTGACTCAATTCTTCATAGAGTTAGAAAGAGCAACTCACAAATTCACCTGGAATAACAAAAAACCCAGGATAACAAAAACTGTTCTCAACAATAAAAGAACTTCTGGGGGGGGGAATCATCATCCCTGACATCAAACAATACTACAGAGCAATTGTGAAAAACAAAAACAAAAACAAAAACAAAAAAACCCTGCATGGTATTGGAACAGTGGCAGGCAGGTAGATAAATGGAATAGAACTGAAGACCCAGAAATGAACCCACACACCATTAGTCATTTGATCTTTGACAAAGGAGCTAAAACCATCCAGTGGGGAAAAGGCAGCGTTTACAACAAATGATGCTGATTCAACTGGCAGTCTCCATGAAGAAGAATGCAAATTTATCCATTCTTATCTCCTTGTACAAAGCTCAAGTCAAAGTGGATCAAGGACTGCCACATAAAACCAGAAACACTGAATCTAATAGAAGATAAAGTGGGGTGAAATCTCGAACACATGGGCACAGGGGAAAAATTCCTGAACAGAACACCAATAGTTTATGCTCTAAGATCAAGAATTGAAAAAATGGGACCTCATAAAGTTGCAAAGTTTCTGTAAGATAAAGGACAATGTCAATAGGACAAAATAGCAACTAACAGACTGGGAAAGATCTTTACCAATCCTACATTCGACAGAGGGCTAATATCCAACATATACAAAGAACTCAAGAAATTAGACTCTAGAGAACCAAATAACACTATTAAAAATGGGGTACAGAGCTAAACCAAGCATTCTCACTTGAGGAATACCAAATAGCTGAGAAGCACCTAAAGAAATGTTGAACATCCTTAGTCATCAGGGAAGTGCAAATCAAAACAACCCTGAGATTCCAGCTCACACCAGTCAGAATGGCTAAGATCAAAAACTCAGGGGACAGCAGATGCTGGAGAGGATGTGGGGGAAAAGGAACACTTCTCCATTGTAAGGTGGGATTGCAAGCTGATACAACCACTTGGTAATCAGTTTGGCAATTCCTCAGAAAATTGGACATAGTACTACCTGAAGACCCAGCTATACCACTCCTGGGCATATATACCCAGAATATGCTTCAACATGTAATAAGGACACATGCTCCACTATATTCATAGCAGCCTTATTTATAATAGCCAGAAGCTAGAAAGAACCCAGATGCCCTAAACATAGGAATGGATAGAGAAACTGTGGTACATTTACACAATGGATTACTACTCAGCTATTAAAAACAATGTATTCATGAAATTCTTAGGCAAATGGGTGGAACTGCAAAATAGTATCCTAAGTGAGGTAACCCAATCACAAAAGAACACACATGGTATGCACTTACTGATAAGTGGATATTAGCCCGGAAGCTTGGATTATCCAAGATACAATTCACAGACCACATGAAGCTCAAGTAGAAGGAAGACTAAAGTGTAGTTAGTACTGTCCTTCTTAGAAGGGGGAAACAAAATACCTATGACAGGAGATACAGAGACAAAGGGTGGAGCAGAGACTGAAGGAAAGGCCAGCCAGGAACTTTCCTTGGGGATCCATCCCATATACAGTTACCAAACTCAGACACTATTGTGGATGCCAACAAGTACTTGCTTACAGGAGCCTGATATTACTGTCTCCTGAGAGGCTTTGTCAGTGCTTGACAAATACAGAAGTGGATGTTCACAGCCAACCATTGGACTAAGCACAGGATTCCCAATGGAGGTGCTAGAGAAAGTACCCAAGGAGCTGAAGGGGTTTACAGCCCCAAAGGAGGAACCAACCTGTACCCCCAAAGCTCCTAACGACTAAACCACCAACCAAAGAGTACACATGGAGGAACCCATGGCTCCAGTTACATATGTAGCAGAGGATGGCCTTGTCGGAAATCAATGAGAGGAGAGGCCCTTGGTCCTATGAAGGCTCAATGCCCCAGTGCAGGGGAATGCCAGGACAGGGACGAAGGAGTAGGTGGGTTGGTGAGCAGGGGGAGGGGGTTGGAATGTGGGGTTTTCTAAGGGGAAATGAGGAGAGCAGATAACATTTGAAATGTAAATAAATAAAATGTCTAATAAAAAAGAGGGAAAAAAGCAGAAGGGTAAACAAAATATTCACAGGAGGAAATACGGAGACAAAGTGTGGAGCAGAGACTGAAGGAAAGGCCATCTGGAGACTGCCCTACCTGGGGACCCATCCCATATACACCCACCAAACCTGGATGTTATTGTGGATTCTGAGAAGTGCTTGCCGATGGAAACCTGATAAAGCTATCTCCTGAGTGGTTCTGCCAGAGCCTGACAAAGACAGAGGTGGATGCTAGCAGCCAACCACTGGACTGAGCTGTTGGGGGGAAGGGGATGTCCCTGAGGAAGGACTGAAGGAGCTGAGGGGTTTGCAGCCCCATGGAGGGAGCAACAGTGTCAACTGGCTAGACCCCCTCGGAGCTCCTGGGGACTGGACCACCAACCAAAGAATACACATAAAGGGACCCATGGCACTGGCCACATATGTGGCAGAGGATGGCCTTGTTGGACATCAGTGGGCCTGAATGTGTTCAATGCCCCAGTGTAGGGGAATGCCAGTGTGGAGGACCGGAGTGGGTGGGGGAGCACCCTCATAGAGGCAGGGGGAGGAGGATGGGATAGAGGGTTTCTGAAGGGGAGACCTGGCAAGGGGAAAACATTTGAAATGTAAATCAAAAGTTTCAAATCCAAAAAAAAAAAAAAAAAAAAGGAAGAAAAAAGAAAAAAATTTGTATGAGATAATGATGTAGAACTCTAGACTGAATCTCTGTTTACATTGTTAATAACAATTACAAGAAGCTAGAAGAAAAGAAAAGAAAAAAGAAAAAAAGAAAAGAAAAGAAAAGGTGTCTGATAGACCGTCCAGTTAACTTGATTTGCATGTTGAGATGGAACAGAGCTCTAAAGGCGCCAACTGCCACTTACATTGTCTACACCACAGAAGTGGCTTAGAGATGATGACAGATGCTGGGCCTGGTGCTACTATCCTTTAGTCCCAGTGCTAGGGAGGAAGATATGTGAGGATTTTGATTTCAAGGCCAGGCAGGGCCATTTAGCAAGACCTTGTCTCAAGAAACAACCACCACAAAATACACTAGGAATATGAAGGGTGTGGTGTTAAAAGGGGGAGAGGAGAGAAAAGGCTTAAAGTCTTAGAATTTGTGTGTTTTGGATTTGGTAGCTGGTTTGGTTCTTCTCTCTAAAAAGAAAGGCACAATCACTTTCATTTTTAAAGGTGAGGAAAGAGGGCAAATGTGGCTTCACTGGGTCTATGTTGAATACTTCTCATTCAATACATTTAATTTAACGTTTGCATCCCTGGAGAGCTGGGTTCCATTCTACTGCGTGGTTAGTGTTGTTCTTCTCTCTCAAGGAAGATACTAAATTCACAAATTAAACTACTCTCTAAGACTTGCGCACAAACCGAGAAATGGCAGTCTCAAACAGTGGCTAGAGAAGACAATGGCCCTTATTCACCCACTTATGATCAAAAGTCCATTGCTGATGATTCCACTGTTAGGACATCTTGAATGACTTGCTAGAGGCTCAGTGTAGGTAATCTTAAGAATCAAAACCTTTTGTGCACCGGTCTCTGGTGTTTGCGGTCTCCACACCTCTGTGTTCCCTCTCCAAGTCTTGTGTTTTCATTGCAAAGACTACAGTCTCCTTGAGTTTCTGTCATGAGGAGCAAAACACCCCGAGTGCATTCTGAGACATTACAGCTCTGACTGCCTTGACATCATGGTTCTCTTACACACTAGTTTCCCAGGTTCTGCGAATATAGGTTTACCAGGCTGACTAACAGGCATTCTGAGGTACACCTGGCACATTCAGCTCTGCATTCTCCTCAAAGAAAAGTTCCCAGAGCCTAACTGAGAGGTAAGAAAAGAAATGTCCACTTTCAGTTCTACAACATTTCAGCCTCATCCCAGGAAAAAGGCTGAGAAATGATTCTGAACACCATAACTGAGGTCATGGAATGATTGCCATCAATTGTTGAGCTGTAGAATACCACCTTGTCTACTTGCACTTTCTTTTACATCAGTGTAGGAGTAATCATGATGTAATTCCTATTGGTTTAAGGAGCTATAGCTAGCTGCAATGTTTACAGCCAACACATAATATCTAGGTTCTAAGAAAAGACATGCAAACACACAAAAGAAAAGCAAGTCTGTAGAAGGAAAGGAAACTTTAGAGGTTAATTCAAATATGGTAGAGATTTTGGAGTCAACAGAATTGCCATAATGAGTTACATTGATGAGAGAAGACAGAATATGATAGAGTAGTCATCCATATCTCACAGAAGCATCAAGTTGGTCGTATACTCATATGAGACTGCCTTTACAAAAGCTACTGAAAAAGGTGAGAGGATGCAGTCAGCATCTGGCTTTGACATAACAGTAATAACAGGTGTTCTAAAGAGGCAAGAAAGGTTGCTTGTGTTAACTTCCAGCCAGCATCCCCAGCTGTAAGTGGCAGTCCATGAAGCAATAGGCCTCTGACTTGGGTGAGTTAGTGATGAGCTACTTTGAAGTTGGAACTGAGTATTAGGCTAGTGGTGGGCATAATCCTAGAGTCCCTACCCAGTATCAATGTCAAAGGGGGATATCTTGTACCTTGCACTGAAGCCAGTACGAAATCCATAACCGTAGCTAATAAGACACTGCTTCTTGGCATCAAATGTCTATGGTGTCAGCTTAGCTCTGCTACTATAGCACACTATTAATCAACTTTTAATATTCAACCACTTCTTATTAACATGACAGGATAAAGAACAAAACCTTTAACATCTTTAATAATCAGGGGGTTATTCTAGACATGAGCTATCACACATGCCAAGAAACATTGCGAAAGGAGAGGGGGCTGGGGAAAGGATTGTGGGAGGGGGTGGTTGGGAGGGAGGTAGTGAGCAGGATGTAAAGTGAATAAGGAAAAAACAAATTAAATTTTAAAAAACCCTGAATTTTCAGGGAACTATGATGTCACTTACCAGAAAAACAAAGTACTAGAAACCAATCACAAATCAATGGTTATATATGATATCTTGGTCAAAAAAATGCAAAGCAACTACCTTTATGACACTCAGAGAATTTCAAGAAAACACAGAGAAATAGTCAGATAATCTTAATGGTGAGGAAAATAGTTTTTAAAAATCAAACAGAAAAAACTATAGCTGAGAAGTACATTAAACAAAATATCTGTGCTAGAAGCCACTAATATAAAGTCAATTGCACAGAAGAAAAATATCAGTGATCTCAAAGGCCAATTATTTACAAAGAACCAAAGAAGTTAAAAAAGAAAGAAAGAAAAGTAAATGAAAGAGTAAGGAAAACCTGCAGAAATTCGGGAATGGCAAAGGTAATAGTGTCCAAAGAGATGACACCAACCACTTTCAAAACATAGAAATGAATATAAATACTCAGGTACAAGATGAGTCAAAGGTAATTCGAGAGATTGAACTCTATTAAATCTACTCAAAGACAGACAAGTGCAAGACAGAGACAAGGGGGAATTTCTAAAAGCAGCAAGGAGAGCATATGTGGGCACCAGTTAGTTCTACTGATAAAAACTTAACAGAAGAAAGAATATAGGTCAAGGGAACTCAGATATGATCTGACTGAATGACTATCACTTCTGGTATTCAAGGGACTTTTTCTATAGTCCCTCCACATCCCTCAGCAACACAGAAAGGAATAAGGTCTTTCTTAGTGAGTATTGGGGAAGAAAAAAAATAAAAGGGGGGGGATGTGCCTTGGCACTCAGTACTGAGCTGGCAATGCCTCACATGGGATGGGTCTGACTAGTTCTTGCCAGGCCAGTACTCAGAGACAAACTCTTCAGACTCAAATTGGCCCTTGCATATCACATTTCTATTTCAAACAACATCACTGTGGCCGATTGTAGCTGCCACTGTCCATGGGTGTGCAGCATACAGAAGCATCCTATAGCAATGTGCACTCTAGTCCTGCTCTTTTCTTACACCTCAGCAGGCTGTGTGCTCTGAGTGTGACCTATCATTGCAATGTCAGTAGCCATAAACACACCTATCCTCTCTTTTTTTGTCTCTAATGACTCAACAAATACAGAAAGTCACTATCTACCTGGGGAAAGGTAGGCATGTACTAAATCTTTACATAATATCCTGAAGTTCCTTCCATGGTAAGTCCCAAGGCCAGGAAGATTTCTACAATACCTGAATATGAGTTCATGACTATGGAAGAGAAAAGGTGACTAATCAGACTCACATGATTAAATTTACTACAAGACACAGTATAATAAAGCTCTAAAAAATTAAAGTAAAAGATAAGTTTCTTATACAACAAGAGTAAGTACACTTAAGTGTGTCACAGTTCCCCAGTAGAGAGCTGTCAGCAGAAACCTTCCAAACAGGTCAAAGTTCTGAAGGAACTAAACTTGGAAGCAAAGATATTCTATCTAGTAAATCTTTGCTTTAAAATAAAGAATTCAGATAAATGCTTTACTATCATAACAAATAAGATAAATGCATTCCCAGACAAACAATAGCCAAGATGTTTGAAGCTACCAAAGGATCTTATAAAAATGCTAAAGTTCTTCAGTCTGAAATAAGAGCTAATAGTGAGAAAGATAATGTTATCAGAGGCTTAACATTCATCAGAAGAAGTATACAGATTTTAATGTTTTAATATTATAATTATTGCATTGATTAACACAATTAGTATGAAGACTAAAAAAACCCATTAAAATAAGTATATTAATATCTTAAGAGATAAGCAATGTAGAGATATGTAAAGTGGGGCTTCAAAAATTCAAACTGTGGGACTGGAGAGAGAGCTCAGCATTGAAGGCCAAGATGCATTGATGGACTCTAATTGATACTTCTTCTGATATACATTAATCCTGCACATATGTGGTGCAACACTCACACACATAAAAGAACAGACTCTTTTAATTTATAAATTTATCCCTCATCATGGAATCTTCTCAGTGGAGATGACAGAGACCATGACAGAAATCCATAACCAATAAAAATGAAGAGATGAGCCCAAGTCCAGTAAATACATCTACAAAACACTGCCACATCTGAGGATCAGGGAACATTATGATTGTAAGAACCAGGGGATCAGGTAGTCATTGCTGTGAGATTGTGTCTCCTAGGAATTTCAGAAGCTTCATCCATGAGGTCCATCAACATGACTGAGTAAACATGAACTGAACAAGGACAACAATGGACATGCCAATTGGACAGGGAAAGCCGACCAGGTCTCAAGCCTGCACAAAGAACTTCAGGAACTACAGAACACAGGCTGCCAAGGAATACTAAGAATGGGAGACATAGTCTTCGCCAGGGTGGAGCACACCAATTGGTTATCCAATAAGAAAAGGGCCAGCTTCCCAAGGATATCAATCAAACATGGCATATCAAATTTCAATAAGGTTAGGCACCTCCCTTCAAATTGAGGCTTGGACAAGGCAACCTAGTTAGGAGGACAAGGGTTTCAAAAGCAAGCAAGTCAGAAACAGCCCCTGATCCTTTGTTAGGAGTCCCACAAAAACACCAACTATAACATATACACAGAGGGCCCATGTGAGATCCATGAAGGCTCCCTGATTGCTGGTTCAGTCTCAGTCGGCCTCTATTGAGTCCAGATTTGTTGATTCTGTAGGTTTTCTTATAGTGTCCTATATTGCTCCTGATTTTTGCATCCTGGTTACTGTTTATAGTGCTCTGCGTTCTTTCTTTCTGCTCACTGGATGTCTTATTCTATTTGCTTTTTAGCTATGGAGTATCTGGTGAAAAGAATCTGATCATAGTTTTACAGGGGTTCCCTTACCTGGGACAAGCTGATTTTCTTTTATAGATTTCTATTTTCTTTAATAGTAGATTGTTTTCCATAATGCACCTTGGAGTGTTTCTCCTGGGATTTTCCCAGTCTCCGCTTCTCATGGGATTTGTCTGGTGAGCTTTCTGGGTGCAGACTCATACTCCATCCTCCAGACTTGTAAGTTTTCTTGAATATATTTTCTGGCTTTTGTCTCTTTTGATTTACTTCTGTTTATTTCTCTTAGTGGTGCTGGGGATTGAACCTATACTCTGGGCAGTCTTGGGTCATATTCTTCAACATTCTTCTGTAAAACATTTATTTACTTAGTGTGTGTGCTTGTATGAAAGTAGCACCTCAAGAAGGTTCTTATTCGGGAGAATAAGGAACTTATTCTCGCTGAGCTTCAGTACCTCTGTTTTCTCATCTGCTCCTGGTGAGAATTGTGCTGTGTCATCAGGAAATCCTGAAAAGTCACCTTTTAGTGATGGGTTGAAAAAGACCCTTAAAAACCCACATATAGTTCATAGTATTTAATTTAAGAACAGTATTGAATATTTAGTTTGAAATTCATGCACTTAACCTTTCAGCTGATACCATGAAGGGGATTAAGTTTTATCAAATTTGATGTCATACTCTGTAGATCTGTGACTTTGATGTCTGCAGCACATTTAACCTAAATCTGTATTGCATAGTACAAAATATATGCAACAAAAGGTGATGGTAACAGTACCTACCACTTTAAGAGCTTGATGCGGGCTTGTGCTATTTTGAAAGAGATTTTTTTTTTGGCCTAAAAATTTTGTTCTGAAAATTATGTAGCTTATGAGCATACATGTATCCATCTCATCTGTGACTTTGGGAAAATGTCTTAAAGATGCATATCTAGGAGTGGGGTTTGCTTCTTGTCATAAGAGTATATATGTTTTAGCCTTGTTAGATGTCAACATATAACCACCTATGATGGGGCTGTCTATCATGTGTAGTTAGTTAGTTAGTTATAGATTCACCTGACAGACCACCCGTGTTCACTAATTGGCTTTATCCACAGCAATTGCAACATTCTCATATTTTTATGGGAAAAGTTATTTTTGAAACTTGCATAAAAATCCTTTTCTTCCATAGAAATTGGGAGAACAGGATAATTTCCTTTCTGTTTGTTTTTATTCCAAAGCAATGGCTCCTGAATCCTTGTGAAGGACTTCTTACTGGCCTCTAAAGCCATCCAGGAGCTTTTTTAGCTTTAAAAACAATGTACACATATTCCAAAGACACCGAAAGGGAACGGGATGTTAGACTTTAAAAAGTAAATGCTCTCATAAATAGGACAGAAAAGCATATTTCTTTATATTTAAACAAGGAAAATTTAGCTTCTCATTTGAACTTTTAAGAATAAATTGAAATAAATCTCATTTTATCTGCCCCTCCTTCTCTATATAGTCCCCTTCCAGGATTCTGAATTGGCTTGAGAAGCCAGAGCACACGGGTATCAGTTAGTATGTGCATAGCACATACTCTATTGGGGTCAACAGTTGGTAAGAGAGGGTGGAGAGAGGAGCTGAGGAGCCACCAGAAGGACTAACAGACGGTGTCTGGCACCTGTTGGAACAGGAATGGCAAGGAAGGAGGAAATGTCAAGACGAGTGAATGAAAATGTCACTCTAGAAATAAAGCGCAATACAGTTTGGAAATATATTTCTGATTTTAAAAGACAGAAATTTAATGGACATTGGAAAAATTTCACTGGAATGCAAACGAGGAGAAATGCAGTGCAGGACTTGAGGAACAGAGAGTGTCAAGAAGTCTAGCCCATTCTCATAAAATCTGTGCAGGTGCTTAGGGAGATGGTTCAGCAGTTAAACCCATGCCAAACTTTTCCAGAGGATCAGAGTTGGGTTCCCAGCACCCACATCAGAGGTAGCTCATAATTGCATGTAACTCAATCTCAAGGGGATCTAATGCCCTCTTTTGGATTTTGTGCACATCTGTATATACATGCACAAACTCACATCAATCAATTAAAATTAAAAAATAAGAATAAAATGTAGCTGAAGCTTACCAAATATTTGAGAGGAAGTGTATATTCTTTTCAGTAGTATTGGTGACAGAACAGAATAGCTAAAAGCAAGAGGAAGAATCCTTTTTCTGTTGTCAATATAGGGAAATTGGAAAGAGGTTCCATTATAAATAGGACAAGTTTGAGAGAGTTGATAATCATGACTGCTTATGAAGGAGGTAAAAGTAAACAAGGTAAATTGAATAGGGTGATCAAATATCATAGAAAGGTAAGAGAGAGTTCCGAAAAGAGATGGATGGTTGCCAGTCAGTGTGAAGGGCTCACACTGCATAGAGGCCACAAATTTTCAAGGAGCATCGAACTCTGCTTTTCTTTAGCACATTGAGAAGCACATTATACTCTAAATACTTGATTTCAGCCCCACATGATAATAGGCATGCCAAATAATAGACTGCAATGAGTTATAGCTTTCATCTTTTGAAGAAAACCCATTTTACTTGTAGGTAATGGCTTTGAAATGGAATGCAGAGGAATCGAGTCAATATCCCCCAATGATGGTCACTAAATGAAATACCAGCAGTCAGCTCCAACTGCAGACAACAGAGAGGCTTAGGATTAATTATTCTGAAAAAATTACACCCTAAAACAAAGAAAATAAAGTTAGATTATTTGGAATATCTTTGCCATGTAGCCTTATGTAAGAAAAGGGTCCAATAATACATAAAAATATTAAACATTTTAAATTTTGGCAGAGTGCAAAAAATGTAGCCTTGTGTGTTGTTGTTATCTTGTCAACAATGAAAAGGTCAGTTTTTAGGAGTAAGAGGTTATAAGATCTGCTAACTGCCTCTCTCAAATATCAGCTGTCTCAGTCAAGGCTTTGGCAATCAATGCATGGATGAATTCTCTGGAGACTATGTCTTGAAAAACTGACATTTTATGCTATTCTTTAAAGTAAAAAAAAGTAGGGTTTTGTCTTCTGCTTCATTAGACTGTAACTAACAAAAAGTATAGGGACTTATGGTATACAGTATGTTGGACATTAATGCATGGAAACAATGTTCAATGATTAAAACAACCTAATTAACTCATCTTTTGTCTCAGATCATAACTTTTTTGAGTTAAGAAATTTATGATTTATTTTTTAGCATTTTCAAGTATATAATACCTTATTATGAACTGTTGTTATCCAAAGGTTTAAAACCTTTGCATCTTTTGACCAAAATGTCTCAATCTCCCAACCCCCATCTCCTAAACCCTGAAAACTACCACTGTATTTCTATGACCTTGACATTTTTAGATTCCACATACAAATAAGGTCCTGTGCCTAGCTTATTTTACTTAGCACAATGTCCTTTTGGTTCACTCATATTGTTGTAATTATCCAGATTTTCTTTGTTAAAAAGTCACATGTGCAAGAAAAAAACCCACACATTTGTATGAACACATGTACACAGACTCATATTTCTTCATGATTTTGAGTATCATATCATTGTGATCAGAAAATATTACTTGTGAATTTGTTGATCTTAAGTGTGTTAAGACTTGCATCGTGCCTTGACTTATTACCTAGTTAAAAGGTTTATATTGGGTACTTTCTCTGGACATGTCTGTTAGGTTCATTTGATCTAAGGTATTGATCCTGTTTGCTTTTTTCTTCTATTTTTTGTTTTGTTGCCAAGGACAAGCTTTAGCGTGGAAGAAGTCCTGAGGAAGGGATATTTGGGAGTGGTGGATGAATGACTTAGAGTCAGTGATAGATGCAAGCTGGCAGCTCCTGATAGCTCACTGCTCAAGATAACTCTCTCTCAAGATAACTTTCTGCTCAGGATAACCGTCTCTTGCAGGCCAAAGCCCAGTCTTTTATTTTGCATAAGTTGCTTCTTTAGGGATTATATATCAGTTCAATCATTTATTCCAGGTTCCCTTTGGATTATCCCACAATTTATGACCTTAGTCCCT
Source organism: Apodemus agrarius (assembly GCA_964023405.1). Lineage (NCBI taxonomy): Eukaryota > Metazoa > Chordata > Mammalia > Rodentia > Muridae > Apodemus > Apodemus agrarius. The sequence continues at coordinate 60,034,939 of OZ030023.1, read as the reverse complement.
TAATTCTAAAATGCCATGTTCAGTTGCTTGCTAGAACTGGAACATGGCTGCATTGTTCTATTATATTACATTATGCATTAAGACTTGCATCGTGCCTTGACTTATTACCTAGTTAGTAGAATGTGTACTTAAAAGGTGTATATTGGAGCCGGGCGGTGGTGGCGCACGCCTGTAATCCCAGCACTTGGGAGGCAGAGGCAGGCGGATTTCTGAGTTCGAGGCCAGCCTGGTCTACAGAGTGAGTTCCAGGACAGCCAGGGCTACACAGAGAAACCCTGTCTCGAAAAAAAACCAAAAAAAAAAAAAAAAGGTGTATATTGGGTAGTTTCTCTGCACATTTCTGTTCAAGACATGTCTGTCTATCTATCTCTATCTATCTATCTATCTATCTATCTATCTATCTATCCTTGAACTCAAATTTTCAGAGTTATTTCCCACAGCCTTAAGGACTGTTCTGAAGGTCCCAGTGTTACCATTTTGCTGAGGAACATCAGACAAATTCTTGTTTACTGGAATTGTGCTGTTTCTGACTATCATGGAGTCATTAACCTTGGCAGGGATAAAATTCCTCAAAGGAGGAACATAAAGTAAAATATATACATTATTATATAAACAAGCCCTATGCCTACAGCAAATGTCAGCACTCAAGAAGACTCACACACTGCTGGCTCTGCTCCAGGGGTGGGAACCGTGACACACTGCTCCTTCTGCAGACATGCTGGACCTGGCATTTTGTTTTGGCTTTTTGTTTGTTTTGTTTTGTTTTGTTTTGTTTGTGTTGTTTTTTCTCTGCATGATCTATCTGCCTATCATGGAAATTAAGGTATTAAAGTTCCCTACTGCTTTGCATTTCTATTTGTTTTTACTTTCAGTTTTTGTATTTGCATTATTATAATCAAGTGTTCTTCTGTTGGGGTCGAGATGTATCTGCAGGATCCATTTTTAAATGGATAATATATCAATAAATAATAATCTTTATATCACAGTGTATGTTTTTTTCACTTAAAGTCTCCTTTATTTAACACAAGCATAACTACCATTGCCTCTTCTCTCCCTCCTTCCTACCTTCCACTCTTTCTCCTCCCTCCTTTCATTCAGTCACTTTCTATTGATTGGAGAATTACATCAATTTATAATAAGGAGGTTATTAATGATTAAGGATTATAGCTGCTATGTTAACTGTTCTACACTTATCTTCTAGTTTCTTCACCCATTTGTTCTCCTTGTGATGACATATTTTATCTACTAGTTTCCTCTCGATTTTTAAATTTTGTGTTTAAATTATTCAGGTTTTTTTATAGTAAACATCCTAAATGTTTTTCTATATGTTTTCTATAGGGCTTACACATTATGTTATAGTTTATGTATTTAAATAAACATCTTATTAAAGTCAATAAGAAGGTCCCTCTAACTCCAAACAAAATATCCCCTGTTTTTTAAACATCTGCTCAATACACATATATGTTGCATTAGAACCTCTTCTTGTCTCAATGCATCCTTGACAAATTAGCTATCATAACTAAAGTTATTTCTTATTGTTTGCTTTTAAAGCATTTATCTGAAAGGTAAAACTGCTCTGTGCTGAACTTCTAGGGTGCTGATGAGAGGATACTGAGGTGGAGAAACAGAATATTTCTCAGCTCTTAGTTGGTCTTTTAACTAAGAAATTTGGATGTGGGATGACAGAAAACTTTCAATGAGTCAGCCAGTGGTCTTTGGATTCTTGTCTGGAAACCTGGAAGATGAAAGTCTCTGGTCCTTCTGAGAAGGGGGGGAGCAAAATACCCACAGAAGGAGATACAGAGACAAAGTGTGGAGCAGAGACTGAGGGAAAGACCATCCAGAGACTACCCCTTCTAGTGATCCATCCCATATACAGTTACAAAACCCAGACACTATTATCAATACCTATAAGTACTTGCTGACCTGAGCCAGATATAGCCGTTACCTGGGAGGCTCTGCTAGTGCATGACAAATACAGAGGGGGCCACTCTCAGTCAGCCATTGAACTGAGCACAGGGTCCCCAATGGGGGAGCTAGAGAAAGGATCCAAGGAGCTGAAGGGGTTTGCAGCACCATAGGAGGAACAATGATATGAGCCACCCAGTACTCCCAGAACTCCCAGGGACAAAAACATCAACCAGATAGTGCACATGGTGTTACCCATGGCTCCAGATGCAAAGGCAGCAGAGGATGGCCTTGTTGGACATCAAAGGGAGGAGAGGCCCTGGTCCTGGAAACTTGATGCAACAATGTAGGGGAATACTAGGACAGGGAAGCAGGAGGGGGTTGGTTGGAAAATGGGGGAGGGGAGATGGCTTATTGGACTTTCAGAGGGGACAACCAGAAAGGGAAAATAATTTGAAATGTAAATAAAGAATATATCTGATAAAAAAGAAGAGGAAAGAAAAGAAAAGAAAAGAAAAGAAAAGAAAAGAAAAGAAAAGAAAAGAAAAGAAAAGAAAAAAGAAAGTCATAGACCACAGGCATTTTTTCCTGATTTGGGAACTCAAGAGAAAAAAGGAAAGGCAGAGCTCCTCTTTGGTCTAGAGTGTGTGTGTGTGTGGTGGTGGTGGTGGGGGATGGTATTCTTTCCAGGCAGAGCTCTTATGGCAGGAGAGGTCCCTGGAAGGGAGACACATACTATCTGTAGTCTGAAATAGAATTTACTTTTTGCCTGCACTGTGGATGTTACCATTCTGTCTACTTCTTGTCAGTCAGTGTCCTTTAATTTGGATTTGACTTACCTAGCATTTGCTCTTCCAGAATGACAGATGTAGTAGGGATGGACATCTGGAGATTCTGTTCATGAGTGAGAGTTCTTATCTCTCTTTCAATCATGAAGAAAGAAGAGACTTGCAAGGCATATTATTCTTGGGTGCCAGGGTATACCTCAAAACAGTAAAAGCACTTGTCTTAGAGTTCTATTGTGAAGAGACACCATGACCTTAGCAGCTCTGACTTATAATAAGTGAACTGGCTTACAGTTTCAGAGGTTAATCTATTATCATTATGGTGGGAATCATGACAGTAAGCAGGCAGACATGGTACTGGAGAGGTACCTGAGAGTTCTATATCTGAATTGGCAGGCAGCTGGGAGATAGAGAGAGAGAGAGAGAGAGAGAGAGAGAGAGAGAGAGAGAGAGAGAGAGAGAGCTTTTCTTGAGCATTTGAAACCCCAATGTGAACCCTGAGTAACACACTTCTTCCAACAGGACCACAGCTCCTAATAGTGCCACTCCCTGGTGACTAAGCATTCAAATCTGTGCCTATGGGAGCCATTCTTCAAACCACCATACCACTCTCTTGTAGACACCATTAATACCAAAAATCTCTCAGTCTTGCAGATGTTCTATTGAATGTGAAAAGTTATTATCTCTCTCGCTGTTTTTGTCTTTTGATTTCTCCTGTTCTCTGTTTAAGTTTTGTCACATCTACCTATGTAGCCTAGGTTGGCCTTCCTGCCTCAGCTTCCCAAGTGCTGGGTTGCTATTTTGAAAATTCTCCTTGTATTTATTTTTTGGAAGTATGATCACACTGTGTTTTGGCAAGATTTGCTGTTGTGGATTCTGTCTGTGGTTGTCAATGCTCTGAACATCTGAACTCTCCTTTATATATGTCCAGATTTATAAAATGTCCTATCATTATTTCTTTAAATACCTTCTTGCTACATTCTCTTTCTCTGCTCTTTTAAGCAAACATAATGTGTACACTAGTTCAGTTGATGACCTACAGGTTCTATAGGCCTTTTCCTCTCTCCCTCCCTCCCTCCTTCCTCCTGTTCTTCCTCTTCCTCCTCTTCCTCCTCTCCTTCCTATTGCATCTTTAGGCAGGCTGGTTTGGTATGTGAGTCAAGGTGAGCATGACTGGTACCTGGATTCACAAGAAAAAAGTCTGAAGCCTTCATGCACAGGAGCAGACACAGAGCTTGGGTTCGCGGGAATACGCTTGCATTCCAAGCTTACAGCATCCAATCTGATACTACATGGTGAGCTTCTGGACCCTGTCCACAAGGATGAGCCCAGAGTCTGTTTCAATAGAAGTTGGGGTAAAATATGAATATAGTGGAGTGAGATTTGAGCCTTAGATTTTGAAAGATGACCTGGTCTATAAGAGCCTGGGGCTGTTAGTTTCAACCAAAACAGGGCTGATATTATACTGAGACATGCTCACAACCCTTGTCTACAGAATTGTAGGGTCAAAGAAACCAGTATGGAGCTTGGGGCCACAGAGGTTGGTATGACTGGGTCGTTTGGAAGTCTGGATCCATAAGGGACAGTTGAAACCTGTGACTATGGGTAGTGGCCTGGTACCTGAGACTTTGGGGACTTTGTCTAACTTCAGTGTCAGGATGTTGGCTCCATGTTAGGAGATTCCTAGGTACTAGGTACTAGGCTGGAATCTGAAGCTGGCAAGGCCAGCCTGGTACTAGGGCTTTATTAGAATTTGGTGCTAGAGTCTGAGTCCATGTGGACTAGGTAGAGGCTGAGAGTTAATTCTACCTTTGTTCTTAGGCCTCTGGAGCTGACTTGAGGTTTCAAGCCATGGGCATGCTGCCTGATATGGGACTGATCTGGAATTTAGGAAAGGCCTGGGATCTAGTCATAAATGTTGGAATGAAGCAGAAACTTAGGAGAACTGGGACAGGTCTGTTCTACTGTACATGGTAAACTCATGTTCAGCTCAGTCTTTTTCTCATATGAGATTTTTTTTTCCTGCACCACAGCTCAGTTTGAAGGGAGGGGAGGGGACATGCATAATATAAAAATGTCCTCTTGACCCTTTGATGCATCTTCTTAGCTCTTTGTTACACCCAAGCGCTCTAATCGTTCATGTGAATTTCTTAGCCTCTGTGAAAGTATTTTCCTGAGTGGACAGCTGCAGTGATTAATGCTTCTGTGCGGTGACAAGCCCTTTACAGTGCCACTCCATCATCTTGCTGATGTTATCTTGTCACTGCTGATGGAAGAGGTATCTAAATGCTTTAAAAAACAATGTTAGAGGCAAAGCTGTCTGTATCTTGCTAAGGTATAAGGAGCTGATTTTAGTCTCATTTACTTTAATTCTCTGAGGAATGACATTGTCAGATTTTGTAATGAAATGGGCATGACACAGATTTGTGCTTAATTTCCATAAGTTTCAACTGAGTTTTTATAAGTGGCGATCTATGGTAAATGGTCAGGTAGAGACAGGTGTTTACATGTGGTGACATCAATGCTCCTTCAATTATTTGTGTATTTTAAAAATATAAACCTAGGAGGAGGGTACAAAAGAAAGAGTATTGGTATGTCTTTGCTTCTGCCTTAAGTAGATGCCCTGTATAGCAGCAGTGGGGCTCTGGTCTGAGAAGTGGCCTAACTAGCATAATGAAAATCACTTAAATTTTCCAACTTACTGTCTGGGAAGAAGCATTCACTCTGGGCCTACCCAAATGGGCATCTGCCATATGTATCCTTCTAGATTACTGAGTTACCTTTTCCAATCTATTCCTATAAAGAGTTTTGATGACTATATCAACATATGTTCATACATTGTATGATTAAAAATAATCATAGAGGTGATCAGTAGAGCACCTGGGACGGAAGTCTTCCTGCCGCCATTTGCACAGGATGGAGATCCTGGAGACTCCACAGCCTTCTGTGCATAGCCTGCCAGGAGGGAGTGATCTCCCAGCAGGCTTTCATTTTTGAGCACAGAGGTGAGATCTCCACCTTCTCTCTGGAGGGGATTCAGCTAGGAGCACACAGGGCATAAGATCAGTGGAGCAACTGGAATGGAAGTCCACCTGCCTCTGCCTTCCAAGTGCTGGGATTACAGGCGCCACCACCGCCCGCCCCGGAGTGATCTCCCAGCAGGCTTTCACTTTTGAGCTCAGAGGTGAGATCTGCACCTTCTCTCTGGAGCACACAGGGCTTAGGATCAGTGGAGCAGCTGGGATAGTCCTGCCCACTGCCATTTGCACCTGGGAGCTGTGAAACTCCAGTCTTCTGTGCATAGCCTGCCAGGAGAGAGAGAGATCTCCCAGGAGTGCTTTCATTTTTGAGCTCAGAGGAGTAAGAACACATGCTTACAGGCCCACAGGAGGAACAAACTCCAGCCAGAGACAAGAATACCAACTAGCACCAGATTTCAAAAGGCAAGCACAAGAACCCTACCAACAGAAACCAAGGCCACATGGCAATATCTGAACCCAGTTCTCCCACCATAGCAAGTCCTGGATACCCCAACACACCAGAAAAGCAAGAGCTGGATTTAAAATCATATATTATGATGCTGATAGAGGGCTTCAAGAAAGACTTAAATAACTCCCTTAAGGAAATACAGGAGAACATTAGTCAACAGGTAAAAGCCCTTAAAGAGGAAACACAAAAATCCCTTAAAGAAATACAGGACATCATGCGTCAACAGGCAGAAGCGCTTAAAGAAGAAACACAAAAATCCCTTAAAGAATTACAGGAAAACACAAACAATCAAGTGAAGGAACTGAACAAAACTATCCAGGATCTAAAAGTGGAAGTAGAAACAATAAAGAAATCACAAAGTGAGACATCTCTGGAGATTGAAAACCTTGGAAAGAATTCAGGAGTAATAGATGCAAGCATCAACAACAGAATACAAGAGATAGAGGAAAGAACCTCAGGTGCTCAAGATACAATAGATAGCATTGACTCAACAGTCAAAGAAAATGCAAAATGCATAAAGCTGGTAACTCAAAACATCCAGGAACTCCAGGACACAATGAGAAGACCAAACCTAAGGATTATAGGTATAGAGGAGAGCGAGGATTTACATCTTAAAGGCCCAGTAAATATCTTCAACAAAATTGTAGAAGAAAACTTCCCTAACCTAGAGAAAGAAGATGCCCATGAACATACAAGAAGCCTTCAGAACTCCAAATAGACTGGACCAGAACAGAAAATCCTCCTGGCACATAATAATCAAAACACCAAATTCACTAAACAAAGAAAGAATATTAAAAGCAGTAAGGGAAAAAGGGCAAGTAACTTATAAAGGAAGAGCTATCAGAATCATACCAGACTTCTCACCAGAGACCATGAAAGCTAGAAGATCCTGGGCAGACCTCATACAGACCCTAAGAGAATACAAATGCCAGCCCAGGCTACTATACCCAGCAAAATTCTCAATCATCATAGATGGAGAAACCAAGATATTCTATGATAAAACCAAATTTGGACAATATCTGTCCACAAATCCAACCTTACAAAGGATAATTGATAGAAAATGCCAACACAAGGAGGGAAACTACACCCTAGAAAAAACAAGAAAGTAATCTTCTTCCAACAAACCCAAAAGAAGATACCCACACAAACATAAAAATAACATAAAAAATAACAAAGACAAAATAACCTCAAAAATAAAAGCGACAATATCTCTTAACAACAATGGACTCAACTCCCCAATAAAAAGACATAGACTAACAAAATATTTCTCATGTAAAACTTCAATTTTATCAGAAAATGTTTGTAATTCCTCTTTTAATTAATTTAGTAATTTCTTTTATGTCTACCATTTTATCTGCATTATTTTTCATGATAATCTTCAATTTTAATGTCTTTCTATATACTTCCTCTATTTTATCAGAAATGCTTCCAATGTAAATCTTTGATTTTATCACAAATGTTTCTAATTCCACCTACAATTAATTCAGAAAGAGTTTTTACATCAACCATTTTTATACAAAAATTTCCATGAAATAGTCAATTTTAATGTGTCGTTTATTTATTTCTTGAATTTTACCATAAATATTTTCCATGTAAATCTTCAACGTTATCTGAAAATGTTTATAATTCACCTTCAATCATCTTAGAATTATCTTTATGCCCATCATTTTATCTATATAATTTCCATGGTAATCTTTAATTTAACATGTTTTTTTTATATATTTCTACAATTTTATCAGAAATATTTTCATGTAAATCTTCAAGTTTATCAGAAAATGTTTATAATTCAATTTTTAATCAACTTAGGAATACTTTTATGCCTACCATTATTATATCTTTATAAAATTTTCCATGATAATTTTCAATTCTAACATGTTTTTCTACATTTTTCTACAATTTTATCAGAAATATTTTACACGTAAATCTTCAATTCTATCATAAAATATTTCTATCCCATATGTCAATTAATTTAGCAATGTTTTACATCTCTACCACTTTACTCCTTAATTTTCCATGAAAATTGTCAATTGTAACATGTTTATCTGAAATATTTTCCATGTAAATCTTTAATTTTATCATAAAGTGTTTTTACTTCCCTTTACTTCCCTTTTCAATAAATAAAAACAAAAAAAGAAAATAAATCATAGAATTTAGATTAAAGTTTTGGAAGACTGTCTACCTGGCCACACTAAATACAACACATTTTAGGACTAATAGCAAATGAATAATTCAAACAAAATCAAAAGACTTCACAATGTCCCTCTTTTCTTGTTGTCTAGTACTTGGTTATCACTTCTACTACATCTTAAAAGTGGTAAGCTCTAACCTGAGGCCATTGGCCCTGGGCCTGTTTTTGTGGAAGGTGTTTGGGAAGGATGATTCTTAGGTTGTTCTCTCTTCCAGTTTCAGGGTAAAGCTGTCTTAACTCCCAAATGCCAAAATTATGGGGGGCTAATGTGTGTTCTACCTGTAAGAGTTGTGTCCTCTTGAATGTGCATAATTCTCAGTGGAAATAATAATTTTGAAAGAACAATTATTATTAATAAGGGAAGCAAAAAAATATCTAAAATCCTAAAATCTTGATTAGAACCCTTTTCTTCTCAGTTTTCAATTTCCTTTTCTCTGTTCACAAGAAAGGGTCCTAATGTTTTGGTGGCTTGTGGGGGAGTCAGTGTTTGGAACATGACTATAATGAATTTTAAAAGAGCAAAGCAATTTTTATAATTGATTCTTTGTGAATTTCACATCATACACCCCAATCCTACTTATTTCCCAGTTTTGCCATATCCACCCTTTACCCTTGCAATCTCTGTCCCAAAATAAAATAAAATATAACAAACAAACAACATCAACAATAACAAGACTCAACCAAACAACATAAAACATCTCTCCATGGGAGATGTGGTGTTTCATGGTTTGCTTCACAGTATACCCTTTTGTCCAAACAGCTTTTCTTGCAAGCATTCACTGCAATGAGTGATCCGTCTGGTTGAAGGCGTCTACTATACCATCAACACTGGACCCTTCCAAAGACTCTCTGGTATCCTGCTTTTGTCCTGTGTCATAGAGATCCTGAAGCTTTGGTTCTCTAGGACCAGACCCTTCAGATACTTCACTAGTACAAAGGTAAATGGATGTTGGGGTGGGCCAACTTACTGCTCTGGTTCTGTGCCTTGACACCAAAAATATTCCAATAAATAAATGAATAAAGCATAATTAAAACAAAATAATGCCATATTTTGAGCCCTTCTTAGGACCACTGGTAAATCTCCATGTGTTAACTTTTGTCATATGCATGACCAAATGCATAAATGAAACACTAAGGGAAGAAAGGTTTACTTTGGTTTAAGTCCAGCGTTGGTGGCATTGTTAGCTATGGAAGGAAGGACATCAAGGCGGTGCAGGCACGCTGCATAAGACGTAGTAAGTGGCAGAAGGGATAGTGTTGGTGCAAGTGTAAAAGTGGAGTTTTTCTCTTACCAGCTAGCTCCCAAATAATTGAGACCATTAGATTTGTTTAACAAGCTTTCATGGCACAATAACCAAGCAGATATTGATCTATTCCTTTAAAATAATCTTGCTACTTCCCTGTCAAAATCCCCAAGATACTTGCATGTTAGTATTGATCTGGCTTTCTGCTCAATTTGTCTTCTCATGGTGGCTCCTGGTCCTTTCATAGCAAAACAAACAAACAAACAAACAAACAACCCAACCCCCCCAAAAAAAAGAAAAACAAAAAACAAAAAAACAAAATACAAAAACCAAACAACAATAACAACAACAAAAACAAATTCTACCCTCTCTACCCTGATTAGAATTAGAAGATCAACCCTATTATCTATCCCCTCTGCCCATTGATTGGCTGATCAGCTTTTTTCACCAATCAGAGATAATTGGGGGGCAATGTTTTCACAACGTCAGGAGCATCTTAGTGTAAGTATTACAATGCTATGTCTGGATTGCTATCAGAGATGGGGCTACAGAAATCAGCATTTGAATAATACAAGGATAACCTTTACAGAGCACACAATAACATTATGCCAACAAGTCAGGAATGAGATGTCACAAGTACCAGCCTCTCAGAACCTACCAGGTCCTACGTCATGAAGGTGTCAGAACTTCTCTAAATAGTGCCATCGGATAGGACCACGCATGAGACAAATACATGGGCCTGGAGGTGGTATTTCGTACTCAGACCAAAGCACTCTACTTGCAGTTTGGCTACCTTTTGCCTAATTTCCAGTGCTTCCCAAGCTCTTCCCACATACCAGTTTTCAACTCCGTTCTCCAGCACCAGGAAGAGTCACAGCCATAACCTTGTCTTTGGTACTATTTTCGTCTTCCTCTGTGGGCAAGCTTTCCGCTCCTGTAACAAAACACTTGGAATAATCAACTACAAATGGGAAAGGGTGGGGTTACAGCTGTGGTCCAGTAAGTAAGCCTTGGCTGCTCTTGCAAAGGACTCAGGTTTGATTCCCAGCACTCACATAGTGGCTCGCAAACATCTGTAACTTCAGAGACTGAAGAACTCCAGAAAATCTGAAACCCTCTTCTTTGTGGGCCTCAGGAATGCAGGTGGTATACAAACACTGTGCAGGCCAAACACTCATACACAGAAAATGATAAAACAAGTAAATATTTTTAAACAGGGAAGGTATACTTTGGCTCAGAAGGCATATACCACCCACACCTACACCCAAAGAGCTCTCCAGGGCTGTAATTATCCCATACCTCCAAAGGGCAAGTCCCACTCCCAGACTTAGGTTTGTGGGGTTTGATAGAACTGACTTCCTTATAAGATATTAAAATGGGTCTCAGTTTCTTCCCATGCTACCCTTGTCTGGTGGCTTCCCTTACTTAGCTCCTTGTCTTGATGGTTGTCCATAGGTAACCAACCTTCCCACGTGGCAGCCAGCTTCATTAAAGTGAGCAAACAAGAAGACAAGGGAGAGACTGCCAGGGTGTCACGTTCTTAGCCTTTAACCTCGCGGCCACTTTTATAAGGGCTCTTTTCAGTAAATTAGGTGTAGTAGGCATACCCAACACTTAGGAGAATATACAAAGACACTTTTTACTAGAGTGTGGGAGATCATTGAAAGAATTTTAGAAGACTCCTTACCCAGCTACTTTCTGTAAAAGCTTCAACTCTCTTCCTTTCCTCTCCCCACCTCATTTTATTCCACCTCCTCTTGCTCTCCTCTCTCATTTTCTTTCCCTCTGTGTCTATTTTTCTGTCTCTTGGTGTGTGTCTTTCACTCCTTCCATTCCTTTGTCCCTCCCTCCTCCCCCCCTCTCTCTTTCTTGTTGTGTATGTGTGTGTGTGTGTGTGTGTGTGTGTGTGTGTGTAGATGTGTTGGAGGTCAGGAGTTGGCTGTCTTCCTTAGTTGTTGTCCACCTTCTTTTTATACAAGATGTCTCACTGAACATGGAGTGATTTGGCTGACCTAGCTGGTAGCAAGCCTTGAGACTTTTTCTGTTACCACTTCTCCAGCATTGTGATCACCGGGTAGTTTTTTTTTTTTTTACACATAGATGCCAAGGTTCTGATTTCAGGTCCTCATGCGCAGACAGCAAGAACCTTACAAACTGACCCATCTCTCTAGCCCCAAACACCTTTCTGTGTGTAAGATGTGTCCTTAATTTTACCACACATAATTCTATTACAAGGAGAAACCATAAGTTGGGTCCCTTTCTTTTACAATTGAAAAGGTTATTTTCTGAAGAGAAATTATTCTTCTCCTAGGAATAATAAATCCAGAAGTTTCTATCTGCTGCTCCTTAGAATCCTAGAAACTGACACAGGTAAACTGAGGATGGCAGTCAAACAGGACTAGTGTAGCCAGTGTGCTGACTGATCAAAGTAACCCAACTTTGATCTTCATCTTTAGAACTAAGGTTTATATTGGTAAAAGATAAGTTAGGAGACTAGAGAGATGGCTCAACTGTTAAGATCATTGACTGCTCTTCTAAAAGACCAGGGATCGATTACCAGCTCCCACAACTTATAACCATCTGTGACTCCTGTTCCAGGAAATATAATGTTCTCCTCTGGCTTCCATGGGGAACAAGCATGTATGTGGTTCATAGACATACATGTAGGTAACATGCCTAGTCTCATAAGATAAAAACTAAAGAATGATTAGGTGAGCTGAGAGCAGCATTAGCCTCCTCCTTTGCTTCCAATATTGCATCTACAATCAAAATTACCTTGCCAGACCTTCTCCTTTTGCCACGGGAGTTTGGGTTTAGCTCTGGACAGTACGTTTCATACGGTGAGTGTCATGATGGAACTGAGTGATGCTGATAAGATGTGGCAATATGAAGGATAGTTGGGCAGAACCATAAGTACTGTCAACCTAAGAGATGATGTATACAGTGAGCCTTAGACAAAGAAATTGGGTACTTCATGCTAGCTGGGCTGGGAACCACTGAATAGATGAGAATGAAAATAGGCCTTCAAGGATGATCCAACACTAAGTAAAGAATATGAAGGTATATTGCAGGCAACTCAAACTCTAGCTATAATAGAGAAAGTGCCCAAAATCTCAAAGAACATATTCTGTAAGGGTCCCTGTATATGGGTTATATAATGTAGTGGGAATAACACTTTCTTATGATGATTCTGAATGATCAGTTACCATGGTATAAAATTACATATGCATGCATATATTCTGTGATTCTTGTCCTTAGTGTTAAGTCTAAGTAGAAAGATAATACACAGATGTAAAAGAATGCAAACTCTGAAATGTAAGTCTCATGATGTGTGCTATGGGCAGAATATCTTATAGGAGTTTGGGGAGATAAGAAATCAAGTCTATGGTGAAATGTCTTGTAAACTTGGACTTGATTCTTCTTAGCCATTATCAATGCCTTGGATTTAGACCAAGAATGCTAGCCTATTTGGTTGGATAGACACAAGGTAAGATGGTCATGGAGATTCCCGGTGGGAAGGAAAATAGTGAGAAAGGAGCACAATTTTATCTGGAACATACAGATTACTTGGTTTTGAACAAGGAAATATGACTAAGCACAGTGGGGGTGGTGTTTTGGAAAAAAATATGGGGCTATTTCAGCCAAAATCAGAGAACACAACCTGGAGCCTTGGTTTCTAATGAATTATGGAACAGGAAGTATTTCCATTTGTTCTCGAGTAGGTGGTGAGATGGCCAGAGTATTTTATATTTTAAACCCCCATTTATTTATAATTCAGAAGTAGACAGGGTAACAGCTGAAGAGCCGGGTTTCCAGAAGTGATTATAATGGTCTAGTGAGACCAGCGTTTGATGTCCTTTCTGGAGCTGACTTATCTTGGAACAAAGTCATTGTGAGCCCATCTCCCCTGTGCTCCTTTCCGTGCTCAGGAAGGCAGCATGGGGCTGTTGTTTGCTGGCTCTAGTCCAGTGAGTCCGCAGAAGCAGAGGCACTACCAAGCACATCGAACTTTTACCATAAATAATTCTGTTGAGGAGACACCGTGTTGAAGGTCACTGGGCCCTCTATCATGATCATTTTAATTTTCAGTTGTCTTTTGTCTGATTTTTTGTCTGACTGGCTCTGGACCACATCTGAACTAAATAAAGCCTTGTGCCTATGTGTACTGTCTGTAGTCCAGAAGTACTAAATCTTATGACCCATCTTACACTGACTGAGTCAATTTATTAACTAAATTACTTGTATATGCTTCCAAGTTTGAGGAGTACTTACCTAATACACCCCAAATTCTTTCTGGAGAATGTTTGAGGTAGAACCTCACTCCATCTCTAAGCCCTGCCTTCTTTACCTTGGGCCCTTGAGAATCTCTTGTCTTGAATTATCACAGGATCTGGAGATTACCTATATCACTTGAGAATACAAGATAATGGGAGTAGGGCATGTAACTATCTCAGCTTACCTAAGATTCATGGGCTTTGCAGAATATATATGAATTTTGGAGTTAAAACCAAGAAAGACCAAGTTGATCACTCTAGTCACATCTACTGATAACCTGATTAATCCTTATAGGTCACTGAATCCTGTCCCAAATGCTGAGAGTGTGAAATGCATGGTGTATGGGAACTGACGCCCTCAATTATGATTGGTTCAGACTTTCTTATAAATAACAGTTGACAGGTGAGTAAGGGTCATCTCTCTGGCCTTTGCAGTCAAGCTCACTTATGGAGGTCTTTGGGATGGAAGTAAGAAAACAAATGAATGCTTCTGTAAACATTGCCACTAATAGTACTGTAAACTTAATTTTCAGAGTAGCCTCTACTTACATTTTATATTGTATTTTATTTTGGTATTCAGGTGTATTTATCTGTGTTTTGACATTCTGTGCTAGGCTCTCCTGAGGTATGGATGGTACTGTGGATATAACACTGACACTAGCTGATGATGACTATGGATCTTACCATTGTCCCTGGGCCCTAGTTTCTGCCTGTAGTAGCATTGACTTCCTAGTACCAGGCATCTGACATGTGAACATTGAACATATTTCTCAGCATTTCTGTTCCCATTTTGTGGGTGGTCAATATCAAAGTAAATGGTTTATCCGTATTTGAGTGAGGGAGTCTTACAAGGTCGATGGACCCAAATAGTTACCTCCACCAGCAAAAACTTGGTCCTCTGTCACAGAATTAGGTCATAGTGACACAGTTCAGGAAACTGGGGGAGCTGAGGGTGGAGTTACACAGCAGAACACTTGCTTGTACAACAAATGCAAAGCCCTGAGTCTGCTGTCCACTCCCCCCACACCACCAACAGCAGAGCAGAGCACAGACATTGTTCTGAATCTCCCTCTCAGCCAAATTTATTTATGTGTTTCTATTTTGTGATTATTCTCCTCACTTCCTTAGAGAACTTAGGTCTTTCCCTTTTCCAGTGCTAACAATGTATAAGTGGATAAAGTTCCACGAGATTGAGTCTCTAAGGGACTCAGAAGAGAAAGAACAGTGTGTAATTTAAAGCATTTTATGCTACCGTAATTAGAACAATGAATTAGAGAATTATTAGGGAGGCTTTCACGTGACTGCTTAGGTGAGATTATGTCTGCTTCCAGGACCTGATTTTTAGTTATCTTTATTCTGTTCATGGCTAAACTCTCCTGAAAGGTCACCGTAAATTGAAACAGAAATTAGGGCAGTTGCTCATGTCATCAGAATTCCCAGTGTGCAGACATGGGAGAGAGGCGGGGCTTTAAACACGATTTCAATCAGCTTTCTAAATCAGTTTGCTCATTAATCAGATTCAAGGAGGCTTGGCACCGATATTCTCATCTTTATTAGCCCAGAACAAGTTACCTCTGATTTCTCACTCTTCCTTCTAAATTTATATATATATTTTAAAACAAAAAGAATAAAAACATAATGAAAGAAGCTGTTGGGATATTGATCCAAAGCTTTCGGCAATACATGAAGATAGAGATAAATCTTACTGAAGCGCAGTGACCTTCCTCCAGGGTTTGTTTTCAAGGAGGTGGGGGGATTAAAACAGTATTTTTAATTATTTAAGTATGTTTATTAGGAAGCAAAGTAAGAATCCATCCTACGCATAGCGATACCTCCAAATCCTTAGTTCAATTGAATAAAGACATTCCGGCTTGCTTGGCCCTCTCCATATCCACACAAATTTCCCGTCTGGAGTGAGCTCTCCAGGAAGATGGGGAGGCATCATCACAAAAGTGGAAGCTGAAGGCAAGACACATGCCCCGCCTTGAAGCTAATATGCTAAGAATATGGACCAGAGACATAGGCTCTGCCGGTCTGATGCCATGTTAATGGTGCAGAATCTAGAGAAGAGACTCCAGAGAGGGCGGATCTTCCTGAGGCAGTTATAGTGAGTCTGGTGAGTTTTGGGGAAAGGGTCTGAGTCCACCCTGAGTGTCCAGTGAATGACCTGAACCAAGTGACCGTTGATAAACATTTCATTTTTATATCCTTGCATTCCTGTTGATTTTAACAGTTAAAAGCTGCCCACCAGCCCAGTATGCCTGGTGAACGGAAAGGTAATGGTTCTTTCTCCAATGACAGAACCCGGCCTGCTAACTCCTTTGGGAATTCAAATGAGTTAAAAGGACAGGCATTTATTATGTAATTAAGTCTGACCAGGTTCTAATTACAATTCTCCATTGTCTTTCCTTCCAAGATTTCAGGGCAGGGGTAGAAGGCAATTGCTTTCCTTTTAAGGGTCTGGTCGCCGGGCGGTAAGGGAATTCCAGAATGAACCTTTTTCTGTGCTTGGGGCTTGAAGAGAAGTGACTCGAAATTAAAGGGACTAAAAATACATTCTTTGAATTATAATTTCCTGAATCCTATTACAATACACTACTTGTATGTTTAAATAAACAACATCATGTCGGAGGTAAGAAAGCTGGTTGTTATTAAAACGCCACCAGGTTGCCACTTTTTGGAGCAATCAAGCGTGGCATACGTATCCTCAAGCCCGATGTGCTGACCTGTATCTTTAAGGATGAGTGTTTTCAATGCACGAGCTTTGCCAAAGCCCCTCAATCTATTTGTTGAAAGAAGGACCACACTGGGAATCTGTGGCTTAAAATGGTGGCCTGCGTTCACTCGGGGCTTGGGTGAAACGGGATTCGAGTTTTGATTGCTCGAATCCCACGCTGATGCCTGGCAGGTGTCTATGAAAAGCTATGAAAAGCCTTGGGACCCTGCTCCGGGGGTGGGGGAGCACAGTCTGAGATGCCCTGGAACTGCCAGGAGCCAGCTCATGGGTCCCCGGGCCTGCACGGAGGCCTGGGAAGGCAGGTTCTCAGACTCTTGGGCACCCCAGACGCCCCTGGATGCCACGGGGAGTGCGGTCCGGGGCTGGATCTGGAGGAGTCCATGGCTTGTTCTGCGGGTGGCGTGGCCTGGTGGGGTCTATGCTGGGAGGGCAGAGAGGCCTCCTGCGGGAGATTAGCTGCAGCTCTTCGGAGGAAGACCTGCTCCATTGTTCCCCACAACAGATTTTGATGAGAGGCAGTCCATGGTTTTAAAGCATGTATTGTCAGGGCAGAGAGTTGTGCCGAGTGAAACTGTACCCCACATTCTCAGAGTGGGCCTGAGATTAAATACCTTTTGCAGGGAGGGGTGTCTGGGAAGGAGAATTTAGTTGGCTAAGCCCTTCAGGCCTTTAAGGTACCTCATTAAAATGAACATCTGTCTTGAGGCTACATGATCTGTGGTCAAGTCCTCTACCTGTGGAGGGTCTTGGGGTGTTGCCCTTACATGATGGCCACAGACTATGACGAGCTGCAGCTTCCTGTCAGGAGCCTGGTGTCTAGGAGTAGGGCTAAACGCCTACCATTCCTTGCAGGATTATCTCCTGCTGGCTCACCGGGGGTTTTAAACCTAGCTTAAACAGAAAACAGGCTGACTTTCAAGGTCCCACAAGAATCCTTAACAGTGTGTTCTTTCTTCACCTGTTTGTGTTTATGAGCTTGGGGTTCACTGAGAGTTAAACCCATTGTGCCTCAACAGAACCTGCTAGCTGGCTCCCCCTCTTCTCTCAGGAACCCTGTGCTGGCAGCCTGGCTGTCAGGGTTAGCATCAGCTTTCAACTTGACGCACCTGGAAAGAGGCACGCTAAGCGATTTTCCTATAAGTGCCTGGGAAGGTGGGGGGAGATTTATATTTTTATCACTATTATAATCATTAACAGATATTAATCCTAGGGGATGTCCATTCTAACACACACACACACACACACACACACACACACACACACTGATGGGGCCTGTCATTCTTCTGTAACCCTTTCCTTTCTCTCCTCCCCAATACCATTCTGAGTCCCCTAAAGCTGCTCATTCATTCCCACCAAGGCTCCTTTGCAGCACAGTGAATGCAGAGCCGAGTGAGTCCCTGCGGTGCTGGAGACCCTGGCCCTGTGGTGGCTGCAGAGACAGACCACGGGGCTTCTTCATGCCCGGTAGACCGGTAGACCTAGTCATCCACACCCTTCTCGAGGTTCTCTCTGTGGATTGTTTAGAGATCTTGAGATTTTTTTTCAAGCAGGAATCTGGGAAAATGAATGCAATTACTTCTTGATAGCTACACTAAAGACTCAAGCAGCTCTGTGCCTCGGTGTTCTTTTCTCTTTGCTTGGGGGAAAAAAAAAGCCCAACAGTGGTCCAGACTTAACAGAATGAGCATTTGTTATTTTGAAGTACTTTCTTTTTCCTCTGAAAAAAAGAAAAGTGGGGGGCGGGGTGGGGTGGCGGGAAGCACTATCCATCCAGCCTTCCCATAGCTTGCCTGTTCAAAGATCTCTCCGTGTGACTGGCTGATTATTTGTGCTGTTTTACAGTCTCAGACTTGGTACATAACCAAGGCCAGTCCATCTCTCACCCTGCTGGGACTGTGTGTGTGCTGGATGACAGAGGTGTCCCCCTAGGCCCGCCCTTTGCACACCTTTCCATGGATCTTTTATCCCAATCTGGCTGTCCACATGACCCTGGGTGACTATTACGTAGAACAGGGTCACAGCATGGGAAAATGGTTCTCTTGGTTTTATTTACATCAGGGTGTCTTGTTCAGTGTTTGACGCCCTGTAATGTGCAAACAAATGCTATTGGCACTGTTGGGAGGAATTACAGATCTGAGAGGAGCTATTTCCAAGCTCTCTAGCATTGTCTTCTGATATTCGAATACTTAGAGAATTCAGAAATGTTAGAGATAAAATAGAATTTAGTCACGGATGATAGGATCTCCCTCCATAATTGTATTTATAAAAACTGAGGCCTTTGATGATGAAGTGATATGAGCAACACTGAATATATTATTTCCAACTTACCTCTCCACTCACAGGCCTGTGCCCCACCCATATCAAGCAGCTGAGACCTTTGTGTGGTAACTAAAAGGATCCCCTAAGTAGCTATATAAATAGATAGCTGTATATATTTAGAAGAAAAAAAAAAGAGTCAAGTAAGAGTAATTGTCATTCTCAATGAAACACGAGACAGATATTTTCAGGGCCCCAATTCTCAGCATTAAACATTCCTCCAATGATTATCCTTTGGGGGTACTTCACAAACCATCCTTCAAAATCTTGTTAGAAACCACGATTGCCAGAGTTCTGTGAAGAGTTAAACACGAGCCGTTCGTTGCGACTGGAAAATTCCGAGAGATTAACAGAAATAAACCGTGACGTACATGGGGATTTCTTCCCAGGTTCCCAGGTGGCTAGATGAGTCTGTCTACCTCTGCTGACATCTAGTGTTGTGTTGAGTGGGGGACACATGGCTGCTCTTAGAGGAACTCCAATGGAGAGGATCTGTGAAACGACAGTGTATTTTCTTCATTAGTGATACAATAACAAGTGAACTGGGGTTTATTCTCATCCAGAGATCAACGTGCGTATGTGCTCCTCCTATAGCTCATATGATGATGTGTGTGAGGGCTCTTCAACAATGAGGGCACAATTAACAGGGTGAGGCCCCGGGTGCCGTGAACCAGTATACTACATCATTTTGATTCCTTGACAAAGATGATCACAAAGGGTGTGGGTGTGAAGGTGGTAAGGGTCTCTCACAGAATCTTTCCATTAACTTTTATATCTGTAGGTGATAATGTTTAAATCAATATAAAGAGACGTAGAAATAAAAAGGAAAGCGAAGAGAAAAAGGAAGGGAAGCAACATAAAGGCTTAGTTTACAGTTCACACTGGTACCGTGTTTTGGTTTCCTTCCCTTTTGCGCCAGTTCTGCAAGCCACCAGGAGGCGCTGCTGTCCGCTTTAAAATAGCTTTGCAAGGCAGGTAAAAATAACCAGGCAGTTTCTGGTATGTACAAGAAGGGCTTAAGGTCTATGAGGGTTCTGGCTTTGCTCTTTCTGTTTCCCGGAGAATTCAGTTACTCTACACGGTCTGACAAAACCTTTCTGAAAAGAAGGCTAGCAGAGTGGGTTTCCGGAAAAATGCAAATATCCAAATGCCAACAGAGCCAGGTGTACAGAAGCGTCGCTAGGCAACGCGTCTCTGGGTGACAGCTACTTTTTACTATTTAAAGGAGCGAAATGAATATTTCATTTCATATGTGTGGGTGCTTTACTTGCATGTATATATGTGTATCGTGTATTGTATGCACACCTGGTATCTTCTTGTATTGACTTAAACTTTTCACCAAACTCCTCTACAAAGGCAGATGAAGAAAGTAATTTTTTTCCTTGGACTTTTGTTCTGCTTTTGGGTTGGTTGGTTTGTTTTGAGACAGTTCTCACCTATAGTTCAGGCTGGGTTCAAACTCACTTAGAGTCCAAGTTGGCGTCAAACCAACTTGAGTCTTTGCTTTAGTCTCTGGAATTCTGGGATTAGGTCACCATATCTGGCGAGAAAGTTTTTAAAAGAAAAAAAAATTCCCTTCATTCACATGTGACCTTCTATGAGTTATAACCAAATGAGGTGAGGTAGAATTTATAGCATGGGACTACATCGCTGCATTCTATTCTTGAAGCAATATTTTAATCTCCTTCAATCACCCCAGAAAACTCCTTGCCATAAAGCATACATATTTGTGTTGATTTGCATCTTCTTGATACACACATTATTCGAATCATCTCAGCCTATCTCCTTATCCTTGTATCTCAGACTTTTTAAAGTCTACTTCATTTGTAAAAAGTCACTAGGTCTGTTGCTATTTGTAGACAGAAATGTCAATAACTTAGCTAAAAGTTTCTGGTCCTAAGTCTGGGGATGGGAAAACCTGGGTTTATGGTGTACACAGAGAAGTCATTACTTTGAATCATTTCAGTGACCTTTTAAGGCCTGAAATCAAACCTCAGTTGCAAAAATTAAATGCTCCTTCTCCCATCTAAGAAAAGCAATGCACATGCTGGAGATACTCGTTGCCTGGCAACAAATGCATACTTCCTTCTCCTTAGACAACTTCCAAAAAAACTGCTAGGAAGAAAATTGGCCAATAAAATAAATCTGGTGGTTCTTAGTGTGGGAGGAGAGCAAATTCACAAAATGTGCATGTGGTGTGTGTGTGTGTGTGTGTGTGTGTGTGTGTGTGTGTTTGGAGGTGCATATATGCTCATGAATTAGGTAGATAGGAAAGCATAGAAAGACAGACTAGAACACAGTAATATAGTATCAATTAATTAGTTCAGTAATGTTTGTGTATGTGTGTGGATTGCATGAAACTACCCAGTCATGGCTAAGGTTTCCTGCTTCAGAGAAAAACAGTGTTCGTTATCTTCTCAAACTACTGATTGCTAAGATTTGTGATCATTTCAATGGTGAAGAAAAAGTACTAAGATGAAGAAAAATATCGCCCTTTCCGAATTTTGTTTTTCATTTTGTTCAGGAAACTAAGACTTGAAAAATGTCAGCATCTTTGTCCATTATCTGTTGCTATGGTGAGACTGCGAAATTGCTAATGAAAAAAAAAGGTTTATCTTGGCTCTTGTTCATAGGTGTTGGGAAGTTCATGATTGAGTTCCAGTATTTCTCATCTTCTGTTCTGAGCTTAGCACTGTATCAGCTCATGGTAGAATATCAGTAATCAGGTAGGACATGTCAACCTCACTTTGCAGCAAACTACTCTTGTGATTGCCTAGCTCAGTCTCGTGGAAACTATATTGCTTATTTTATAAAGGAGCAGCCACAATGATCTAATGACCTTTGAAAGGTCCTGCCACCCAAAATTGATTCACTAAGGAATTATGCATTGTCTCAGTCAGGGTTTCTATTCCTGCACAAACGTCATGACCAAGAAGCAAGTTGGGGAGGAAAGGGTTTATTCAGCTTACACTTCCACACAGCTGTTCATCACCAAAGGAAGTCAGGACTGGAACTCAAGCAGGGCAGGAAGCAGGAGCTGATGCAGAGGCCATGGAGGGATGTTTCTTACTGGCTTGCTTCTCCTGGCTTGTTCAGCCTGCTCTCTTATAGAACCTCCCTCTTACACAGTCCAGGACTCCCTGCCTTGGTAATTTGAACATTCGAAGAGGAGTGGGTCTTCTTGCATCAATAAAAATCAGGCAATATATCATAGACATACTGTGGTAGTTTGAATGTAACTGGCTCTTATAGGCTCATAGGGAGCAACACTATTAGGAGGTATATAGCCTTGGTAGAGGAAGTGTGACACTGTGTGGGTGGGCTAGATTGTAGTAGGCCCGCTCTGCTCCACCACTGGGCATGGCCACTTGGGAAGGCAGAATGAGCGGAGTTTGACTGCCCTACTTCCAGGCTAGAGAGATGGCTCAGCAGTTAAGAGCACAGATAGTTCTATCATTAGGGCCTGGGATCTGTGTCCCAACACCCACATGGTGCTTCATGACCATCTGTAACTCCAGGTCCAGGGTATCTTAAAACCTCCACAGTCAGCAGGCATGGGTGTGCTGATGTGCATATATGCATGCAGACAAAGCACTCCTATTCATAAAATAAAATAAATATTTTTTAGAAATGGCTTCCCATATATAAGTTCATAGACGTTTAGTTGTAGCTCAGATGTAGGTGCTACTCATACTCTTAATAAGGCTAATGGTTTTGAGGTCCCCTGGAAGAGTTTAGTTGAGGTCTCTTTAGAGTTAATTTAACCCATCTACTTTCCCTGAGGAAATGGGTCCTCCAGGCTGAGTGTAAATGGTGGTCAATGTAGCACTAGAAAGACCATGGCAGCAGGGTAGTAATTCACCCCTTTATCAATTGATCAATCTTCTAAGATGGAGCGCCAGGTGATGTTCATCTAGTACCCTGTTCAAATCCCACCATGACACACCCTCCTCCTCCTCTTCAGCCATTTACAACAAAACCATTTTTATTAGTAAACCACAAGAGAATGGAGTGATTTGAGGACTGATTTCAAAGATGAGGCCTATTGAGACATATCTGCTCGGTGGTTTCTATACACAAATGGAAAGGAGGTTTCTTGAGAAGCAGTAGGTGGTTGTGCCTTAAGGATCCTTATCCAGTTTGCCCATTCTGAAATCTGGAGAGTATTTCTCCTGGCATTCGCTGATGTTCTTTTATGCCACTCCCACCCCTAAGTAATCCTTTCTGAATCCTTTTGAGTGTGGTCTTCTAATGTTTGACTGAAACAAGGGCTGTTAGCTTTTTACCCTAAGGGCGCAATGACGGCCACAACTCAGAGATACTAGGCTATTCATGAACAAGTCTCAGATGTTTTAGAGAAACAAGCCACTAGCACTGAATTATCTCCTAACTCTTGTCAGACTCCAAGGTCAATGCCCTGATTCTTGCTTATATAAAAAATAAAAGGGCCTCCAAACCTGTTCTGTAACAGAGGAATCTTTTATATGGGTAAAGGCGCAGTGTTGCGGGTTTCAGATCTACAGGTGCTTGAATTTCCCCCATTCAGGTCTAGCATACGGGCTTACAGTACCCATGACTGGAGATTCAGTCCCTGCAAAGGAAGCTTCTTTCTCCCAGGAATGCTCTTGAGACACTGCTTGGTTTGAAGGGAGAGAGATGTTCTGTAAGGCCTTTCTTCTTCCTGAAGATGAGCAAGTATGCAGTATAGATCTTATAGGACTTTTAGTTAGGTGATTTGAGTCCTGTTGGGTGACCTCTAATGTCTTTTATTTGCCCCAAGTCAGAGAACCTTCATATGCAGTTTTCTGGGAGACTTTCTATAATTAAGATACAATCTACATTTGAAACGGAATAACTTCACTGACTCGAAGTTTTCAGAGTTCCTTAATCACAGCATTGTCTTACCTTAGAATCTGACAGAAGAATTTAGATTATCCTGTTGGAGTAATCTTTTTGTATGCTGTGTGAGTGTATCTCTGTTCTTCCTTGCCCGCCTAAGGCATTTTCTGATGGGCTTTAATAAAGAGCTGGTGGCCCATAGCTAGGCAGGATAGGGAAGGTGGGACTTCCAGGCAGAGAGAGGAGACTTTGGGAAGAATCAGGTGGGCGGGTCATGCACTAACCAGACGGGGAGGAGGCTGTAAGCACCTGGCCACAGTGAGAGGCAACAGGTCACGTGGGAAGCGAACACTCCTGTAGATGGGTTTGATTAAGTTATAGGAGCTAGATTGAAAATAGCCTAAGCTCAGGCCTGAGCTAAAATAATAATTGTCTCATTATTGGGGCAGTCTGGTGCTACTGAATCCATCCGTTCAAATGCAAAGGACCTCTGAGTGTGTGCTAAGTTGCCTAAGGAGAAAGCATCTTTGGTTCTAAAACTGCAAACCACTTGCTTTGGCCAAAGTAGTATATACAGAGCTGATGAATTATCTACTGTTCTCAGTGTGATTTCCTTGTACAGGGGATAAGAATCCTGGAAGGAACTTGGCAAATGTGATTAATAAGAAATCCTGTATCTCTTGTGGGCTTTAATTCTAGTCTAGATTCAGTTTCCATCAGGTATTGGTGATGACAGGGAGACTGCCCTGGCTTTAGTTGTATTTGTACTGACTTTATTTGATTATCTCTGCTCCCTAGTTGCTGATTTTTGAACTGCCTTAAATACTGGGCATGTGCTTTTGTTCTACGTATATATTTTTTGATTTATTCTACTTTTGAATATCTACACTGAATAGGAGTGGTTGACTTGATCAGTGGCCTCCAGATTTAATGTTTTGGGATATTCTGCCCCAAAGAGTCAGTCAGGATTTTCCGAATGACTGGAATTTGTCACACTATTTCTTCATGTACAAGGGATGGGACGGGGTAAATCTTTTCAGTTGAGACCTTCCATGGACTAACTTGGAGAAGGTACCAGAGTAAGAGACCAGGGAGTAAGGCATCACCGAGGGCCACTTCTTCAAGTGGGAAGGATTTTAAAGAAAGAGCAGTAGAGTGCCCCCAACAGCTTCAGTCAGGCCAGCCAGCACAGTGCCTGCTTGGGATTGAACCTGGCTCCCTTTGAATTAGGGACAATCACATTTCCAGCATTCCCTTTGCTTCTCAATAGAACACTGTAAATCAATGGTATCCTGGGCAGTATTCACCTCGTGGGGGCTTTGGGAGTTGGGGAAGTGGGGCATGGTGAGTAGATTCTTCCTAATCCAATATCCTTCCTGTTTGCAAAGGAGGCAGCCTTAATTGTCTCCCTGCTATACCACTCCTGAGCATATACCCAGAGGATTCCCCAGCATGCAATAAGGACACATGCTCCACTATGTTCATAGCAGCTTTATTTATAATAGCCAGAAGCTGGAAAGAACCCAGATGTCCCTCAGTGGAGAAATGGATACAGAAAACGTGGTGTATTTACACAATGGAATACTACTCAGCAATTAAAAACAATGAATTCATGAAATTCTTAGGCAAGAATGTTTGGAACTGGAAAATATCATCCTAAGTGAGGTAACCCAGTCACAACAGAACACACATGGAATGCAGTCACTGATAAGTGGATATTAGCCCAGAAGCTCTGAATACCCAAGACACAATTCACATATCAAATGATTCCCAAAAAGAAGGAAGGAGAAGACCCTGGTCCTGGAAAGGCTTGAAGCAGCAATGTAGGGGATTACCAGGACAGAGAAGTGGGAGGGGGTTGGGGAATGGGTGGGAGGAGGAAAGAGGACTTTAAGGGGAGGGGGTAACCGGGAAAGGGGAAATCATTTGGAACGTAAACAAAGAACATAAAAAATAATTTAGGGATCCTGCAGCCCAACTGGGGGAGCTCCCGATCCACAGAGAGCCCACAGTTAGAGCTCCGTGGTCCGACACTATCCTGGGGAGAATAGCTCAAGGAGACGGAGCCCTGCTGACTGTGAGAGCCACTGCCTAGTCTTCAGCAGTCCAGCCAGGAAGCCCTGGGATTGCATGGATTCCTGCAGTTAGAGCCTTGAGACAGGCCACCATCTTGGAGTTGGTAACCTAGCAAGGTACAGTCGGCACCAGAGTGAAGGATTTCCCAAGGTATAGCCTGCCTGGGTGCCTTCTGCATCAGGGAGCTGGGCAACATTACAGCTGCCTGGGCAGGTGGGAGAACGTCTGACCTGCAGGAGGTCCCATAGATAGACGGAGACCTAAGGACCGGGATCTGCACCATCTTGGACCCTGCAGCCAACCTGGGGAGCTCCCGATCCACAAAGAGCTCGCGGTTAGACAGAGCTCTATAGTCCAACACTATCCTGGGGAGAACAGCTCAACCAGACAGAGCCCTGCCTACTGAAAGAGCCACTGTCTAAGCTTCAGCAATCCAGCCAGGGAAGTCCCAGTCCTGCAGGGATTCCCACGGTGAGACAGAGCCCTGAGATCTGCCACCATCTTGGAGCTGGTAGACTAACCAGGCAAACCAGGAGGAGACCACGGGAAGCCAGTTAAGCATCCAGAGGCAAGCAGGGAGGAGACTTGAATCCAGCCCAGCAGAGCTGAGGAGGTAATTCGGAGCCCAGTGGTGGAAACCTTCCAGTTTCTGCGTCGGGAGCACAGCTGCCCTCTGAGACAGCAGCACCAAATGCCAGGCTCTCAGGAGCTTTAAACACCAACCAGTAATAACAAGACCAACTAAGTCCAGAAATAAACAAATGGCAAAGGGCAAATGTAGGAACGTTACTAGCAGAAATCAAGGCAATATGGCAGTATCCGAACCCAGTTCCCCGACAGCAGTAAGCCCCGGATACACCAACACACCAGAAAATCATGATATAAATATAAAATCACTGGTGAGGATGCTGATAGCGGAACATATGGATAAATCTCTTAAAGAAATACAGGAGAAAATGGATTAAAAGTTTGAAGCCCTTACAAGGCAAACACAAAAATCACTTAAAGAAATTCAAGAGAATATGGATCAAAAAGCAAAAGCCAATAAGGAGGAAATACAAAAATCACTTAAAGAAATACAGGAGAACGTGGGTCAACAAGTAGTAGTCATGAAAGAGGAAACACAAAAATCTCTTAAAGAATTACATGAAAACACAAACAAGCAAGTGAAAGATCTGAGCAAAACCATCCAGGATCTAAAAACAGAAGTAGAAAAAACTAAGAAATCTCAAAGGGAGACAACTTTGGAGATAGAAAACCTTGGGAAGAAATCAGGGGTCATAGATGCAGATATCAACAATAGAATACAAGAGATAGAAGAAAGAATCTCAGATGCCTAAGATACCATAGGAACCATGGACTCAACAATCAAAGATAATGCAAAATGCAAAAAGCTTGTATCCCAAAACATCCAAGAAATCCAGGACACAATGAGAAGACCAAACCTAAGGATTATAGGTATAGATGAGAGGGAAGATTTACAACTTAAAGGGCCAGCAAATACCTTCTACAAAATTATGGAAGAAAACTTCCCCAACCTAAACAGAGAGATGCCCATGAATATATAAGAAGCCTACAGAACTCAAAAACAGACTGGACCAGAACAGAAATACCTCCTGTCACATAATAATCAAAACACCAAATGTACTAAACAAAGAAAGAATATTAAAAGCAGTACGAGAAAGAGGCCAAGTAACATATAAAGGAAGACCTATCAGAATTACACCAGACTTCTCACCAGAGACCATGAAAGCTAGAAGATCCTGGGCAGATATCATGCAGACTCTAAGAGAACACAAATTTCAGCCAAAACTACTATACTCAGCAAAACTCTCAATCACCATAGATGGGGAAACCAAGGTATTCCATGACAAAACCAAATTTGCATGATATCTTTCCACAAACCCAGCCCTACAAAGGATAATAGGGGAAAAACACCAACACAAGGAGGGAAAGTACACCCCAGAAGAAGCAAGATAGAAACCTCCTCTCATCAAACACAAAAGAAGATAACCACTCAAATATAAAAAATAATTTCAAAAATGTCAGGAAGTAATAGTTACTTTTCCTTAATATCTCTTAACATCAATGGACTCAATCTCCCAATAAAAAGACATAGACTAACAGACTGGATATGGAAACAGGACCCTACAATTTGCTGCATACAGGAAACACATCTCAGTGTCAAAGACAAACACTACCTTAGAGTAAGAGGCTGGAAGACAATTTTACAAGCAAATGGTCTCAGGAAACAAGATGGAGTAGCCATTCTAATATCAGATAAATTTGACTTTCAACCTAAAGTCATCAAAAGAGACTCAGAAGGTCACTTGCTGGTCAAAGGGAAAATCCACCAAGAAGAACTCTCAATACTGAACATCTATGCTCCAAATGCAAGGGCCCCCTCATTCGTGAAAGAAACTTAACTAAAGCTTAAAGCACACATTGCACCTAACACAATAATTGTGGGGGACCTCAACACTCCACTATCCTTAATGGACCGATCAGGAAACCAGAAACTAAACAGGGACATAGTGAAACTAACTGAAGCTTTGGACCAATTGGATTTAATATATATATATATATATATATATATATATATATATATACATATATATATAACATTTCATCCTAAAGCAAAAGAATATACTTTTTTCTCAGCACCGCATGGTACCTTCTCCAAAATTGATCATATAATTGGTCACAAGACAGATGTCAACAAATACAAGAAGATCTAACTAATCCCTTGCCTCATATCAGATCACTATGGAGTAAAAGTGGTCTTCAATAGCAAGAAAAACAACAGAAAGCCCACATACACATGGAAACTGAACAATACTCTACTCAATGACACCTTGGTCAAGGAAGAAATAAAGAAAGGAATCAAAGACTTTTTAGAATTCAATGAAAATGAAGGTACAACCTACCCAAATCTTTGGGACACAATGAAAGCAGTGCTAAGAGGAAAACTCATAGCCCTGAGTGCCTCCAAAAAGAAACAGGAGAGAGCATACACTAGCAGATTAACGGGACACCTGAAAGCCCTGGAACAAAAAGAAGCTAATTCACCCAGGAGGAGTAGAAGATAGGAAACCATCAAACTAAGGGCTGAAATCAATCAAATAGAAACAAAGAGAACCATACAAAGAATCAACAAAACCAGGAGCTGGTTCTTTGAGAAAATCAACAAGATAGATAAACCCTTAGCCAGACTTACCAAAGGGCACAGAGGCAGTATTCAAATTAACAAAATTAGAAATGAAAAGGGGGATATAACAACAAAGACTGAGGAAATTCAAAAGATCATCAGATCCTACTACAAAAGTCTATACTCAACACAACTGGAGAATCTGGAGGAAATGGACAATTTCCTAGACATTTACCAAATACCCAAATTAAATCAGGATCAATTAGATTAGCTAAACAGTCCCATAACCCCTAGAGAAATAGAAGGGGTTATAGAAAGCCTCCCAACCAAAAAAAAAAAAAAAAAAAAAAAAAAAAAAAAGAAAACGGGACCAGATGGTTTTAGTGCAGAATTCTATCAGGCCTTCAAAGAAGACCTAACACCAATACTCTTCAAACTATTCCGCAAAATAGAAACAGAAGTAACACTGCCCAACTCATTCTATGAAGCCACAATTATGCTGATACCAAAACCACACAAAGATCCAACAAAGAAAGAGAACTACAGGCCAATTTCGCTTATGAATATCGATGCAAAAATACTAAATAAAATTCTTGCCAACCGAATCCAAGTGCACATCAAAACGATCATTCACCATGATCAAGTAGGCTTCATCCCAGGG